>JAOTQK010000003.1:17118362-17129860 GCA_025642025.1 Rhododendron ferrugineum
ATGCGTCTTTGAGCTTGTATGCCCTTTTGTGGTTTGCTCGTTTTCTAGTATTCAGTAGATTTAGCTCTTACCGACTGGTTTGATTATTTCATGTAAGTGCCGTTAGGCTTCTTGGAATGAGATTTGCTGTTGATCAAAAAAAAAAAATTATGCCCCGAAAAATAGCCCCCAAGTTTGTAACTAGCTTGGACATATGCTGATGTAATTGTTTCATGGAGATTTCGAATGAAGCTGGTAGATATCAAATCATGTAGTACATTGAGTTATCGGACATTTCGTACGAGTCTGAGTTTCTTTTGTAATCATCTCAAAAGCGTGCGTTAGGTGAATAAATATTGGGTACGAACTCGATCGATCGATCGACATCCTAATTACATCTCAAATGATAATTAATTACTAGTAGTGGCACTATCTTAAGTGGTGTCATTACTTAGACTCAATATTCAACTTATACAAGTATATATATATATAGCTAGTGATTTGAAACCACCATCCAGTACTGTGATATTAGTGGATTAATGGAGTTAATGTTCTTAATCAAATCAAAACCAGAAAGCAAATGTTGTTTTATTAATGCTACTATTTTACGCTTTCATGAATGGCCAAGCCACTGAACTTTTGGCTAATCCACGTACTAATTAGTATTTGTTAGTCCCCGGCCCACTCAACGGCTATGATTTGTGGGTCCAAAATCAATCCCTTCAACTAATTTTTCCTTCCAGATTAATACTACAGTAGCATGTAGTGTAGTAATATGGTCCTTGCGAACTTTTTTTGGACAAAAAAGGAGAGACTTGAATTGATGGCCAAGCAAAGCCGACTTTCTTAGTATCAACTTAATTCGATCTTTTTTTCATTACAAGAAAGAGATAGAGAGAGAACCACCAAACACTTGATCATCATGAATGGCTCTCTGTCCACCCTGGGTCCCCTCATAATTGGGCTAGCTGTGGCACATGCAAACAATCAGGACGCGGGGACTGTGTTGTGCGATACGTGTTGTGCACTGTGTTTGTACGCCAGTTGTGTTGGTGTGGGGGGGCTGATTGAACCTTGAACCTTCTGAATCCCTTCTTCACGTTGCTAAACCGTGAAGGAACGGTGTCGTGTCTCGTGTACCAGCAAACCGGAGGAGGGTGTTCCTCCGGAAAGAAGCTCCGACGGACAAATCAGTATGTGGAAGAATGAAGAAGTTTGGTAAGAAAATATGCTAGGAGAAAGAAGAGTGTAGTTATGAGTTTTTCAGACCCTTCCCCTAGAGGGGGTACTCCTCTATTAATAGGCAAAGGTTTAGAGTGTTGAACAAGGTGGAAGTACTTTGCACGCGCGTTGCTTCGATTAGATGACGTCATGTGTCAGAGGTATTAAATGAACGCCGCCCTTCGAGGATTGCAGAGCCGCATTAGTCAATGTCAAAGATGTCACATCGGGCAGAGACGTCAAAATGGTTATCAGAGAGGGCACCATGCCTATCATCGGGACTATCAACGGAAGCTTCCTGAACGTTCCTCAACAACCACGTTCGAGGGCCCCTCCTGAGTGAGCACATCACTGAGTGACTTCTATCCAACCGAGTGTAAACTAAGTCCATCGAGCGAGAGTACTTCTCCGAGTGATAGAAAGACTTACCGAGCGTAGTAAGAGCAAAACCGTTCGGATGAACAACTGAGGCTCGGCAAGGTGCCCAGGGCCCGTCTATCGTTCGGGAAATGGGTGGCGTGGTGTCCCAGGACGTGACCTGACTTACAAACAAACTGAGACAACTGAACGGTGGGTTCATGTTGTTAACCCAATGAGCTCTTTGAACCTTTGGATATTTCGGACCACCACACTTGGTGCCCAGCTTTAAATAGACCGTCAATCAAAAGTTCGATCTACTGTTAATTTAAGGGACGATTTCGTTAAATAGTTCTGATTCAAGATTTAATTAATGAGTTTGGTAAACTTGATGCCACTGAAATTTGTCCAAATCTTCTTTAACAGTTAGATACAAAATTAAAAAAAACAGAAGGAGGAACGGTTTTGGCATACCTTTTCGATGAGGGAGAAGGAGCACGGGTGGATCCATCATAGGGCACATGGGGTCACGTGCTCCCACGCCTTTTAATTTTAATTTTTTTTGTGGTTTTGTATATATATTATTCATGTTGAATAAATGTAAATAGTTGTCTGTTGGTGTAGTGGTAAAGTGCTCTCTTTCTAAACAAAATGTGGTGGATTTGAGACTACCCCATGCTCTCTTGCAGGTTTTTTTTGCCTTTTGGGTGGTTTTTTTTTTTTTTTTTTCCAAAAGGCAGTCATGAGGTTTTTTTTCTTCAAAAAGGTAGTAGAAAATAGTAGTGAGTAACTTATTTTTTATACTATTCATGGGTTTGAGTCTACCCTCACATTGCATTTATATACTTTTTGTCCCCAAAACTGAAATAATAGAGTTAGTAATAGAAAAATAGATGATGAACATGTGATAATATTGTTTTAATGCATTTAGTCAAGGTGCGCAAGTTTGCCCAAATAACTAATTATTAAAATACATATATATTTTAAAATTGTTAATTTATCATGAATGCTAAAATTATTTTGGAGTAAATGTGCTTAACTGTAACTCGTATATTACGGTTACAAAAAAAAATTATGTCAAATTCCTGGATCCGCCACTGAAAAGGATGAATGGTTTTGGAGACCTTCGGCGGTGGAGGATCGATGAGAGGTAGAAGGGATCGAAGATGGAGAAGCAACAGGAGTCCATGAGGGAGAAGGAGGAACGGTTTTGGCGGGAGGAGCAGGAGTGGATGAGGGATGAGGGAGAGATGTTAGGGTTTTTTCCTACCGATTAAAACACAGTCATTTTGGCGTCTCCCAATAATCTGAAACTGGATGAAAAAAACCCACCAAACGGAGCCCTTGTTGGCCGAAGGCTGGACATGCACCAACACAGCATCAAAACGATGTCGTTTTGGCGCACAACACAACACAATGCACAATACGCAACGCACAACACAGTCCCTGTGTCCCAACAACATTTATGATTTATGCATGACGCATGTATATTGTTAATCATAGATATCCCTTTGGTTTCTATTAACCTTCCGTAAGCATTTTCTAAAGATTATAAGGCATCATATCTAAATTTCGTCTTTTTTGATAGCTCACAATGACAATTCATAAGCATGGAACATCATTATTGTTATAGTCGTGGGTCGATATTTGGTCTATTTGCATGGTTAACTTCTTATATATTCCAATGGTGCACTAACTCAGTGGCGGAGCCAGGAATCGAAGTCGGAGGGGGCTGAAATATTAAAGAAATTTTAGTTCGACGATTTTTCAAGACTAAATCCACTCATTCGAGTTTCCAAGGGATGATTTTGATAAATTGATGGATTAATCTCAAATATTGTTATCATATCATTCGGCAAACACATTATCGTTATTGCACGGTATCATTCACCATAATTTAGCGTTCTCGAAATGAAATTTTTTCTTACTTTTAATTATGTTTGTAAGTTTTATAATTTTTTATGAATATTTATATAAAAAAATATGTAAAATATACTCCAAAATATGAAATTGGGTGGAGCCGGGGCCACCCGGCCCCTACAACTGTAACATTTTTGTACAGTTTATGATACTTGATTCGCTTGGGGGCCAATGAGCTAGAGGAGATATATATATATATATATATAATTCTCGAGGATGATTTCTCGTGTGGTCTCTCATGCGATATAAATAAAACGGGAATTATCATGGTCCTATTTCGCGATCCAAACCGTCTATGTAGTAGGTCTTGATGTGCTCAACGTTCACGCCAAAACTCAAGTTTATCTAAGATTAGCAGTAAGAACTTGGTCTAACCGTATTTGTCTGAAAATAAATAAATGGACAGAGTATAACTGTCTATTCACCTTTTGCCAAATATGATTTGTTCAAGTGGATACCGATGTCCAATGAACTTGATTTCTAGCATAGACGTTCATTATTTCGAGACTTACAAAATAAAGAGCTCGAATCGTCAAATGAACCAGCGGTAACCGTATTGGTCCCGTTGTGCATCACGTGAGAGGTTCTTCAGTTACAAAGTCATAAAAAAATGATAGGAGATTTTGTACAAAAATGAAAGTAATTACAGTAATAGATTTTAGCCATTGTGCAAGAATTTTTTCAACCTCGAACTGGATTGAAATTAACAACGAAACAAAAATACGACTATTGGAGAAGAATCTCCTATCCAGGTCTTTGATGCGTTACATTTTGGAATATGAAAATAGAACACTGATTTTGATGCTCCAAAAATATACGCAGGCGCTTTACTTTGTAGTAATATTCAGTGAAAAGTGGAACTCCTGTGTACAAAAGTGAAGCGCGAAAATCAATTTCCATTAAAATAGACTACTACCAGAAAAAGTTTACCACAGAGTACAGTACTGTTACCACGAAATACGAGTAAACTTTACCAGAAAGTCTTTCTTCTGGGAAATAGGAGTAGGTTGGTCGGCTAAATTTTTTGAATAAAGAAGAAAAAAGTTAAAAAAGTTAATTTTTTTATTTTTATTCAAAATAATTTGGGTTTCAATAATAATTTTGTACTTCTTAAACTCCTCTTGTCATGACGAAACAATAATTCACAAAAAATTGACGAAAAACTAACAAATGCAAATTTTTTTTGAATAAGGACAAAAAAAATAAGTCATTTGACTTATTTAGCCACGACGTTTAGTTCTGCTTTGAGTTTTTTCTTGTTTTGTTTTTATTCAAAAAAAAATTACATTTATTAATTTTGAGCCTAATTTTTGTGAATTATTGATTTGTCTCATCAAGATGAATCAGAAAAGTAAAAAATTACTCCATCCGTCCCATTTTCATTGTCATTTTTTGATATTCGTGTCAGTTTTCAATCGCTTATATCTTCCAATGTGAATCAAATATGCAATATGGATCTTATTTGATAGATTTCAATTTGTTTTATAATACAAAGATGTCAAAATCATGAAAAATATTATACATCGAAAGATATACGTAATATACACAAAAGTGACAAAAGAAATAATGAACAATAAAAATGGGACGGGGGATTATGACTCTTATCCGAATTTTTTTGAAAATATCGAAGATAAAGCAAAAAAATTAGTAAAAAGCACAAAAAAATCCCCCAAAAAAACCCGGAACTTTACTACAGTATATTCTACTACTTACCTAGTACTGTAACTTTCTTTTTTGGACTTTTGCTTTTCTTTAGATTTTTCCTTCAAGGCAGGCAGGCAGGCTGGGAAATGGGCACAACAGCAGTGCGGGCCCCACAACCACAATAGGCGGTGGTGCTCTAGTCTCTAGACAACACCAGCACCAGCACAGCTGCCATATGGCCCACCACACAATCCTCCAATCGTTACGCTACTCATCCATTTTTTACATGGGCTCCACACGCAAGGTCTCACGTGAATTTCACCTGCGTTTCTTACGGTTTTTTTTTTTTTTTACCGCACTTTGGTTTTAATTTTCAAAAAAACTACTCCTAGTGTTTAATTTTTACTACTCAATTTACCTTTTCGTTCAATTTTTTGCCATAATTTTTACGTTATATTATTCGTCTCGATGAGAAAATCAAAGTTGGGAAATATGTCTTTTTCAGAATTTGTGAACATTTTCAACTTTGACCTATATTTTTATTCTTTTTCAAGTATACTTATTAAGACAAATGATTAATTCAAAAAAATTTAACCCGAATCTAGTAATGACTAAGAGAAAACAATAAGAAAAGACTAAAAGAATTTAGGCCAAATGGAAACTTAGTTCTGCATTAGAATCACACGTATTGTTAAGTGCTGAATCCGAATCTAAAATTTGGATTAAAATTTAGAACATAAATTGTTCTCTTGGCCAACTAACAATGTCTAATTAAACTAATTTTCAGAAAATTAATGAATACTCAAATTCTACAAATAAACAGATCTAATATTGCATGTGGGATCATGTACATAAACTTTAGAAAACGTAAATGACATATTTGGCCCCAGCTATTACAACTCCCAACTGCTAATTAACACAAGGAAAAAATTAATTATAATTCACATGTGTCTGAGCCAATTTACGCGAATATCGACTAATTTGGGAATCAATTCCATCCTCGGACCTCGGGAGTTTTAATTAAAAAAACACTGAAACAAAGTTCTGCATGGACTGATCATAAAAAGAATTGCTAGTCAGTTTTGTTTGTTGGGGGGTCTCAAAAATGGACCCGGGGGGCCTACTGTATGACTGATGTGCACAACACAGTATTGTACACCATCCGAGTCGTCCATTCGGCAATTCAATGATTCAGATTTCATTTTGGCAATTAACAGCTCAGATCTACACGATGCTAAAGATGAGATCTGGGCCATTAGATTAACGAACGGACGGCTTGAATGATACACAACACTATTTCCCGATTTCTCAAAAACACTGGACACGATTGTTAATAAATTTTTTCTATCCATTTATCTTCACTTGTTAGTTTTTTTAAAAACTTTCCTCAAAACCTGAACGAACGAACAGGATTGTACTGGTCGGCAGCCCCTTGGGATTGAGCGTTTGTTGTGGAGTAATAGTATCCTTTTTGAGATGATGACAACCCAGCCAACAAACGACGGGTGTAAAGTTCCTCTCGGATCCCCACATGCCCGAACGAATTATGAATCTTACCTCCCGGAATTCCACCGGCAGGGTAAAAACTACCCCGGGAATAAAATATTATACTGTGAAAATCGTACCAGCATTATTCGGTGCATCCGATAAGGTGGTGGCGACCAGATCTGGAAGCCTCTCATGGCAAAAAATTCCAAAGATTGCCGGTGGGGACCCATCCAGGAAGAAACTGTGATCGGACGCTACAGACCTTTTGTACGGTTGGCCAAGTGTGTGGGCCATATCGGCCATGAGAGAGTGATTATAGTCGTGACTCGTGTCTTTGCTTTGAGTTGAGTCCAACCCTATGGACATGCCGATTATTCTTTTCTTTTTTTAAATATTATATTCATCAGTAGGGTTATCGGGAAATTATGAGCTGTTCGGTTAAATAATTAAGCCTGACTTATTGGCTTTCCCGTCAAAACGTTAAAATTGGATTTTGATAAAAAAAAATTACTTTTTAGATTCCTCTCGTCATGAGAATGTAATAATCCCCAAAAAAATGCGAATAAGCCAAGTAATACGAAAAAAATTTGAATAAGGACAAAAAATAAACCACACTTATTTGTCCGAACGGCCAGTGTTAACAACTTTACGTCCTGTTCTTTTAAACTTAATTTAAATCTAAAAATTTTGTTCTTATTTAAATTTTTTTTGCATTTTTTATTTTTGCGCCAAATTTTTTTGGGTTATTGATTCGTTTCGACGAGAGGAATCAGAAAAGTAAAAATTTTCAACTTTTACCCAAGTATTTACAAAAATAACCACTTTTTGAAGAAAAAAATGGCAATTTTACGCTAAGTTAAAGGGAATTCGATATTTCTCTATAGACTCGAGATCGAGACCTCATCTTGCGAGACAAATGATACAACCAGATGGGCTAAGAGCCACATCTCTACATGAGATTATTCATTGCACCTAAAACAACTTTATTCGCTTGGGATCTATAAAACCAATTCTCTCTCTACAAACGGCCTCTAAATAAGTAAAATTTATCTTCAATTATTACTATAATTTCTTTATTTTATCTGTCTCTACTGAATACCCCAAAAATCTCATTCAAAACTCAAACCAAAACAAAGCCCAGACGCTCATCACATAAAAGTGCAGTTAGGAGAGGACGAGAGAACTTAGGTCTTTTAAGATCGACCAAAAAAAAAAAAGAACATCTAATAAGGTGTTGAGTCTATAAACAATCTAACGCTCATTTCATTTAGTAAACGAGCTTAAAGCTCAAATTCGACCCTATAGACATGAGAGATTATTCAACGCCCTTGAAACACGTGACGATCCCGTTTGTTTTGAGATTTAGGATTTGTAGGTAATGAGTGTAGAAAGAAATAAAGTAATGATTGAAAAGAGATAGAGAGAAAAATGAAAGTAATGATTGGAAAAAAATAAAATAATGATTAGAATTCAAAACCCTTAAACGAACGAGGTCGTGGTATCCCACCACTAAATGGTCTAAGAGCAAAAAAAGAGTTTTGAAGGGTTCTCGACTTGAGTTAAGCCACGTAACCAAACTCTAGCTCAGCTCGTTTTATATTGAGATGTTCAAGTTCGGTTAATTTATAAAACGAGTTGAACCTTCGTAAACATGCTAAATTTTTATAAATGAGTCGACTTATAACTACCTCAAGCTCGGCTCATTTATAAGTTAAACTTGAACTCGACTCAATTGCTTACGAGCCGAGTCCAATCCAATTACTATTGTCGAGTTGCTCTCAAACAGGTTGGTTCGTTTGCAGCAGTATGGGCACCAAATAATTTTCCTGTAGTTATGGTAGATCGATATAAACGCCTATATATAACAGTCCTTTAAACCTCTCACCTGTCTATCAGACACTCTCTCTCTCTCTCTCTCTCTCTCTCACTCACTCCCTATCTCTCTTTTGGTGCGCAGGTTAAGGTACTGAGAGAGAGAACGCACCCCAAGACACTTAATCAATGGATCGCAAGTCCGTGTTTGGTATAGCATTCATCTGCATTGTCGTCGCCGGCGTCGGAGGTCAGTCCCCGGCGGCAACTCCGACCACAACTCCAGCACCACCCACTACTCCCACCGCGCCAACAGCTTCTCCCCCCACTTCCACCCCAGCACCACCAACAGCTCAAGCTCCTAAAACAGCGCCCGCGGCTGCCCCACCTACCGTCGTCTCATCTCCGCCCGTTTCAGCCCCACCACCGGCGACTCCTCCTCCAGTCTCAGCCCCACCACCGGCTACTCCTCCACCAGTCTCAGCCCCACCACTGGCTACTCCTCCACCAGTCTCAGCCCCGCCACAGGCTACTCCTCCGCCGGTCTCAGCTCCACAGCCAGCTACTCCTCCTCCGGCGACCCCTCCGCCGGCTGTTCCACCACCATCACCGCTGGCTTCTCCTCCTGCTGCGGTTCCGGCGCCTTCTCCAAGCAAGAAGCCGAAGTCACCGGCGCTTTCTCCAAGCAAGAGCCCTCCGGCGCCGCCGACGGCATCACCGGCGCCAAGTGTCGTGGCTAATTCGCCTTCACCGACGACTGCTCTTGATCAGGTACGTGGGTTTTAAAGTCCATTAACAGTGCATTCGGCCTAATTTAAAGTAAAAATACTATATTTATTTAGAATAAAGCAAGACTGCTATGCAGTTTTTTAGTAGCAAAACGTTGTTTGTCTTAAGTGAATTTATTTGCTAAAAATTTGACTCGAATCTTAAAAAGAAATTGACAGGAAAAATACGAAAATAATACTATTGCGCTCGATCTGAGCCGTTAATCACCAGATCTGAGGGTTTTAGGTAGTTTCATTGCGTTTACTGTTGCGGATCGTTAAGGGGCCGTTCCACTCTCTAAAAAAAAAGAACTTTTTAAAAAAGAATGTAATTTTAAGGTCAAAAATCATGTATTTATGCAAATAATTTTTCTATCAATACAGATCCTTTTTTGATAGATCTCAATAAAATCTTTTAAACGGTGCAAAAAAAAATTGAAAAACTATTTTTTCATTTTCGTTATATTTGAGTTTGAATTTTTTTTTTAGTTTTGAAAGTAAGCGGAACGGGCCTAACTGCGTACATTTATTACAAGTGATTTGGTTAAGGGTTTGTGAGCATAAGGCGTATGGTAGTCATTATCCGTGCATTTTGCTAACGTGAGCAGACAGCTTGTTTTTTTTTTTGTCAATCATTCTACTTCACACCCAAACACACACTCATTTACACACTCTCACCTGCAAGAAGGGTGAAGCCCGCACACACTACACACCCAGTGTATGGGTCCCACCTTTATTTTGAGTAGAGGTGCGTAAATGAGCGTAAATGAGCGTGAAGTTAGAATTTTTGTTTTTTTTTTTGGGGGGGTCCCCCTTGTTCTCATTCTCATCGGGTCTCGTGTGACACCTTAATTTACCCTACTCACCTTAATTAACATAACATGCAGTAGCTCCCCATTTTGCTAAAGAAAATAAGAAAAATAAATACTTATTTTTAGAATTAAAAGTGATTGTGATATATTATGAGAGAATTATTTGTCTCGTAAAGCGAAAAATAAGTATTTATTAAAAAATAAGAACTTTAGCGGAATGGGATAAGCATGGTGCACTTCGTGTATGTTGTATATCATTCCAGCTGTCTATCGCGACAATTAATGATTCTGATCTAACTTAAGTTTTTTATTAACCAAAATAAAACTTACATAAGCACAGGGGCATTCCCTAGACATATAATCAAACAACAGAGCATTGAAACTAGAGTTCCAAATATCCAAGACACCAGCAGTAACAAGACAAAAACATACTCCTGGAGTAGCAGACACGGGGAAAAGATAAAAATAGAAAAAGCTACACGGACCCCTAGTGGAAGAGCCCCATTTGGAAATACCAATTTGGTCCTTGTGGAAATACCATTTTGGTCCTTGTGGTATTTGATTTTTAGCGTATGTGATGTCCCCTTGATCAGGGGTAGAGGTGGAGAAAAAGAAAAAAAAAGGTGGGAATAAAGTAGGCTAAAACTGCGTTGATTTGTGAACCAACTCCTATTTATGGGGTGTCCTTGACCCATGTTTGGGTCCCCCTTGGCTCTCTCTTTTCTTTTTCTTTAGTAGTACAAAATTTTATTGAAAGCACAAACAAGTACTACAATGAATAGGACGGATGCCTTCATTATTTAGAACAAGAAAAACTATGGGTAGTGGGTACACCACTGGGTGTGCACCAAATGTATATCGGATTGTTTGGGATCCATTCCGAAGTCCCGCACAAATGATTAAATTTGTTCTAAAACATATTTCTAAGAGTTTCAGATAAGAATCAGCTCATTTGGATATATTGGTTAGAGCTTGATCGATTTTCGTCTCTGAATTCATAGGGACAAAAATTGAATAATTTTTTTGCAAGGAACCCCTGAAAATAGTGATTTAGAAAAATTGAATGCCTTTGGTCATTAATGTGGGGGACCCATTTCGGGATCTCACGCAATCCGGTGTACATTTGGTGTGATGTACACCAAATGATGTACCCGTAGTCGGGCTTGTATTTACACCCTTGGCTTCTTTCTAGTCAACCAGAGCTCTATTTGAAGGAGGACTAAGGGTGCGTTTGGTTAGATGGAATGAAATGTGAATAGGAATAGAATTAAGAATGGAATAGAATTAGAGGAATTGAGAATGGAATAATATTCCCATTCTTATGTTTGGTTGTACTTAGGAATAGTCATTCTCATCTCCAATGGAATAGTGTGGCAATAGTATTTTTGGAGTGGCAATAGCATTTTTTGGAGTGGCAATAATAATTTTTGGAGTGACAATAGTAATTTTTGGTGTGACAATAGTGAATGTTGGAGTGGCACTAGTAATTTTGGTGTGA
>JAOTQK010000003.1:17324016-17334663 GCA_025642025.1 Rhododendron ferrugineum
GAGATTGATTTTGTTTATCGCATGGTGAATCGTTGATTGAGATTAAAACATAGCAAATATTTAAACCTAGAGGAGCTAGGATTTTTCAGTGCCAAAAATGTAGTACATAAAAGCTTTGTACCATGCATGTAGTGCCAAAAATGTAGTGCATAAAAGTTGGAATTCTATTTTGTTATTCTCTTCCGGAGCCTTCTATAGTCTTCTCGGAGCTTCCAGTGTCACAAAAGTTGGCGATCTGTGACGTACCTCACATGCTCTGTCTCTATCTTCAAAACGAAAAAGGACAAAAGAATTCGCGTCGAGGGTTTTTCTGCTTTTGATTTTGAATGTCTAATCCTCATGGCTGGTGTGTGAAATTGTCCTCTTGCCCTTACTCAAAAAAATCCTCATGGCTGGAAAAAAGAGAGTCTATTAGTCTAATCCTCATGTTAGAATGTATATATAGTTACTCCAGGAACCAATCTGGTCTATTGATCCCAAACCTAAACACAACAAAGCACCCACCTCTCTCACTGTCTCTCCCCCTCATCGGAAAGGAATCTATCTTAGAATCAAGAAAGTAGCAGGTACCCTTCTCTGAGTTCTCTCTCTAACTCTCCACCACTGCAACCAGCACGCGGCGATTCCACTTCGGAGTACTTAATTCGGCGACTTCACTAATTTTGTCCGTTTCCCCCCTCTTGTACGTGCTCTCAAGGTTTCATTGATGGAAGCAACTGAATATTGAATATTACATGTTAAGAAACTAGAAGGAAGATACGCCACATTTAACAACAGTAAATTGCGAAAGACTTGCTTACGGGTTGCGCATAAGTTCGAAAAACTACCCCATAAACAAAACCACTCTCCAAAGACTTGCTTACGGGTTGCGCATAAGTTCGAAAAACTACCCCATAAACAAAACCACTCTCCTTCATCTTCCCTGTAAAACTTATCACTATCATACAGTTGAGCATCATATAACTTCATCATCGCTGTCCGTACTCTCTGGTTCACATGGAATATACCTAGTTATCTCATCCTCGAGCCGTGCAGCTTCAGCAAGCAATGATATTAAAGAGGGCAGATCCCCACTGTGCATCGTCTTTTTCAAGTCAGCCAAGTAGCCAACCCGCCCTCATAAGAACGCAAATACGAAGGCAGGAAGTCCTTTCTCGTGCTGCATATCATTTTTTCAATCCCCTCGATGGTACACTCGACTGCGCTTCTGACATGCAGCAACACAGACTCCTCAATATTCCTTCGCCCAAAGAGTATTGCCCTTTTAGCTAGCCATCACCTTAGCACCATCCTCCCCGATTTCATTCAAATTTTTAAATTCCGTTGACCACTCCGGTTCGTTATCCTTGCTCTTGGCTAAGACAGTGAGGACCCCTTTACTAGGAACATGAGAGTCCAACTTAATTAATAGAGACGGCACCTCCTGTGCACACGGAAGGCCAGTCAACTTGAGATCTCCAAGATGCCAATTCATCGAAGCTTTAATGTGCTCACCTTGAAAAATGCGAATGCAAACACCGTCATAGTAGTCACATAATGTCGTGATGTTTGGGCTTGCCATGGCTGGGATCTCACTGTCTCTGTCAATAAGCCTTGTAAATTAATTTTCCATTTTAAGAGATTTGTCAGAAAGTATCGATGCTATGACACCACAGATCATGATTTCTGAAGTCGCCGTTGATCATCTTTCAACGGTAAGATTGAAGAGATGTGCAAATTAACGAAGAACTTTGCAGCCTTGCAAACTAAATAAGAAGAATAACTCCAGGAGTTCTCTTAAACCCTATGAATCTATGATACACTAATGAAATACGCAACTTTTGCCCAAACATCAATCTTAAACGAATTACGGTAATAAATGATACATTCGAAAGTTAAATATCTAGTCCCCAAGTCTGCTCAAGCCAAATCATTAATTAAAAAGAGTGAGTGTGATTATGGGTGCCACTGTACCACGAGTAGCTATAGTGTAACTATGGTCTATGGAGTGGGATGTAATACTACACATAAGATTAGCTCCGTTGAATTTGTGAAAAATAATTGTTAGTGATGTTGGTAAAAAAAATAAAATTATAAGTTCTTAGATAAATTCATTCATTGTGATTCAGAATTCTAAACTACAAACTCTGAACAAAAAAAAATTAGATGAGTTAATTAAGTATTTACTGATATCTCGTTCATATGAATTTTTTTTTTTAAAAATACTTCACAAAGTATCATCTACAAAATAAACGACTCTATTTACCTGGTTTATGAATTTCACCCACCCGGGAGGGAGCAAGTTGCGCGCACAGTGCCGTGCACATCCAGACTGTTGATCTCAGTAATCAATGGTCCGAATTGCACAGTGGTGGGTCGTAATCTCAATAGTCCAACTATTCAACAATCCGAACTATTGATTGTCAAGATCAACGATCCGGAGATGCACAGCACACAATCTCCCACCCCGTTGGTTCACAATTGATATCCATAGACTTCAGCCGACAAAAGTGGGTTAGAAAAATCCTGGGGCCTTGACTTTGCCTCAATTTATTAAACCAACAAAATTGACCAAGATTGTAAGATAAATAATACCATACCGGTATACGCAACGGAAATAAGATCTAACTAACCTCTAGCCATTGTTGTTCAAGTTGAACACCGAACACACGCGTATTAGATCTAGGTGTCTTCTAACCTATGCATGACTTGAGTTGCCTTGATTGTCGGATATCATAGGCTTATATAGATGCTAAGTTAGGGACCCTATATCTCTCCTTAAGACCTTCTAGTTTCCTTCCATCAAAGAAACTAATTAAACTAGTATAATGATGTAGATGGGAAAGCCATAAGCTTTTTAAAACCACAACTTCATCATCAATGGAATTGACACTTCCATTAATCACAATGTAACTAAGTGGACCCTTAAATATTTCTTACACAAGAGTCTAAGTCAACGTCTTCCCCGTGGAACTTTCCACCACGAATGAGTCAAACTATACAGACAGGTTGCACCACCATTCCGTGGTTTTGTAATTCCGATTCACTAATGTTTTGGTGACCATATCTGAGTACCACGTTTTTTATACCATATGATGTGTTATTGCAGTATTATTAGAATATGCCTCATTGTGTCATGTAGTAGAACACATTCTATAAATATAATGGTAACACATCATATGATATCCGAAATATAGTACTCAGACGATAAAACTCAATTCTGTTGAACGTAACTCACAAATTTGACCATTGGAATGCCATTATTAGAAAAATTCTCTGAAGAGAACTACGCCGTTGTGTTTGGTTGGGAGTTTAGTTTAGTTTAGTTTTGGTAGTTGGTGGAGAGAGAAATAGAGTAATGATTGAAAATAGGGGTAATGATTGGAGAGAGATAGAGAGAGATGAGAAAGTAATAATTGGAGAAATAGGGTAATGATTGGAGAAAGAAGTAGGGTAATGATTAAAAACTAAACTAAAACTAAAAGGTTAACCGAACAAAGCCGCGACTTCATCTATTTTCATCAATCCCAATTTTTCTTCCAGAAATTTGTTTCTAGCACGAAAAGAATCACAAATATCACATGAAGATACTAGATACTACAAGAGCACGTAACAAATTTGTTGGATGTCACTAATAATGAAGGAACATATAATCTCATCAGGTTAACGCAGTATGATATCGCATATCCCTTCTTGTATGAGCCCTGCTATTCGCCAATAAGATTAAACACTTTGAATATGACACAGTCAAACAAAGTGGCGTCACATTTCCAACTTCTCGTCGTGTGAAGCAGCTCCGTCGCTATCCCATGTTTTAGTAACGGGTAAAAATAAAACTCATTCCTAGCCTCTTGTTTGGCTGGCTGGCCTCCAGATGTGTATTTATCTGCACGAGATTTTGTGCACCATCGGTATATGGTCGGTACCCGTACAATTATTCATATCCAACCCATCTAGTACCGATAAGCATGCTCCGATTGTGCACAGGTTAGCGTGCGTTGTCCACTTTTGGGTCAGGCACAAATAATTTGAACCATTCATTATTTTAAGATATTTATATACGACTGATTTCGAGAAAAATCAGATTAATCGAATAACTGCAAGTGCTTGATCCTATGTATCATTTTTTCATTCAAAAAACAGGATCCTAAATTCTGAATGAAAAAATAGTATATTGGATCAAGCACATGCAACAATCATATTGAGCTTTTTTTTCATGAGGTCACTCGATTAAATATTTTATTATTTAATGGTTTGAATTATTTGTGCAAGACCTGAAAGTGGGCCCCGCGCACCAATTATGTACATCGTTGGTGCATGCAAGGTTGGTGCCCTTACAACTATTCAAATCCATCCTGCTACACCTTAAGGTAACGGCAAATAGAGGTACAAGCAGTTTCTAGAACTATGTATATTAACCCCTTAATCTACTTTGGTTTCGACCATTTATTCCTCGTGATAAATTTTCCATTTAAACAACTAGCAGTGGCCCAATTTTCACTTTTTCCATTTATCTCCTTGTCGCTTTTTTTTTGACTTCTATCCCGTTTCAGGAATCTTTCTAAAAAAATAAGTATTTATTTGCAATTTTAGAGCTTAAAAATAACAGACTTACGAAAATAATTTTTTAATTTTTTTACATTGTTTAAAAGATCTCAATGAGATCTTTAAACAAAATCCATATTACATATTTTTATATTTCAATAAACCCGTTATTTTTTAACTTAAAAATTACAAATAAGTATTTATTTGAGGTTCTGAAACGGGCCCGAATCCTTCCCTCGTAGGATATCCATCTCCTCGTTGCCTTCTTTGACTTCTCTTCCTCATAGGTTATCCATCTACGATACGATAACTGACCTGTTGGAGTTACAACCACTTATTCGAAACCACGATAAGGCAATACAAAGTCATGGCTAGGACAATGTTCTCCCTGTCATTTCTAGTGATTCTAACATCCCTAACAGGAAACCAAGCAGTCGAATACACCGTGACCAACAACGCCACTACCACCCCCGGAGGAATGAAGTCCACGAACCAAATTGGAGTGTTTTGGGGTTTGTTTCAAACATTAGGTGTTTCTGGGCTCGTCCCTTTGGGTGTCTGTTGGTTTCTTGTTAACAGTGTTATAGTACAAAAAATTCGAGAGGCGGAAAAGTAGGTGAAGATTTCGCGAGAAGAAGTTGCTCAATACATTTCTTTTCCTACTGTATTGTACTGATTTCATTTTAAATCTTTGTGATGAATGAAATTATTTTTGCCGATCAAAAAAAAAACAAACGATGTCCTCCGCCACGGAGTTCATATGGAAGACATTCTAGCAGACCTCGAACGCCGACAGAAAGAACGTACCCAAAGTGAGCTTGTACATCGACTCCACGGACGGTGTAGTGGCATACGCCGCCAACAACGAGATCCACTTCAGTGCGAACTACATACAGCAGTACACAGGCAACGTCAAGACAGAGTTCACCGGAGTTATTTACCACGAGATGGCACACGTGTGGCAGTGGAACGGAAACGGGCAGCCGAGACCCAGAGGATTGATTGAAGGGATTGCGGATTTCGTAAGGTTGAAGGCGGGCTATGCACCAAGTCACTGGGTGAAACCTGGGCAGGGTGACCGATGGGACCAAGGTTACGAAGTCACGGCCTATTTTCTGGATTATTGTGAGGGTCTCAGAAGTGGGTTTGTGGCGGAACTGAACAAGAAGATGAGGACTGGATACAGTGGAAACTACTTTGTTGAGTTGCTGGGAAAAACGGTTGATCAGCTCTGGAGTGACTACAAGGTCAAGTACACGACCAACTAGACCAGTCTAATTAATAATGGACGCTGGTTTTTCATTCTCTGCAATAAATGATTTGCTTTTCTAAATAAGAGAAACCATCATCCAATTTACTCTCCCAAATTACTGTACTTCTCCAATTACATATGCAGAAGTATGTTGACTAACTACGTAAAGGTGATAAAAATTGTTTTCAAAATATTAATGGAGAGCATCAGAGCGCCCGTTTATCTCTTTCGCGATTTCTGCCAGCATCAGAGTTTATAGCTTGGTTTTGAAAAGAAAAAGAAGAGATCAGACAAGCTAGGGAGCCGTATGATCTCCAATTTGGAACATAACTAATCTTTAACCGATTCTGGATCAAAAATTTGACGACCACAATGTGCAATATAGCCAGCCCAAGTCGAAATCAATCAAAGTATGTTTAAGCCTGTGTCACGATAGACGAATACCATTCAAGCTAATCCCAAGACATTTGGCACATACAGCCCCTGCTATCGAAGGGGAAAAGTTCTCAGATTATTACAAATATCAGTTACAGCTTATCATGTTGTTAATTAGTAGCATGCCATAAATAAAAACTCTCATGATACGTACCTTATGGGGGAGAAATGGGTTTGTGGCCGAACTCTAATGAAGAAGACGAGTGGATTTAGTGACTTCGTTTCTGAGGTTCTAAGTATAACAACTGCATGGCTAGGCAAATAGAACAACTGTATACTATCGCATATATGCATGAGTAAGGAGTAGTTTTTCCAAAGTTATTGTTTGGTATTTTCTTAGGCATTGCAACTTTCTTTAGTTTTCTTTAAATAAAATTTAGAAGCAATCATTTATTCAACCAGAAGAATCAGATATCACCGTAGATTTGCATTATTATCTCATCAAATATCTTATCAGGTATATAGTATATATTTTCTTGATCTTCAACGCATTATATATAGTATCACGCGCGTCTCTATTCGTAATGAATTGCCAGAACCTTATGGGAATAATATTTTACAAATATTCAATTTGTAACAACACATATAACCATACACTAGATACTAGGGACAGAGGCGGTATCTAGAGACAAATGAGTTAGTTGACCCCACTGCCTTCTATTTTCCACGAGGGATTACAATTTACAAATAGAATCAACTAACCCAAGTCTCTTCTCCCATGCATGATCAGAAATCCCCAAAAGTGATACCCGTTCTTCTTCTCGATCGGCAAAAGCATGGAAGCGCCATGGAGGAGGATCCACTCTCTCTCTCTCTCTCTCTCTCTCTCCCAAAGAAGTTTTTAGCTTAACCTTTTCTTCTGCTTTTTATTTCTGAATTCACATACACGTAGTAAAAAAATTCACAATTGGTGGAGACTTTGAGGGCAGATTACCATATTGACCTTTTTTGACAAACTTGTTGATCTAATTGTTTCTTTCGATTAGCAAATAAAAATAGTGAATCACACATAAATTCTAATTTTTGATAAAGAACCACTTAATTTTTTTTTTCCTTTATGTTATATTTGAGTTTGAAAATGTGAAAAAAACTTTTTGTTTGGAAAAAATAAGAAGGTGGAATAAAAAATTGATGAAATAAGTACTTATTTTTTAAGAAGGTTTCCGGAACGGAGCGTGAATATGTAACTCAATCAGACACTGTCAACCAAAGGGTGACATCTTCTAGATGTACTTCTGGGCACCTGAGTAATCAAAGCGAAAAAATACCGGCATTTTTAAAACAAATCGATTTAGGCCAAACTTATAAGATAATAACATTCAGGATAATTTTACTCCATAAGATAAGTGGATTGTTATGATACCATCTGTTCGGTTTGGGTTTTGAGGAAGGATTTTAACAGTAATGAGTGGAGAAAAATAGATAGAAAAAATTTATTAGAGACCATGTGTGCATTTTGAGACCTCAAACAAACAAGCCCATGAAAATGTTCATGAATGGTTCCGATTCACACATTCAGCTGTGAATCGGAACCATTCATTTACTTTTCATGGACATTTGCATGAAAACTCTTTGTGTATCGTAACATTTTTCGATAACATGCTTAGCTAATACGTTTTGACGGAGACAAGTAGAAAGAGGAAAATTCAACTTTTGGTAATGGAGAAAACAACAGATGAAGTGCGCAAACGAAGCCGACACCAACCATAAAAAAGGCAACAATATACAACAGTATCATGGCTAATATGATGTACTTCCTTTCTTTTCTGGCAATTTTGTCAACCCTCCAAGCAATCCATGCAGTCGAATACAGCATCACCAACAACGTACCCACCGCACCCGGAGGAATTCGGTTCACGAGTGAAATTGGACTCGAATACAGCAAGCAAACCCTAAGATTCGCCACTGAATTCACCTGGCGCCTTTTCCAGCAGAACGACGTGGCGGATAGAAGGGAATATTATTTTTGGATTGCAGGATCTTGTTAATATTCACTTTTTTTTTGTCACACTAACAACTGCCTACTAATGAGTATCGAAGAAAATCAAACTGATTTTGGTGTTATATTTATAAGTTTTGCACTTATTACTTTAACCAACGCCTACTAGGTTATGGATATTGACTTTTTCTTTTTCTTTCGCTAACGATCTCTACTTTGGTCCTTCTCGTAGAACCACCCCAAAATTAAGCTTATTCATCAAGACGCTCAGAGCGGGCCAAGTGGCCTTTTCCAGCGACGACAAGATCCATGTAAATGCCGACTACATCCAAGGCTTCTCAGGCGATGTCAGGAAAGAGATCACCAGAATTTTATACCACGAGGTGGTGCACTCATGGCAGTGGAATGGAAACGGGAAGACCCCGGTGGGTTTGATCGACGGCATCCCGGATTTCATGAGGTTGAAGGCCGGGTACGTGCCCGATTATTGGAGGCAGCCCGGGTCGGGTAACAAGTGGGATGAGAGTTACGATATTACGGCATGGTTTCTGGATTACTGTAACGGATTGAGAAATGGGTTTGTGGCAGAACTTAAGAAGATGAGGACTGGGTATAGTGATAACTTCTTTTTTGAGTTGCTGGGATAGATTGTTGATCAGCTCTGGAGTGAGTACAAGGCCAAGTATAACACCTAGATAACCTAGGTATATTGTACTATTATATAATCGTATAGATGAATAAATCAATGGAAGTTATACTGTAAAAGTGATTTTGTATGTTTCGAATGGCGAATAAAATTTATATGGAAAGCGAAAAAGTATTATAAATCCAGATTATTGCCGTTGATTTGCATTAGCTAGGGAAGTTATATTGTCGCGAATAGGCTACAAACATAGATTTCGAGCTTTTGAGTTACGCTAAGTTTAAACTAGTAAACAGTACTCGAGCTCCATTCGAGCTTATTTAAGCGAACCAAACTCAATCGAAAAGCTAAACAGAGAGCTAGAATGGATCATCTTCAAGAGCGACGTCAGTGTACAAGCATTGGTGTCAAGGGAACCCACTAAGCTACAGTATCCAAAATTTTACAAGGTCTAACTTTTATTTTTGGGTAAAACACCTAGTGTGATGACACCACAAGAAAAATCTCTTAAATCCATTGATCACATGTTTACAACTACCTTATTTGATTTGAGAAACGTAAATTAATTTTTCACTTTAAGAGATTTGTCAGAAAATTATCGATGTTATAAAGTGTGACACCACACATCATAATTTCTAAAGTTGCCACTGATCATCCTTCAAGGGTAAGATCGAAGAGATGTACAAATGTAGAATTTTCCAGCCTTGCAAACAAAAGAAGAAGAATAACTCCAGGAGTTGTGTCTTGCCCTATTTGAAAGGATCTAATTAATTAAACATTTGAGAATGGTTCTGTCGCTAGCATACCAAACAAAACACAAACTGATACGTAGATATAATATATATGGTTCATTAATGAAATACGCATTTCTTTGCACAAACATCAATCTTAAACGAATTAAGGTACAGTCGCCTCATCTTAGGGTTTTGAGAGCTCTAAGGCAATTTTGAGAAGCCACAACCGCTTTGCTTTTCTGCCTGGGGGGGAGGCGCCCCTCTCCCTCCTCCCCCTGGGCTCCTCCTCCTCCATCCGCTCTCCTCTTTCTTCCCTCTCTTCCCTATAGTTTTTTTCTTTTTGTTTTCTCCTCTCTCCTCTCTCAGATCTGACCATCTCTGTTCGGCGGGCTCCGCCGTTACCGAAGTCGTTTGTCTGCTTGTAATCTGTTGCTGGAGACCTTGTGGCAGCAGTGGTTGAGGCAGTGAGGGTTGCGATCTGTTTGGCGGTTTTTGGGCGGTTGGATTTAGAGCAAGATCTAGAGGAGTTTTGTCTCTCCTTATGAGAGTAATAAAGTTCGCATTTGGGCGATTTGTTTATTGTTCGGGTTCGAGAATATTAATATGCATCTATTGGTGGTTTGCTAGAAATTCATTAGTGTGCTTCTTTCTGGTCAAAGTTCATCTGATCATCTGGGTTCTTGCTGTCTTTTTTTCTTGGCTAGCAATGTATCTCTTTTTAAGACTGTTATATGTGTAACAACCCTGATTGTTTTAATTATGCATAATACGTGAACTTGGCATGCTTTAAGTTAATCTTGTGGTTAAATAGGGTAGTTATTCTAATTGTACGGAACGGATCACATATATATGCTTAGAATATCACCAGTCGGCCAAAACTTGATAGGTGGGACACAATGAAATGAATACATAGGATAATTTTTCTAAGAAGATAAAAATAAAAGGTACGTGTAATCTTTCTGTTAACTTCACCGCTTCACCGTTTTTACCAGAGAGAGAGAGAGAGAGCCGTAGGAAGAAGGAAGAGAAGAAGAAGGGAAAGATAGGGTTTAATCTCTCTTGGCTTGGAATTGAAGATTTAACCTGGTAATCCATGTTTCTTTTACTTGTCTCCATGATT
>JAOTQK010000003.1:17334763-17346401 GCA_025642025.1 Rhododendron ferrugineum
GAATCTCTATGAAATGTTTTTACCATTGTCCATGGAAAACATGTAACTTATGTATTGGTCATTCATACGAGCTTCGGCTTATGTTATTTTTCCACCTTTCAGGTAGCGGAGAGTAGAGTGGTAACGTGGAGCCTTTCTTTTGGCATGCTATGTAGATAGGAAGTTGTTCTTTGTGAACACTTTTGACTTGTAAATACGCACAACTCTAAGAAGTTTTGGCTTGTAAGATCCTCATGTAAGATACGTTTGTTGAATTAATATAATAAAATGGTTGTTCTTCCGCTATTCGCTACTCGAGTCTCTTTTAGTTACTTGCTTATAACAGGTTAACCATGTGAAATGGCTTTAGTGATTAGATCACTGGCGCTTTGTTGTGGCTAGAGTCTTTAGGGGCGGGCTAGGGTCCTGACAATAGGATATATGAATTTTCCGCTCAGCAGAAGGTGCGTCAGGCCATGCCTGGGCTGGGAATGGAAGACATCAATCGCATCGTTCTTTCTCGTTTTGTATTAGTTAGATGATTAGTTTGGCTTTGTCCAAATTATCTGTAATGAATTTCGTTGTGTAAGTGCCGTTAGGCTTTATCAATGCAGTACCTCTCACTTTTGTCAAAAAAAAATTTTAATTAAGGTTAATGATACATTTAAAACGTTAAACATCCAGTCCCCGGCCAAGTCTGCTCAAGCCGAATCATTAATTAAAAAAAGTGAGTGCGATTACGGGTACCATTGTACCACGGGTAACAATAGTGTAACTATGGGGTGGGATGTAATGGGATGAACGACCCTGGGTCCTACAAATATGGTTAGATCGGTTGAATTGGTGAAAAATAATTAGGCATTTTGGTAAAAAATAACTGTAAGTTCTTAGATAAATTCGTTCATTGTGATTCAAAATTCTAAGCTACAAACACTAAACAAAAAAAATTAGATGTCAAGGATTTACTGACATCCGGTTCATATGAATTTTTACAAAAATAGTTCACAAAGTATCATCTACAAAATAAACGACTCTATTTACCTGGGATGGATCTCACGCACCCCGGGAGGGGGCATGCTATGCGCACCATGCCGTGCACATCCAGACCATTGATCTCGACAATTAACGGTTCGGATTGCACGGTACAGTATCGTAATCTCAACCGTCCAATCATTCAACAATTCAAACCGTTGATTGTCGAGATAAACGGTCCGGATGTGCATAGCACACAATCCCCCACCCCGTGGGTTCACAATTGAAATCCATAGACTTCAGC
This sequence comes from Rhododendron ferrugineum, assembly GCA_025642025.1. NCBI lineage: Eukaryota > Viridiplantae > Streptophyta > Magnoliopsida > Ericales > Ericaceae > Rhododendron > Rhododendron ferrugineum. Next base: position 17,336,019 of record JAOTQK010000003.1, read on the forward strand.
CGAAAAAAGTCGGTTAGAGTAATCCTGGGCCTTGACTTTTTCCCAGTTCATTAAATAAAGCAGCAAAATTGACCAAGAGTACATGTCAACATCTTCCCCGTGGAACTTTCCACCGCGAATGCAGTCAAAGTATACTTTCAGTTGCACCACCATTCCGGGTTTTGTAATTCACTTATGCTTTCGTGTTGGTGACTATGTCCGAGTATTACGTTTTTTGGTACCATACGATGTGTTACCGTAGTATTGGTAGAATATGCCTCATTTATCGTGTAGCGGAGCACATTCTACTAATACAATAGTGACATCTCACATGATACCTAAAATGTAGTAGTCAGACATGAATACTGTAGCATTACACATAATCACTTTGAATATGACACAGTCAAACAAAGGGGCGTCACATCTTCCAACTTGTCGTGACAAAAGTTTGTCAACCCACTGTGTGTGAAGCAGCTCCGCTGTCATGTTTTAGGGAGGATGCTACGGACACCGATCAAAGGGGAGACCGACCGGATGCCGTTGATTTTCACTTGGGTCTACTCGTTTTTTTTTTTAGAATTTTCGAACGGCTCAGTTCAGTCGTCTGGTGGCCGGAGTGGGCCCGGCGCGCTGTCGGTAGCCGATCGGTCTCCCCTTTGATCGGTGTCCTTAGTTTTCTTGATGTTTTAGTAACGGGTAAAAATAGAACCCTGCTACACACACAGCAGATCTGTGCACAGATTGTGTACAGATTTTGTTGTGGAGCCCACCACGGGTCCCACACAAATCATCCGAACCGTTCATTAAATGTAAAACATTTTTTCAAGGGTCCCCGTAAAAAATAAACTCAATCCGATACTTATAGATGCTTCATCCAACCATCTAAGTTTTCATTTAGATTTCCGGATAATGAAAAGTTATATGGTTGTATCGAGCACCTATAGGTATCAGATTGAGCTTATTTTTTACGGGGACCCTTGAAAAAATATTTTACATTTAATAAACGGCTTGAATGATTTGTGTGGGACCCGTGGTGGGCCCCACAACAAAATCTGTGCACAATCTGTGCACAGATCTGCTGTGTGTATAGACTTTCTGGTAAAAATAAAACTCATTCCTCTTGTTTGGCTGGCCTCCAAAGGGAAACAAGAAGCAAGCAACGCTCCAGATGTGTATCTATTTGTGCGCGATTTTGTGCACCATCGGTACATGGTTGCTACCCTTAGAATCATTCATATCCAACCCGTCAAGTACCGATAAGCATGCTCCGATTGTGCATAGATCAACATGCATTTGTCCACTTTAATCCGACCCATTCATTATTTTAAGATATTTATGCGAGTGGTTTTGACAAAAATAAGATTAATCGAACAACTGCAAGTGTTTGATCCTATGTATCATTTTTTTCATTCAAAAAACTTGACCCTAAATTTTGAATGAAAAATTGGTATATTGGATCAAGCACATACAACTGAGTTTTTTTCCATGAAGTCACCGGATTAAATATCTTAAAATTATTTATCGGTTTGAATCATTCGTGCAAGACCTGAAAGTGGACCCTGCGTGCAGATTCAGTACACCATCGGTGCATGCGAGCTCAATACCCTTAGAATTATGAGAGATGCTACTTGCACAACAGATCTGTGCACAAATTGTGCACAGATCGCGTTGTGGGGCTCAATAAGGGCCCCATACAAATAATCCGATCCGTTAATTATGTTTAAAACATTTTTTCAAAGGCTTCTACGAAAAATTAGCTCAATCCAATATCTATAAGTGCTTGATCTAATCATCTAACTTTTCATTCCGGTTTTTAGAGAATGAAAAGTTAGACGATTAGATCAAGTACTTATAGGCGTCGGATTGAGCTAATTTTTCGCGGGGGCACTTGAAAAAATGTTTTAAACATAATGAACGGCTTGGATTATTTGTATGAGACCTTTAATGGACCCCACAACACGATCTGTGCACAATCTGTGCACAGATCTGCTGTGCAAATAGACTTTCTGTAGAATTATTCACATCCATCCACCAGCTACACCTAAAGGTAACGACAAATAGAGGTACAGATTCTAGAACTATACATTAATTATATTAAACTCCTTTATCTACCTTGGTTTCCACCATTTATTCCTCGTGATAAATTTTCCACCTTTTTTCTGACTGGGTGGAGTGCCGCAATTATAATCAGGGATGGATCCAGGGAGGGTCAGTAGCGGCGGTTGCCCCTGCAAGAAAAAAAGAAACACTATTATTATATGTAAAAAAAATTCCTATGACAGTATATAGGCTCGTCCCTGTGCAAAATTTTGAAAAAAAAAATATAATTGTAACCTTTGAACTACGAGGATACCAACATTAATTGTTAAAGGCTAAGGGCTAAAATAAAACTATAGGGTTAATATTGTGAATATTCAAGGAATAAACTTTCACCTTTCGTTAGATGAGTTTAGTGTTTTACAGTTTTATTTCTTTTTGCCCTAAAATCTCAATGGCACACCAAATCCCCCCTCTCTCTCTCTTGGCACAAACATCCCCAATTGTTAAGACTTCAAAGGCAATTTTGAGAAAATAGAGACAGAGGAGAAGAGATTTTGGAAACCCTAAGTAATTTTGGTGAAATTTAAGTTGTAGATATGTCTTTTCCCAATTGTTGTTCTAGACTTCTCCTAATTCTTTTTTTTTTTTTGACTGGTAAAATCAAATAACATGAAAGTCTATGTACCAAATTCGCCCAGTTGTGGTGAATGAAAAAAAAAGATGAACAATAAAGAAAAACAAAACACATACATCAAGATCAATCTCATTAGTTAAACCGATTTATGTATTTATGTTATTTTGAGTTTTAATATATTTACGTGATCATGCTTGTGTATTTATATTTTTTTTGCGCATACACGATCGCCCATGCGTGGTGAAATTCCTGACTCCGTCTCTGATTATAATCCCAAGTGGGTTGATAAATTTCCCACTTAAAACCACTAGCAATGGCCCAATTCTCACTTGTTTACTTCTTCTGATTTTATCACCTTGTCGCTTTTTTTGACTTCCCTCCCTCATAGGTCATAGGTTATCCATCTTCTCCTGGTTGCCTTCTCTGACTTCCCTTCCTCATAGGTTATCCATCTACGATATAAAAGGACATGTTCCAAGTTACAACCACTTATTCGAAAACACCATAGGGGCAGTACAGAGTCATGGCCAGGACAATGTTCTCCCTGTCTTTTCTAGTGATTCTAACATTCCTAACCGGAAACCAAGCAGTCGAATACACCGTGACCAACAACGCCGGAACCACCCCCGGAGGAATGAAGTTCACGAACCAAATCGGGATCGAGTACAGCCAACAAACGATGTCCTCCGCCACGGAGTTCATATGGAAGACATTCCGGCAGACCTCAAACGCCGACAGAAAGGATGTACCCAAAGTGAGCTTGTCCATCGACTCCATGGACGGTGTAGCATACACCTCCAACAATGGGATCCACTTTAGCGCGAACTACATACAGCAGTACACAGGCAATGTCAAGACAGAGTTCACCGGAGTTATGTACCACGAGATGACGCACGTGTGGCAGTGGAACGGAAACGGGCAGCCGACACCCGGAGGATTGATTGAAGGGATTGCTGATTTCGTAAGGTTGAAGGCGGGCTATGCACCGAGTCACTGGGTGAAACCCGGGCAGGGTGACCGATGGGACCAGGGTTATGATGTCACGGCCCGTTTTCTGGATTATTGTGAGGGTCTCAGAAGTGGGTTTGTGGCGGAGCTAAACAAGAAGATGAGGACTGGGTACAGTGGGAACTATTTTGTTGAGTTACTGGGCAAAACGGTTGATCAGCTTTGGAGTGACTACAAGGCCAAGTACAAGACCAACTAGACATGTCAAATTCAAAATGGACGCTGATTTTTCATTATCTGCAATAAATGATTCGTCTAAATAAGAGAAATCATCATCCAATGTACTCTCCCAAATTATAGTACTTCTACAATTACGTAAGCAGAATTATGTTGACTAACTATGTAAAGGTGATAAAAATCGTTCAAAATTTTAATGGAGAGCATCAGAGCACCCGTTTATCTCTCTTTCGTGATTTCTGCAAGCATTATAGCTTGGTTTTGAAAAGGGAAAAAAAAGACGAAATAAGACAAAAATTGCATATACGGGTCATTAAAAACAGCGGGAGCCTTGTGATCTCTAATTTGGAACATAACTAATCTTTAACGGAATCTGGAACAAAAATTTGATGATTGTAGGGAAGGTCAAAATTGCTTTAGTTGACCAAGTCTAAACTTTGACCAACTTATCAGAGTTAGTCATGTGGCGCCTGAGTGATACGCGTCAGATAAGCTCGGGCCTGTTGAAGATGCAGACAACTTCCAACAACAGACAGGCTTGCGCCAAGCAGATTTGCGGCCAGACAGGCTCCCGCGAAAAGGGTCCCGCAGACAGGGCCACGGACTCACGCATACAGGGCCGCGGTAGGCCCGCTAGGGTCCTGCAGACAGGGCCGCAGCATGCCGGACAGGGCCGCGGACTCCCACATACAGGGTCGTGGTAGGCTCGCCAGCGGCAGGGTCACCAAGGTCCCGCGGACAGGGCCGCAACAGGGCTGCAGTAGGCCCGCTAGGGTCCCGCAGACAGAACTGCAAACTCTTGGGGTCACAGCAGGCCCGCAGATGGGCAGGGTCCGCAGCAGGATGGGTCCAGCAAAGGCTTTGGTCCCTGCCTATAAATACTTGGTATTCATTTCCACACGGAGACAGACAAACTTCTAGAGAGAAAGAGCAGACAGATTTCTAGAGAGAGAGAGTCATCTCCTCTAGAAAGACAAGATAGATTTTCAGAGAGAGGGAGAGACCATCTCCCTAAGAAGATGAAACTACGTTTGACCTGATTCCCGGTACACTGGGATACGTAGGCAGCCCAAATGACTTGGGCTCGGTCGCGTATTATGCCTCCTCCTCGACCCCTCCAAATCACTCCTCCATTCCTTCATTCTAAGCGCTAACCATTTTTTTACCTCTCCAGCACATTTTATTCTCATGAACAAGGGCAGAAACAGGAATCTAATTTGCCTTGGGCTAATTCAAAATTTAATAAAATAATATATATGAACAAAAAAGAGTTTTATAATTAATGTCCACTAAACTTGTACAAAAGTAGGTAAATGTACAATAATAAACAAAAGAAACATCCAAAAAACGTACACAGTTGAAGTTTTACTCTATTGAAGTTGTGCCCTATGTAGTTTTAGAGAGTAGAAATAATTTATTATTGCATCTGAATCGATATCTTCAACAAGTTCTCTTCTAATGAAGATAATCAGATAGGATAGGAAAAATGAGGTGGGAATCTTATTGGGCTAAAATTTTACATTTTTTACTTTTTTACTTTTTCTAAAATCACCTAGGCTATAACTCACCTTAAAGACTATGTAGTTTCACCATTGCTCATGAATATTGTGGACTCTATTTTGAACCCCGAGGGAAGTGTCATGATTTTTTACCGTTCCTACAACGACCACAATGTGCAATACAGTCAGCCCAAAGTCGGAATCAATCAAAGTATATTTAAGCCTGTGTTATGATAGACGAATACCATTCAAGCTAATCCCAAGACATTTGGCACATACGGCCCCTGCTAACGAAGGGGAAAAGTTCTCAGATTACTATAAATATCGGTTACAGCTTTTCATGTTATTAGTAGCATGCCATAAATAAAAACAGTGATACCTTGTGGGGAAGAACTCTAAACAAGAAGACGAGGCGGGGATCGAGTGATGTTGAAGGTATAATTAATAAAGTTGTCCATCTCTCTAATAGCTTAAGCTTTTAGATGAGTTGGTAGTTAACAATCTAATATGGTATGGTATTAGAGCAAATAATAGATCCTGTGTTCGAACCTCACCACCTGCCTAATGTTAAAATATTTTGGATTGCAGGATCTTGTTAATATTCACTCTTCTTTTTTTTTTTGTCACACTAACAGCTGCCTACTAATGAGTAGCGACGAAAATCAAACTGATTTTGGTGTTATATTAATCAAACTGATTTTGGTGTTATATTAATCAAACTGATTTTGCACTTATTACTACTTGTTACTTTAATCAACGCCTACTAGGTTATGGGTATTAACATTTTCTTTCACTAACGACCTCTACTTTGTTCCTTCTCGTAGAACCACCCCAAAATTAAGCTTATTCATTGAGACACTCGGAGCGGGCTAAGTGCCGGCCTTTTCCAGCAATGACGAGATCCGTGTAAACGCCGACTACATCCAAGGCTACTCAGGCGATGTCAGGAAAGAGATCACCAGAATTATGTACCACGAGGTGGGGCACTCATGGCCGTGGAACGGAAAAGGGCAGGCCCGGTGGGTTTGATTGAGGGCATCGCAGATTTCGTGAGGATGAAGGCCGGGTACGCTGGGAATTGGAGGCAACCCGGGTTGGGTAACTGGTGGGATGAGGGTAACGATATTACGGCATGGTTTTTGGATTACTGCAACGGATTGAGAAATGGGTTTGTGGCAGAACTTAACCAGAAGATGAGGACTGGGTATAGCGATGACTTCTTTATATTGAGTTGTTGGGTAAGACTGTTGATCAGCTCTGGAGTGAATACAAGGCCAAGCATAACACCTAGATAACCTAGGTATATTGTACTACTACTATATAATCATATAGGGGAAATGTTACAGTGTCCACCAGCCGTTTGGGGACACTATAAAAAATAGCATAACTGACCATTAAACGTATAACCAAGACCAGTGATGTGTATAACCAAAACCTTACATAGGCATAACCCTCAAAATCCCCAAAAATTCTGGGGATTTTGAAAGTTATGTCTTTGTAAAGTTTTGGTTATACTTGTAATGGTTAGTTATGCCATTTTTTATGGTGTCCCCAAATGGCAGGTGGACACCGTAACATCATCCATCATATAGATGAATAAATCAATGGAAGTTATACTGTAAAAGTGATTTTGTATGTTTCGAATGGCGAATAAAATTTATATGGAAAGCGAAAAAGTAATATAAATCCAGATTTTTGCCGTTGATTTGCATTAGCTAGGGAAGTTATATGACATTCTACCAGAAAATGTAGGTAGCTAGGATGATCAAAGTGTATATTGTCGAAACCATATGGAAGGTGAGTGTATTTAGCACTTCATTATATTGTCGCAAATAGGCTACAAAGAATGAGAGTTAGGCTCAGTTTAATTCAGTAACAGTACTCGAGCTCCATTCGAGCTTATTTAAGCGAACCAAACTCGATCGAAAAGCTAAACAGAGCTTGAATGGATCATCTTCAGGGGGGTCTCATGCCAGTGTACAAGTACTGGTGTCCAAAAAATAAAAAACAGAGCCTCTTTTAAGAGATTTGTCAGAAAGTTACCGATGTTATGACACCACAGATCATAATTTTTGAAGTCGCCACTGATCACCTTCAATGGTATGATTGAAGAGATGTGCAAAAATAGAAATTTTGCAGCCTTTCAAACTAAATTAGAAGAATAATAACTCGAGGAGTTCTCTTACCCTATTTGAAAGGATCTCATGAATTAAAAATCTGAGAATGATTCTGTCGCTAGCCTAACCAAACAAAACACAAACTGATATATAGGAGTAGATATAATTTATAAGGTTCATTAATGAAATACGCAACTTTTGCACAAACATAACGAATTAAGGTTAAACGATACATTCAAAAAGTTAAACATCCAGGCCCCAAGTATGCTCAAGCCGAATCATTAATTAAAAAAAGTGAGTGTGATTATGGGTACGACCGTACCACGGGTAACAATAGTGTAACTATGGGGTGGGATGTAATGGAATGATTTACCCTGGGTCGTATGATTAGATCCGTTGAATTTCTGAAAAATAATTGTTAGGCATTTAGTGATGACTTCTTTTTTGAGTTGCTGGGGAGGAGGAGGAGGACTGCTGACCAGCTCTGGAGTACAAGGCTAAGTATAACAACTGGCTAGGCATATAGAACCACTGTATACTATCGCATATGCATGAGTAAGGAGTAGTTTTTCCTAAATTATTGTTTGGTATTTTCTTAGGCATTGCTACTTTGTTAGTTCTCATTAAATAAATCACTGTCGATTTGCCTTGTCTCATCAAATATGTATATATTTTGATCTTTAACGCATTATAGTATCGCGTTTCTATTCGTATTGGATGGCCTGCACTTTATGGGAATAATATTTAAATTTCTATCTTGCCCCGGTCCATTTTGAAGTTCATTACTTTGAAAATCAAGGATTACAAATAGAATCTCCTAACCTTAAGTTTCTTCTCCCACGATCAGAAATCCCCAAATGATACCCGTTCTTCTTCTCGGCAAAAGCATGGAAGCCCTACGGTGGATCCACACTCTCTCTCTCTCTCTCTCTCTCTTGGAGGTTTTTAGCTGACCTTGCTTCTGCTTTTTATTTCTGAATTCACATAAACGTCGTAAAAAATTCACAATTGGTGGAGACTTTGAGGACAGATTACCACATTGACTTTTTTTCTGACTGACTTGTTAATCTAATTGTTTCTTACGATTAGCAAATAGACAAAGTGAATCGCACATAATTTTAATTTTTGATACATAACCACTTTGAGTATGTAACTCAATCCAACACCGTCAACCAAAGGGGTATGATATCTTCCAGATGTACTTCTGGGGACCTAAGTAAGCAAAGCAGGAAATATATCCGTGCCGTGGTGGGCATGGCCTTATGATATTCTCTTGACAAGAGTTTGTTTATCACTAGCATTATGTTCTTCCTTTCTTTGCTATTGATTCTAACATCCCTAACAGGCACCCAAGCAGTCCAATACACTGTCACCAACAATGCAGCAACCACCCCCGGAGAAGCGAAGTTCACGAATCAAATTGGGATTGCATACAGCAAACAAACGATGTCCTCCGCCACGGATTTCATATGGAAGACATTCCAGCAGACCTCGAACGCCGACAGAAAGAACGTACCTAAAGTGAGCTTGTCCATTGACTCCATAGACGGGGTAGCATACACTGCCAACAAAGTGATCCACGTTAGTGCGAACTACATACAAAAGTACACCGGCAACGTCAAGACAGAGTTCACCGGAGTTCTGATCCACGAGATGACACATGTGTGGCAGTGGAACGGAAACGGGCAAACACCCAGAGGATTGATTGAAGGGATTGCGGATTTCGTAAGGTTGAAGGCGGGCTATGCACCGGGTCACTGGGTGAAACCCGGGAAGGGTGACCGATGGGACCAGGGTTACGATGTCACAGCCCACTTTCTGGATTATTGTGAGGGTCTCAGAAGTGGGTTTGTGGCGGAACTGAACAAGAAGATGAGGACTGGGTACAGTGGGAACTACTTTGTTGAGTTGCTGGGGAAAACGGTTGATCAGCTCTGGAGTGACTACAAGGCCAAGTACAGTGGGAACTACTTTGTTGAGTTGCTCGGGAAAACGGTTGGACAACTCTGGAGTGACAACAAAGCAAAGTACAATACCAATTAGACTATCTAATTCAAAATGTACGCTGGTTTTCTGTTATCTGTAATAAATGATTAGTCTAAATAAGAGGAACCATCGTGCAGATTACTCTCACGAATTCTATTACTACTTCTCTACACAAAAGCAAAAGTACGTTGACGCAAGTACGTAAGGTGAGAAAATCGTTTCGAAATTAATAGAGAGCATCAGAAAACGAGCTTCTCACTTTCCCCAGCATCAGAGTTTATAGCTTAGTTTTGGAAAGGGAAAAAAACAAACCAATCAAAAAATCAAATTCAGGTCATTAAAACCAGCTACGGTGAGGAATATGCAACTTTATGGGTGGTTTCAGATTAGTGGACTTGGATACAAAAGGAGCAGTGCATCTACAGTACAAGACTACAAGGGGTCAAGAGAGACAGGTAGTTAAGGTCAACAATAAATAGCCAGAAATCATAAGGATATTTGCAAATAAGAATGAATATAAGCATTCAGAGCCTTATTATCTCTAATTTGGAACACAACTAAATTTTTTTCCAAATCTGGATCAAATTTGAGGACCAAAATGAGCAATATAGCCAGCCCAAGTCAAAATCTATCAAATATATTTAAGCCCGAGTTATACAATACAAATTCCATTCAAGCTAATCCTAACTCCGAAGACATTTGACACATGCAGCCCCTGCTAAGCGCTAAAGAAGTACAAAATAAGAATGATAAGTTACCTCTTATCATGTTACTAGAGGCATGCCGTACATAAAAACTCGTACACCTTATGTGGGAAATGACGAAATTGGTAGCAAATTACAAATGTTACTCGGAACTGTAACATTAATGGACTTTCTGAATAGCAGAAACGACTTCAGTGATGCCCTGAAATTTTCGCCTTTCCTTCAGAAGCATCTTGGCA
>JAOTQK010000003.1:17373289-17388272 GCA_025642025.1 Rhododendron ferrugineum
AAAACTTAGTATTGGTTAGTTTGAAGATAAAAGTAATTTTATATTAAATTATATTTTGAAATGGCTTAAGCAAAATTATTGACTCAAGGGTAAAATGGGTAGTATCATAGATGTAATGGATGACGTCAGCAATTTCCGTCATACTTAGTGACGGTCAACTAACGGATGGGGAAATCTGCAGCAGACAACTAAAGCAGAGGGGAGGTAAGTGCAATTTTAGAAACCTGAGGGTAGGTATCTGTAATTGTCAGAAACCTCAGGGGAGGTAAGTGAAATTTGCCCTTTTGAAAATTGGAAGCCAAAAAGTGCATGGACAATTTTTATTTTTAGCCCCAAGGTCCATACGCACCCTTGAAAACGAGTTCAGGTTGAACCAGGAAGGTTAAAAGTTTCCTTCTCCATTGCACATCGATGCCAATAGCACCCCATTTTTAAACTACAACATGAGCCGAATGTCTCATGGGCCGTCTCCAAATAAAGAGACCAAAAACTACTGTGGCATAGTAATTTTTTTGTAGTTCTAGAAACAATAATGATTGACTTCTAATTGTCTACTTGTCTCACAAGCTTGATAGGGACCCTCAATCAAATTACAGAAGTTGGAATAGGTAGGTATGTCTGAGATGTGAATATTTTTTGTTTTTCCTTTAAAAACTGCTTCTATAATTCCGGTGACTTCTGTGCTACTTCAAAATACTCTCAAATAGTTGAGGTCATGAACGCAAGCTAGTCTGGATATCCGATTATCAAAAAGAATATTACTCATAAATACTTCAACTATCGTGAATGATGCTGTGGAAAATGGCGCTCTCTCTCTCTCTAGGGAACTGGTCTGGGTTTCGGCTCCTGGACGGACTTAATTAAGGGCTACCCATCGGCACCAACGAAGGCATCTTGCAGCGGCGACTGCGACGGGAACGAACTACAGTTGGTGAAGATCTTGATTCATCCACCCACCTCCAGAATTGGTGGGTTTCGACACCGGAGCTGTTTTTTTGTTTTTTTTTTCTTTGTATTTGGTTTTTGTTTCTTGTATTTTGGGGACCTCATTGTCCTTTGTAATATTTTATGTTATGAATATATGTTTACCGGTTCAAAAAAAAAAAAGTTACTGCAAAAGTTTGGTGCAGCTCTTTACGTATGCTTTCTCTAAGGTTACTTTTTTTTTCACTTCGGAATATACTCTAGGTTTTTATGCGTGATAATTTTCGATATATTTATTTCATAATTCAGGTGTCCAGATTAAATTACGCGCACCTTGCCTAATTTTGAAAGACTAATACCACAAAGTCAAAGTAGTGAATCAACAAACACTTTGCCAAAAGGGAATTACTGCAAATGATCGTTCGTCAAATAACACCCTTTCAGAAAGGATCAAAGTAGCCGATAAAAAAAGAAAAAGAAAAAGAAAAAAAGAAAGGATCAAAGTAAACATGGCCCTCATTTATTAATTTAGGGTCCTTTTCTTTTCCTTCTTGAGCATGTCTTATTGTTGGGAGAGGTTCTTATTTTCCCACGTTCCCTAATTATCCTTCATCCATTTCTGTTTCTTCATATCCCAATTTTGTGCACACTAGGAAACAAACTAGAAAAGAGTGAATTTACTCTTTCCAATGTTGTCAAGAACTTTAAATTCTTTGAAATTCTTTCATTTGACGATCTCTCATGTGATCCCATTTGTGATCATACAAGATAAGAACAACAACGGTACCATTTGACGATCCAACCATATGCATTTAATTTTGTAGGCCTCAATGTGTTTATTGTCAATGTCAAATTAAAATCATGTCGATGATGCAATTTTTCTTGTGACAAGTGCTTCGTTCAAATAGATATACCAATTTCCAATCGATCTAAGTTTTTTTACGGAAAACAAACTCGTCGTGTTTTTATAAAAATAAACAGCCTGAATCATCAACTAAAATTGTGTCCGTAAAAATCTCAAAATGAAAAAATGATTTTAATTTTAGCACTCCAATTTTTTTAGAGCGTCAAAATCAATATCCAATGAAAAAATCTTGAATCGATAGTTTCACACTCTCCAATGCGAACTCAATACAACGAAATCATGACCACATTAATAATTTCGGAGACAATAATTTGAAAAAATTACACCGTCACATGATGTCATTACACATTTATTCAATACTTAGATTACGGCCGATAAAATAGATTAGGTTTAACAAATGACCGCTTCCTACCAATACCCATCACGTGTCCTACCATGCAATTACCATAGAATCCACACCACACGCATACAAAACTTATTACTCCACAAGAGCAGGGATTGACTTCAACGCGATACCTAAACTTCTCCTCCGAACCTCATCCACAAACGCCTGCAGGTTGCGGTCGGAGGAGCCGCCTTCCACCACCGCTTCCTCCGCCGCTTCCTTCCACTTTGAGGCGTTGGCCTTCATCTCCGCCGCCACCGGACCGCTCGTGGCCTCCCTCAGGCACTTCTCCACCTCCTCCCTCGGGATGACTCGGTCCTCGGCCTCCCCCCTGCACATTCTGATACCGACTTTGAACACGTCGACTAAGTACTTGGCGTTAGTGACTTGGTCGCCCCACTGTGGGAACGCCACCACCGGCATTCCCCTGGTTAGGGCTTCCATTGTCGAGTTCCAGCCGCAGTGGGTTACGAAGCAGGCTACGGATGGGTGGGCCAGGACTTGCTCTTGTGGGCTCCATTGTACCACCCTTCCCTTGTCACCTGTTAACCCAGTTAAGTCCAGTTAGAAACAGGTACAGTACTCAAAGTTAATCCATAGAGGAAAAAGAACAAGAAGAAGATGACAACGGCATAATAATAGTAAGCGCACCTCGACTAATGCCGGGGCCCTGAAGATAACGACCGGGTATAACTCTTAGTGGCCCCAAGGTTTGAAATGTTTGGTCTCCGTGGGAATGAAATATGTAACCTCAAGGAGGATAGTATGAAAATGAAATATTTGACCTAAAGGAGGATAGTAAGATATTTTTGGGAGTTAATTTCTGATATATATATTTTATCTTCGAACTAACGGTAATAGAAAATTTGTTAATTTTTAGTCGATAGTATTTTAGTTTATTTATGTGAGTCGAATGACATGTGTTAAAATACGTGAAATCATGAATTTTAATCAATTTAATTAGTCGATTTAGCCAATATGGAAAACTCACCTAAAGTGAAAATAGCAATAAACGGCCATGTAAGGTTGTGTTTGGGAAAAATTGTGTTTTGAATGGGCATTATTGATGTCTATTGAGTTTTTATTTAGCTGTTCGTCTATATTTTTTACATGAATCGGTCGTCTCTCGATTAGAAAAATATAAAATTATAGACTGAAATTGTAAAAATCCCACGTAAGACAACCCTAAAGTCATTAACGACTGTGAAAAAACCTTGACACTAACAAAAACCCAAATTAACAAAAATATCAATGACAACAGTGCGAAATTGTTTTGTTCAAGAGCAATGCTATATATAGGTACACATCTTTAAAATGCAATTCTAGACGCTACTTTGATCGGAATCATTCAATGCACATGAATTCACATGGTTTCGATCACAACTCCGGACTGTCCTGAGTTGTGTTTTAAAGGTATCTGCGTACATTTTCTGTTTGTCCAAAACGCTCCTATTTGCAACAACATTGATTAATTAATTACCTGCTTTCTCCAAGAACCCCTCCGGCAAAACCAGCAACTCAAACCCCGAATCCTTGTGCGGCGGCTTCATAACCCACAAGAACGAAACCCCAGCCCTCAAAATCCCCTCCGCAATCTCATCCACCTGCTCCTGCTTCAAATACACCACACTCCCAAACGAAATATACACCACCGACGCCGCCTCCTTGTCGTCCAACCACCCAATAATACTGTCGTCCGCCTTCATGAAATCACCCTTCACCGCGCCCGACCCCTTCCCCGCTGCCTCCGGATTCTTAAACAACGGCCCCACCGCCTTTATCGGGCAGTACCTGCACATGGATTTTTTTTTTTTTTTGAACATTAATCTCGGATAAAACTTATTGCAGAGATTAAAGGGGCCAAAGGCAAGATGACAGTACCTGCACATGTACTCAATCACGTCCCGCTCCAGCTCCTCGAACGTGTCCATGAGAACGCAGAACGGTTTGGTCAGGTTTTTGTACTGTCCCATGATTGCCCTCCGCAGGAACGGGTACGGCGTGGTGGGGTAGAGGAAGCTGGGTATCTCGTCGTGTTTTAGCAGGGGCATGTTGGGCAATTGGACGGTGATTTCCATTTGGGATTCGGACGGGAACGGGACGAGGTTGTGGTAGTAGTGGTAGTAGGCGGAGAAGCAGGCGGCGGACTGGACCCACAGCATGGCGGAGGGGAGGTTCAGGGAGTCGGCCACGTCGGAGACCCACGGGATGAAGGGGTTGTTTATCAGGCAGGATACGGGCCGGTCGTTTTCGGCGTGTTTTTGGAGCATTTTGGGGAGGAGCTGTTTCCCGACGAGTTCGAGTTGCGGGATGTATTGGTCTAGGTCTTGGCGTCTCGGCTCGTTTTCTGCCCAACCGTCTTCGAAGAACTCGAACCTGTTCGGAAAATAATCGAGAAGGAAAGTGCGTGAGAAATGTAAAGAAAGTTATAATGTTCATAATACAATGAAAAATGATCTCTCTCTCTCTCTCTCTCTCTCTCTCTCTAAGTTCAAACAGGCGGGAAGAGTTTGTTTGTCTTTTTGAATAGCGAAAAAAGAATTTTATTTATCAAAGCAAGGGGTACGGTACAGTACAAATTTAAGGAAGCAAGGGACCCTTTTGCACTGTTTTCTGAATTATTTTAGGTGGTGAGTCTGGTGACCATACATATATGTTTTCAAAGACGGAATCAGGATTTTATAGTAGCAGTGGCGAAATGTATACTAAAAAAATTTAGTGGTGGCGAAAATATATAAGTTGGGCATAATTTTTTTTTTACATATAATAATTACATTTTCTAAAAGTCTTGTCGTGGCGGTCGCCGTCACTAGACCCCTGATCTCATCCTTATATGTTTCCCTTGGGTACGTAAAGACAGTAAATTTTACTAACCACAAAACACTCTAGCTAGGCTACAACAAAACCCTTCTTTGCACTGTTAATTTACATGTCGAACAATAACGTTGTGATCGAGCAGGGTTTGTATTTGTATTAATTATTACAGTCAGAATATTGTTTATACGCTCGATTTGTTTCGGGAAAATATTTCCTATATTGGAACATAAGCTATGCCTGTTTACTAGTTGTAATTCACGGAACCTGATGTAACCATCGCCGACAGGAGTGGGCTCGTCGGTGATGTTGCTAGCCTTCCGCATCTCTTTTCCGATACTCTCCGGCGTCGAGAAAGTTACCAGAAGACCCCGGGAAGCCAGTTTCTTTCCTAGCCTAAGTAGAGGGTTGACGTGCCCTTGGCCGGGAAATGATACAAGAAACACATGAACTAGAGCTTCCGAGTCCATTGACTACCAGTTTTCAGAGAGAGAGAGAGAGAGGTCTACGTTTTGTGTTTGTTTGTTTTTTTATTTTATTTTCTTGGTGTGGAGAGGGATGGAGGGAATGGGGGTGGGAGTGAGAAGATAAATATACACTGTCTCTAGCTCAAAGTATATGCTTGTGTTGAAGTATTTTAGTAGACCGTTTGGCAGCTGAGTTGAAAGTTAGGTCAGGGGACAGGACAGGACAAACCGAAATTGATTAGCTCCATTCCGGTTTCTTAGAAAATGAATTTTTTTTAAAAAAGGATAATTTTAAGCTCAAAAATTATGTGTTTACGCATATAATTCTCCTACCAACATGGATCTTGTTTGGTAGATGTCATTGAGATCTTTTAAACGGTGCAAAAAAAATTAAAAAATTATTTTTATTTTCATTATATTTGAGCTTAAAATTACAATCTTTTTGAAAAAGGAGGTTGCAAAAGAAAGCGGAACGGCTCCTTAGCCACAGAATTCCCAAGAGAACTATCTATCTATTCTAATATATAAAGGGGAAGCACTAGTATGGTGTCTCCTGTCATGTATTTTCTTTTTCATAAATACCCTCCTAAGAGAAAAACACACAATACAATTGTGAGAATATATTAAACATTTTAACACAAAGAAACCATCTAAAAACAGTTATCACCTTACTACGTGCACAACTTTCTCTGCTCTTCTCCCTAACATTCTCTGCTCTGCTCTTCTCCATTAACTCTCAGGTACAACAATAACCTTTCCTTTTTCACCTTTCGTACACTATCAATGGCACACTTGTCACTTTCTTTTTCTGCTTCTTTTGCTTTGCTTTATCTAAACTGCTACAAAGTAATCTCTTTATCTTATAGATGCTACCTTTTCCTTTTCCATTAAACTGGTACGGGAAAGGCAGAGTAAAAGGTCATTTTGTGGATTGGCTTTTGTTTTTGTTTTTTTTTTTAAGAAAACCTACATTTACCTATATTGCAGAATAATTCCTTATTTATTCCATTGAAATGGTGGTTTGGTTGAGAATCTTCTGTTGGAATGGTGGTTTGGTGATGGATTTCATAAAAAAAAAAAAAAAAAACCCCTACATTTGCCTATGGGTTAATGCAAAATATTTCCTTATTTATTCCGTTGAAATGGTGTAATTTCTTATTTATTCTATTGAAATGGTGGTTTGGTTGCGAATCTTCCGTTGGAATAGTGGTTTGGTGATGGGTTTCATAACAACTAGAGACTGGGGTACACGCGATGTATGTGCACGTCAAGTTTTGACCAAATTTGCAAAAATTCGATCTAACAATAAACGGGAAGCTATTGTCAAAGTCTGACTTGCGCACGCAACTTGCACACACATCGCGTGTGCCCCGGCCTCTAGTCTATATTAGTATAAAATAAAGCTGCAGAAACCGCTCTATTGAAAAATATCTAGGTATATAAACAAGAGTAACCTCTACAATCGTTGAACCACTTCATGTTAAATTTATAGCCATCGGATTATTTCTTTTTTAAAAGGTAAAAAAAAATCTCCTAAAAAATTTATCCTTTTCTATCCTCAATTTTTAGGCAGTGTATCTCTATGTAAAATATAGGAAAATATCTCAAAATGGTAACGTTTTGTGGAGATCACAACTATTCCGTAAAGCAGTCAGAAATACATTCCACCGTGCCTTTAGGCACTACAATCATTGGATCGAATTTTCAATAGATCATATCCGTCCGATGGAGAGCATACTTCCTAATATAAACCTCCTAACTTTATGATCTTTTAGGTTATTTCCTTAAAAAAACTTGATTATCTTTTTGAATTTAAATTAACTAAATAATTGATTTATGTCTAAAATTGATTTTCTTACCTTCATTTTAATATTTGCTTTTAATTTGTTTCCTTTTAGGTTGATTTTCCTACGGTCATATACGAAGAAAATAACATAGGATCTTATATATGAATGCAACAGTTTGAATTTGTTGGCTCGAATTTATGTGATTTGGATGATAATTGGTAGTGTCGTACACTACCATTAATGAAAATATCGATGAGGGATAGAAAAGAAAAACTTTTTATGATAAAAAACTTTTTGTGCTCAAAACGCATTGTTACTAGAGGCCGGGGCGTGTACAAGTCGGATTTTCACAATATTTTTAAAAATTTGATCACACAATAAGTGGGAAGTATTTTTACAAAAATATTGTGAAAATCCGACTTGCACACGCATCGTGTGTGCCCCAGCCTCTAGTCTATTCTAATAAGCACGAAGCTACAAATTGGCTCTATCTTTTTTAACTTTTCTATGCATTCAAATTTGCCCATAAAGCACTATAAGCAATGCACTCGCGGGCAAAGTTTCAAAATCATCACCAAACCACCATTCCAACGGAACCCTACTCACACACGCATCAAACAATAAACGGGAAGTTATTGTCATGTTCGCTTGTGCACAATTTGTGTACACGCAATGCATGTGCAAAACTCGTTGTAGCTAAGAATGAAATGTAAAAGTACGACACACATATGAACGGACCTGATCAACTATATGAACACTCCAATAATTGTTCTTATTCTCACTGATTTTGTGTCTTCCTTGTACGTATCCCGAATAAAAACCAAACAAAATAGAACTCAATAAAATTGTCAACTATACAAAATACATTAGGATTTAACTTGAGATAATTTAAGGGAGTTAAAAAGAAAAGACTTACTTGAGTTCCACCATCTTCACCATATCTAATTGACCGAGTGCCCCACCCTAAGATTTCCCAATTGGGTTCAACGTGTGGCAAACAACCATGGGGTGGCCAAGTGACTTTCAATGCCTTTCGAGAGAGAAGTTGTTTACTCCGCCTGCAAATATGAAAACCTGTCACGGAAACTACAGCAGTTGATAGTGGGTACTGGGTGTGGGTTACCTATTGATCGTGGGAGGTTACTTTTTGTTAAAATGTCTAATATATCCTTACAGTTAATTGTTTTGTTTTGTGTGTTTTCTCTTTAGAGGGTATTTTAGGAAAGGAAAATACATGACACCAAAGGGGTGCTCTCCTTTTATAGTAGAATAGATTGATTGATTATGTCACTTTCTATCCCTTTCCAAACATGACCAATCTATGTCCTTGGTTACGTAAATGTTGGGTATGTTCTACATTGCTTTCAGTTTCACTCTCACCAATAAAGGCTAAAGATTAAATAGTAAAACACCTTTTGGCTGCTTGTGGAATATAACCCCTTTAATGGCAGACCCTATAAAAGTAGGAGTAGCCCCTTTTTTTTTTTTTATTTATCCTAGTAGCCCCTTTGACCACGCCATTTTAAAAATGGTGAGAGTTAGAAAAGTAAGAGTAACCCCCTTTTTTTTTATCCTAGTAGCTCCTTGACCACGCCATTTTAAAAATGGTGAGAGTTAGAAATTTAGGAGTAGCCCCTTTGAATGACAGACGCTATCCACCTTTAAAAAATGATGAGAGTTACAAAAGTAGGAGAGAGTATGGAAGAGTAGGGTAAAATGAAGAAACCTCTGTGCATTAATGAAAAATTTTAGACGAAACAGATTATTTGACAAAAACGTGGCAGTTGAGGGGGGAAGAAAAGAGAAAAGTGACAGGAAGTTTTCGGCATTTTTTTGTGTGTTTAAATGTCAAATATATCCTTACAGTTACAGTACTTTTGTATTGACTTTTTCTTTTTTTAAGAGGGCACTTATGGAAAAGAAAAATACATGACACCAAAGGAGTGCTCTCCCTTTATATATCAGAATAGATAGATATATTTTCGTACATCAAAAGGCGCAACGTTAATACATGCCCATTCGATTATTTTAGATAGGTTCCCCTCTCTCACATGTCTTTCTCCATACTATATGTTATAAATTAACAAACAAATTTTCAATTTGAAATAAAAGAGCCGCACAAGTAACTACTTTCTTTTTAACTTTTATCAGTGAATTTTCATAGAAAAATAGTCCGCAGACTCTGCACCCCTTGATTGGGCTCTTTCTTATTAACAAGAGTCATGCCTGTTCGAACTGTCACGTACGTGATACTTCAAATTCATTTTTCATCACACATACGTCTTTCAGTGCACAGAATAAGACCAACGCTAGCATGCATCAAACATGGGATAGAAAAAATATTAAATTATAGTAATTTTTTATCACTTGCGTTATGCCCGTTGGATACACGGGGTCAAAAAAAACCAATGTTATTTTTCTATTCCGTTCATTGAACGGGTACAAATGCTTAACTTTAACACAATTATGCCTGAACGGGCATTTTTCTAACTTAAGTTTATTAGCCCGTTCATTGTTCAATTAGCCCGTTCAATTATTGGGCATTGAACACAATTATTGTTCAATCATTTGTTGAACGGGCTAATTGATTTTTTCTAGCCAGTTTCATTGTTTTTCTATCGAACGATCATTTTGACGCATAATAGATCTATGTCTTCCCGTGCATTGAATGTCGTGTTTTTTTTATGCCCGTTCGATGCACGAGATAAAAAAATCACGTTGATTTTTTCGGGTCCGAGCATCGAACAGGCGTAATGCTATATAATATTCCCACTACAACATGATTGCTACCAGTAATTGTGTTTAATGTTCACATGCTACCATTATATTTTTTCATAAACTAGCGTTCAACCCATTTTATGCACGGACAAAACTAACCCGTTCTAACGTTGTGTCCGTTCGATGCTCGGGACAATTAATAAAAGTAAGTTCGAAAGAGCACAAAGCTAGAACATGTTGTCCGTGCATAGAACAGGTTGAACACTAGTTTATTAGTAAACAATTGTGTTTCTGGGTTCTTTCCCTGTTCCGCAAGGAAGTGAACACCATAGCAGTTTAGAGTTTAGGGACGTGGCGGCTAAGAAAAACCGGGGAGAAATATTTATTGGGCCCACTTCACACGTGGTAAATTATTTTGCCACCAATAAATCAAAACTAATCTAGTTTAAGCATCGATCAAGCTCAAATCAAGCCAAAATAAACAAGCTCAAGCTCGCCTCGTCTAGTATCAAGATGTTCATGCTCGATAAATTAACTAAACGAGCCGAGCTTTCCACTCGTTTACTAATCAAACTTTAAGCTCAAGCTCTACTTGTTTACTACTGAGTAGAGCCAAGTCGAATCTATAACAAGCCAAGCCTCGAGTTGACATCAAGTAGACAATGATTGATAGCAGAATATTTGCATTAGCGGATCGATGATTACCATAACTTTCTTCCGAGATACCAGAGATGCAGTCGCTCGTCCTAGTATTATCCCATCAATTAGCAACAGTTTGTGTTTCTAGAAGATGGCAGCAGGTGGATTGACACTCAGAAAACCCATTGTAATCACAAATCATAAACTAGATAAAAGCGGTAGTGGAAATATAGCTCTATAACCCTTCTCAAAGGAGCAAAGAAAACGAATCAATATTCAAATTCGTGGCTGGTTGTAAGAGGATGCACAATTCGTGGCAGTCAATTAACCAGAAACCTACGAGAAAAGCATGGTTCATGAACAAAAATATCCACATAACTCTTCAACATAGTTAGTTTCCCTGACATTATATCAATTGCTTGAAATTGTTCAGAGAACATAATCAGTTTCGCTAATCCCACATCCCGGCAACTGTCTCTCCAATGGAAGGACATTATATACCTACTATCCACAACCGCTATCAGAACAGAAATGCCAACCAACTACTCAACATGGTTAGTTTCCCTGATGTTCAATTGCTCGAAATTATACAGAGAACATACTCAGTTTTGCTAATCACACATCCCGGCAACTGTATATCCAATGGAGGGACATTATCTACCTACCATCCACAACCCCACTATCAGAACTGAAATGCCAACCAGTGTAAAGCTCATGTAGAAATCTGAAATTTGAATTTCATGTCTCCACATCTGTATCTACCCCTGATTACATGCTTCAAGCTTTTCATGGCATCCACATCAAAGATGATAAACTGCCTCGACGAGCTAAATTTCTCCACCATTTTTCATTTTACATGTTCAACATTGTTTTGTTATTCCTCCAGCTTGCTATAACCTTGTCGTACCAACCACAAACACTGTCATAACAAGCCAACTTTCTCCCGAATATGTAATCGAAAAAGTTTGTGTTCCACACTTAATAGTAACTTTTGTCATCAAGTTTGTATTTATTTCGACAAGCCAACTTTCTCCCGAATATGTAATCAAAAAAGTTTGTGTTCCACACTTAATAGTAACTTTTGTCATCAAGTTTGTATTTATTTCGTCAATACGGTTTACAACGTTAACTATCAGAACTGATCCAGAAGAAATGAAGGCAAAATGCTACTCTCTGTCTTCTTCTAATATAGAACTGCATTCTCTATTAGTAAATTGAAAAACTGATAAAAACATAAGAGAGTGAGACAAAGATGTAAGACGAAAACATGATAAGCAATGAACAAATCTTAGTCAACATTGCACAATCATCTAGCAGTGGCTAGAGGTTAGCAGCAATGCTGACAAAATGATCTAGCACAAGCATTGAGCTCAACAGGCTTTTTGATCCCGATGGATCATACCTGAAAAGCCTTCGATATGTGCATCTTTTCTCCATTACCAAATGAAATGGACTATTACTAAGGTGAAACCCTTTATTTTCCCCATTAATCCTGGCAATTAAACCAGTAGGGATACCTAATCTGAAACATAGTTCTTTTTCCAAATACCAAGAGCGGACACATCTAGTACAACAAAGAGTTTCTATTGATGATTCTAAGCAGAGTTACCAATAAATGTCACATTAGAGGATTCTTGCTAATTGAAGTTAATTAATCATAAGCACACCATCCAGGAGTCTTACCGATACGTACGAGAGATAACATTGAAACAAAATCAACAAGATTCAAAAAGCAAAGGACTTGAACCCCCAGTATTCCAATTCATACTTCGGTTTTCAAGACCGGCTCTTTCAACTACCAAGTCGGGGAGTTAATCATCTACTCTTTTAAGCCCAGAAACAAAAACAGAGTAAGAAAAATATTTGGAAAAAAATAAGTTGCGAGAATGATCAGATAGAGCTAATAAAGATACCATCATTCTGGTGATCAAACCAATAGGGAAAAAATCTGATCGTCATATCATTCTCCAACAACTTCAACTTAAGAAAAAACAAAATCACGATAATTAGGTAAAGTATTCTTGTGCAGATACAGACATGTAAGTCCGCTTTGTGCAGGAAAAAAAAAATCCCTGAGTAGAAAAACAAACTAAAAACGATCAAGCATGACAAAAAAGATACGAATATAAGAAATCTAGAGGTGGGTTTGGTCCAAGAGAATGATCAGATAGAGCTAATACGTAAGTAGACACCATCATACCGGTGATCAAACCAATAGGGAAACAAAATCCTGTTCATCATCTCATTCTCTATAGCCCTTCAACCACCAACAAGAAAATCAAAAAAATCAAAAAAACGAATGCCTCTTGCGTAATCATAAGTGGTCGTGTAAATATAATAGAGGAGGAAGAGAGACTGGATTGAGTAGTCAGAAGTAGAACTAGTAGTTGTATATAGGAGAACGGTACCTCGAGTGAATCCCAAATAGAAAACCCTAGCCTGAAGAATTCGGGGGCTAGGGTTTTGAGGCGGCGAGATGGACCGTTGAGCGGAGAGGGTTATTTATAGGGAGATGAGAAGATCGAATGGGTATTGTTTAGGCCCAGCCCAGATGATCGAATGTTGTACTCTTTAGGCCCAGCCCAAGATTGTGTCCGGGTAGTCTAGGGCTGTCCAGGAGATGAACCGCCCAAACCGAATTGCTTGCGAACCAGACCAAGGCATGCTACGGATGGATGAAGATCTAAAAATACTAACTCCGGTGGATCCAGTTCGGGCCCGTTCAAACCGAACCGTCCGCACAAAATTGATCTGCGGGCAATCTTACTAGGTACACTTCTACCAACCACTCTTCTCTCACATATGTGTAGGGCCCATTTCACAGTTAAATGTGTGGAGCCCATTCCATAGTTTAATGTGTGGAGCCGACATATATGTAAAAGATGAATGATTGGTAAGAGTGTACGTAACATTGCTATTAAATTGTAGTCAGGTTCGCAATAAGGAGACCATATCTGTAAATATGGCCCAATTATGAGGTGGGCTTGTGGTAGCCCACGGTCCACACTTAAAAGAGGTGTTGCTCTTTTCTTTAGGAAAATTGGGTACCATTATTTCTACCAGAACATAGGCTTTCTTGATCCTTTTTAAGGATCAAAATGTGAGTAGTGGAGTAATTATCTTAAAATCGAGGTGCGATGTTGATTTTTAATGCAGAAAATAGAGCGGAGCTCAAGTCGTTTTATATCCAAGGATCCGTCTATTTAACAGGATTAGTAAAAAAGAAGAATATATCACCATTAAATACATAATTTACTGGACCAATAGCGGGTGATTAATGATACCACAACCGACGTTATGGTGTGTCACATCTTTGTGGGACCTAAAAACCAGTGAATATTTAACTTAATTGTAACAGTTAAACAAAAATAAAAAACCGAATATATAATTGTCTTTGATAGTAGCATATAGTTGTAGCTAAATTCAATGCCCATATCTGCCAAATAAACATGTCCTCGAGTCATAAGCAACGTTTTACAGTTCAAAATGATGGGGATGCTTTGGACAGAGACAGAACCCTGTCCAAGATTTGGTCGAACGCCGAACATTTGGCCATGTTCGTTTTGAGACTTGAGAAAAGTTTGTTGAAGTAATAAATGAAGAGAAATAAATAAAGAAATGAGAGTAATACTGTCACACCCCAAAAATGAGAAGTGACCGGCCGTGATCCATGAGGCTAAACCATGAAACACGCAGCCTAAATAAATTAAAGTAACCAAATCCCTACTAAGATACTAAGGATAGGAACGGAGGACCAATCAAGAGTATCTGGCTATCTAGGATGTATAGAGCATTACAAAATAAGAAAATCTTAGCACACACTCCCACAATTCAACTAGCCCATTGTCCATACCAACATGCAGCAGTCCTCTAAGTTACATTCTTAAGTCAATCTCCAAGTGTACTACCACCAATACTAATTCTTCAGATTCAATAACATCATTGTCCAACTCCATTACGTCATCAACGTACTAGTAAAATAAAGGTGACGACCCAAGTAACTAATAAAATCACATATGCCACATTCTCCTCCAATACCGTATCCAAAGTCTACAGAAAAATAATGTTCCCACCGAATGACTACTATCTCCATAATACTATGCGGTACCGAAGCACATCAATTAACCAAAGTTCTTACAAATGGCAGTAGGACTCTGGGGACTCGGACCTCCACTAGATGAACATGATAAAAATAAATGCAAAAGTTTTTTTTTTTTTTCAAACCTGGCTCTGATACCACAATTGTCACACCCCAAAATGGTAAGTGACCGGCCGTGAACCATGAGACTAACCCATGGATCACGCAGCCTAAAAATAAATTAAATTAAATGCCAAAGTTTTGAATCACTGAGTAAATTTTATTCCAATCAGTATCAGCCAAAAA
>JAOTQK010000003.1:17523798-17542399 GCA_025642025.1 Rhododendron ferrugineum
ACCACTAATCGACGACGTTGAAGGATAAGCAACCGCCGGTGGAGCTGACGAATGGTACATCCTCTCTCTCTCTCTCTGAAAAGTAGAGTAGCTTCCTAATTGCCTTTGCGTTCCTAAACCGTTTGCGACGAGTAGCAGTTTTCTGATTCAATTCCTCTTTGGGAAAACACTCTGCAACTGTTCTTCTTCTCCTCTATATACTAGTACTCCGTACGCGGAAGGAAGAGCTGAGTCATGGTTGACAGGCGGTTCAGTTTAATAAGGTAGCGCGTCTAGTCAAGGAGTCCGCGTGCCACGAGAGGTTGTTTTGAGAAAAACGTTCACTGATCTCAGCACGTGGAAAGGTCCGCACACCCGGATTAGGAAAATTCAAACATATCCAGATATCCCATATCCTCGTCATTCACCTTTTTAGGTACACCTCCTTCTTTTTTTGAAATCAGCAATTCATTAATTCATACCCGAAGACAAAGATTACATCTTAATAACAGGAGTGCATCAAATTATCTAATTCGAGACACGAATACTGCATTAAGCACAATAGGCTACAGACTCAAGGACGCCCTGCAAAAGCACCAGCACAAGTGTCGGTCTTAAAATCCCGTCCGGAATTAGGCAGAGAGATACCAAAACTGGATCCCAGCACAAACCATTAAACACTAAGCACAGATGTAATCACACAACAACAAACACAGACGAAACGAAAGATCTGTTCCTAAGGACACGCCTCAACAGCCGTCGACCGGAACTAGACCGAGAGACCCAATCTAGAGTGTGGAGTCCACCGAGGGGGGCTCCAAGGCAAACCTCTGCTGCCACGCGAGGCACCGGGCGCGAAGACCAAGGCAACACCAAGGAAGAACTCCGGCAGGCCTAACGCGCCCACGGCGGCCAAAGAACAAAAACTCAATTCCGCAAGATCTGCTGCTGACCACCAACCAAATAGGGAGAGCGCAGCCAAAAGTACCAGATCGAATCCCGGCACACCCCAACACAGCCACCACCTACCACCGCTGCCGATGCCGAGATAAACCAAAACACAACCAAAACTCTTGTTGAACCACTGGAAACCACTGCTCCGGCTAGCCACCAAACCCCTAACTAAAAAACTTTTTCACCCACCACCCATCAGATCTAGCGAACTAGACCGGCACACCTAAAAGTTGTGATTTTCTTAATATACAAAATCATAGGTAATATTCGTACAAAAATTAAGTTGATCGGACGTCGGTAATTTCGTGATCAAAGCCAATGGGCTCTAGCCCAAATGACACTTCTTGGATTCAAAACCTTGCTATAGGCGAGGTGGTGGTTTAGACTCCACTATATGATGGTTTGTAATACTCCAATTTTTTTTTCCTATTTTCTCTAAATATAGAGTAGTATCTCCCAACATTTAAGGAGAAAACAATAATGATCCATCCAAATTTTCTGGTATTATATTTTCAAAATTGTAGTTGTCGTTCATTTTTTCAAGGAAAAAGTACAGTATTTCGTGTACTTGATTACTGGCGTCTAATCAATTTTAGTTATTTTATTTTCCCAAATTTCTGCCGTTGAGGTAGATCACTTTTGAGCTCAAGATGAGATCTGTATAGAAGGCACAACAAGCCTTCGTGTTCATGAATTAAGAACCCCATAAACTCTGTTGTGGTTGTCGAGATGAGATTTAAACCGTTGGATGCACGATTTGACGGCTTGGAGGTGCGCAGCACGGTGCAGTGCACAACACCAATCCGAAGTCCGTTGTGGAGCTCCCAATTCATGTCACCTCTTGTATCGGTCATTGTTGCCATCTAATTCGTCCATCATGTTACAATTTACAGTGTCTTGAAGCTAAATCTAAAAGTGTCAACTTACCCTGAAGGGCTGAGTACAGCTGAGTGCTGAGTAACATTCGAAGGGCTCTCTACATGTATGAAGAGTTCTCCTCAAACAGTGAATCATCTCTTGCGCTATAAACTGTGACATTACAGCTACCACACGTCAATATTAAGTGTCGTAGCATCCCTATATTGAAGTAGTGGGAAAGTATGGGAAAGAAAGAATAGCACGATATTAAGCACGGATGACATCCGTAAACAAGTCGTCACGATCATTAGAGATGAATGACCATATCACAGTGCTTGCTTGGCTTTTATGCATAAACATCGAATATCCTCCATTGTCAATGCAAAATACTTCGTAATTGAAAATAAATTGGATGCTGTTCCTCCAATAGCCATATTTATTGGTTCAATAGTTGAGCTTGTTTAACCAGAGTGATTTGTTGGGTCTCATTGGTTAAACTTGCTATTTGGGTTGTATTACTTGTTTTGCCCAATGTGTGCTTCAGCCGCCTTGTCTTTCTCCTGTTCGGGAAATTCGTCCAGTTTCTCAGAAAGAATCCTTTCTTTCACGATAATAGACTTTTCATCTTTCAACCAGGCAACCACGGGTAACAATATCGTTGGGAGTGAACATTTGAGTAGCCCACACATTCATCTCTCTCTGTAGATTCTTCTTTCCCAAAGCCAAGGCAGTCTTAGTCTTCTTCCGGTCAGACTCCATGCTGTTCAACGAGCTTCGTTCTGGGCTTGGGGTTGTTGGCCATTTTTTAGGGTTATGGAGGAGTAGAGAGAAATAGGGGTTTTAAAATTGCGGCAAAAATTAAGTGGTAACGTCTTGTAACTTATATAGGGATGATCTTTAGGGCTACAGTGTGGGGCTCGGATCATGGTTTAGTTAATTACTATGAGAAATCCAAGGTTCCAGATCGTGCCACGTCATATATGTAGGTGTGATGTGGTGGAGTTTGCTAACCGTGCTTGGGTAGGTCAGGCCCCGTTTTAGATTCTTAAAAAATATTTAAAAAATAAAGTCCTATTTTCAAACTTAAAAATATTAGGTTTACGAAAATAATTTACCAATTTTTTTTGCAGGGTTTGATTTTGATAAGCTCATTATTTTTAAACTTGAAAGTAAGTACTCATTTTTTAAGAGACCAAACTAGAACGGACCCTCAATTCCGTGTGCGCAATGCGCTCATGCCCTTTTTGGGTTGGGGAGGAGAGGAGATTCGGCTTTGTTTGGTTGCGCGGGTGCAAGCATGGTCCATATGTTAATTCCAGGGTTTAGGCATCCCAGGGTTTTACCTAGAGGTGCTCAAGAAAATCACCCAACCAGCAAAACCGGTCCGATCCGGACGGTAACGTTCTATTTGATATGGTTTTGCGGTTCATTGATCAGGTTATGGTTCCAAAAAATAAGAAACGTTAATTTTGATCATACTAATTAGGGCTGTCCACGCGTCTGTTTTTGTCAGATTCGGCCTCGACGACTTTTGATCTGGTGCACCCAACACTCGACCGACTAAATGCAAAATCCGATGAAATCAACCCGACCCCGACCCGAATGGCTGATCAGAACCGTACAAACTATGCTGTGGAGCTCCCAATTCATGTTACCTCTTAATCGGTCATTGTTGTCATCTTCAACTATCATGTTACAATTTACTGCGTCTTGAGGCTAAATCTATAAGTGTCAACTTACTTGGTACAGCTAAGTGCTGAGTAACGTTCGAAGGGCCCTCTACATGTATGCCGTAATTAAAAACAAAAACAATTGGCAATTTCCAGCTAAAAATGCGAGAGTGGTAGCTCCAGTACTAGTAACCAAGACAACCAAGAAGATAACAGGTTTTAAGCCAATCCACATTTGATAAAAGACAAATACAGTTGAACAATCATCACAACAATTGTTTGTGCAAGTAAGTAATTCTCAACCAGGCTTGGGAACTTTTACAATGAAATGAATGAAATCATCTGTTCTGGGAAAGGGGGCACTTTCAAACTGCTTATTGACTATTTATGTACAGATCTCATCCCTACACCACATATGCAACAGCCCCATGTTGGTTCACTCACTTTCGTAATCTTCATCATCTCCAAATGAGAAAACAGATGCATCAGCAGCCATTGCCTTGAAATCGCTTACCTCTCCTACCGGAGTAGGAACCTCAGGACCGGATGCGGTTCCTCCAATAGGCACATTTCTTGGTTCAATAGTTGAGCTTGTTTTACCCAGAGAGATTTGTTGGGTCTCATTGGTTAAACTTGCTATTTGGGTTGAATTACTAGTTTCAGAAGTGGGGGATTTTGTATTGGCGGTCCCACCAGCTTCAGAAGTTGCTTTAGATTGCCTGCTTTTTGAAGAGGGTTCCTCGGCCTCATTGTCTGAGAATACGTCATCTTTATCGTTGCTTTCTGGGTCTTTATTTAGATTTGTAGTCCTGAAATTTCCATCAACTGGGATAGGAGTGGCACCTGAACTTTCAACCGATTTATCAGTGGCAGTTCCAGTGTGAGGACTTGTTGGAACTGTCCCATTATAGTCCACAAGCACAACCTCAACCTGAAATCCAGGAGATGGGAGTTTCCTCTGCATAAAATCCAAAGCAGAAAATATAGAATCAGAAACATGCCTCAAAGCATGGAAGAATAAAAATCATAAGATTGACAAAAGCAAGTGATTCTGTGGTTTTATTTTGGTAGTCTTTTGTAAGGGAAGAAAATACTTAATTCCATAGAATTGGATAAGCAACTTCTAAAGTTACTTCCCAGGCGAACAATCTACATCATCATATTCATGGAATGAAAAGAAGAAGGTGATGTTACCTTGTCAAATCCATCAAGATCACTAGTGTTTAGGATTTTTCTGTTCTCGATCATTGTGGTGTTTAACCAACTGTAAGCGCATCAAGAGAAGACATACATTATACACCCAAGAAAGAGAAACGGAAATGTTTACGAGGTTAGTGCTTTCATTTCGTTAATGTTTACGAGGTTAGTGCTTTCATTTCGTTTTGTTTGTGTTTAGGGCAAGGGGGAAGAGAGGTTCTAGTTAGCCTACCAGTAAAAATCTCCTTGGCGATCGTGGAAATGAATTTTGAAATCACCAGCCAATTCTGTCAGACCAGGCTCTCCAGGCAGAGCAAAAACCATGATCCCTTTCTTTGGGGCACTAAACCAAAAATCTTCAGGCTGCACAAATATGGAAGTGTGAAACAACTAAACTAAAACTACAGAATAGCAGAACAAAGTCATCGTTCTGAACCCAGACTTGGATAACACCAAAAAAGAAAAAGAAAAAAGAAGCAAAAAAAACCCTACCGACAGATCCTTGGTTCTTGGATGCTTCTTTGTGGAGAAGAGAACACCTGCAAGTCAAGAAAGAAAGGGAAGGATCACCACTTGAGAGGCTTAATGTATAGACTATATGTGGTTTCATGTCCAAGGACCTTGGATTCACTTCTCCAAACAAAACAAAAAAAATTGTCCAAGGACCTTGACTGATACATGGTCATTGGATGCCGTCAAAGCTAGGAATGTAATTAAGAGGAATATGACCAAGCATAGTCGAAAGAAAAAGGATTCATAACCAAACTCAAGAATAGAATGGAGTATCATCAGATGCAAAGAAGAAACTGTCAGAAAGAGGCTTACCATTGTGATCGGAGACCATAATGGAGGGCCTAATCCAATATGGGCACCGGTGAAGCCGAAACCCCCTAAGCATGCATCTGCCCAAGTTTGATGTGGTACAAGTCAACAAATATAGGTGGATTTCATAATTAAGCTCTCTTTATGTCCTGATGCTCTGATAGAAGAGAACCTCCAAGAATGATACTTTAATATTGTCGAGGGTTCATAACCATAGGGGAAAACTTACGTGTGTCGCACTGAAAAGAAAAAAATGACATTCAATACACGCAGGACCAGAAATATACCTTCTCCCAGGCTGGTTTTCTCCGTTGAAGTAGGTTAGGACTCGCTCAAAATATTTGACATACCTCTACAAGCACGCAAGAAAGAATACCACCTCGTCAGATGAGATTTTAGGAAGGTAGCTAGAAAAATGCAACGCTACTTTTGAAGAAAATCATATAGAAAGAGACTTACAATCTGACTTGGAAGCACAAGCCCCTTTCCATCAATACATCTTTTTTGGTTGTAGTAATCAATTGACTCCTCAGCTGTGGGAAAGAACTGCACAATGATGCAAATGTAGTGATTCGATTAGCAAATCAGAAAGCGGACAAACCTCACAAGATACAAGAGAACTATGCATTTCCGACACACCCACAGAACACGTCGCATAAAACATACTATACAACAACCCACCTTCAAATATAGGAGGAGGCTAGATATCATTAGCCCTGTCCTTGCCATTCCAGCCTTACAATGCACAACCACGACATTTTCTATATCCTCCTTCAGCCACGAGTAAGCACTTTGACAAAATGACTTGATTAGATGAATTGGGGGGCAGTTGTGATCATCAAATGGAAAACTAGCCACCTGCAGATACAGTAAGATATATCACATTAGAAAAACGTCATCAAACTCTTTTACATGTACGATGAGAGCAGCCTTCTTAAAACAAAGCACTCATAGTAATGAATAACTACGAGTAATAACTGAATAAAAGTGATCTATGCGAATATTCCATGACCATCATTCATGTGCAGGGCAATCAAATTTGGTGCAGCAGAATCACTCAAAGGTACAACTCAAAAAACAACATGAAATAGCACACCTTTCCTTCAAACAATGATGCATCATAGAGCCTCTCAGAACAAAGGTTGTATACTTTGTATTTATCCTGCATACAGTAACAGGAATCAGACAAATGTGAACACCAACAATAGGGTTAGAAAATTATACAATCTATTTTCCCCTTTATCTCTTTTTGAAAAGGTTAGCTTGTATTGAAGAGTATCAACAATAAGAAATGGGCCTTTTATTAGACAGACTTTAACCCAATCAACATTAATGTTAACAACAAAATGCAGATACACATATTTATAGTAACTTCAGCGCAGAATCCATGAGGGCCCCATTGGTTTTCTGCTGGCATGGACAGAGATTTGCCTGTCAATGTCAACAGTTCAGGTTTATCGCTCTGAAGATATCTTCAAGCTCGGGACTTTGGAAATTAAGTGCTCAATATTTCCAGTACTGGATTTCTAGTGCCTAAAAATGATCTATTGACAGCAAATTAACAATAGACATGATCTAACCTTAACAAAACAGCAGAAACAACCCACATAAATCAGGAAAGACAACATAGCGGAGTTCTATTGGACAAACAAGTTAGGCAACAGAAATGCTAGTCTGTTACTATCTTTCTTGAAACAGAAGGCCCTCCTACTTTCAAAAGAGTAATATCCCTATAAAGACCATCACTCAAAAGAAAATATTATAGCAGCTCAAGAGGCTTGCAGATAAATGCTGATCTGGCCATCCTCTCTTACCAACCAGAACTTGAATTATTCATGATAACTCAAAGTGGCCATGAAATTACAAATCCACTACACTAGTGACTACACAAGTACAACTAATCCACCACAACTTTGTAGAAATAAGAAGAAAAAGAAAGGCCCAGCACCAGCAAGCAAACTAGAAAATGTTGCATAGTGCCATTCTAAAAGAGCCTTGAAAAGTCAGTGCCTACAATATTTCACACCAGAAGTAAGTTTTTAGTGCTGATATCATGCATTTTCAGATAATTATCTCCACAAATTTGAAGGCGCAATATTTTTGTAATAATGCTACACAGCTTTACAGTATTGAGCATCATAATTGAATGTCCTTACCTTGTGATGAGTTTCAAAGAACTTGATCACTTCTTCCATGTGGTTCCGGTAAAAACCCTGCAACACATTTTCAAAAAGTCCAGATGTCAATAACATAAGTGAGCCATGGTAAATAATTTGTTCCTGCAGAGAACTTTCTAGTTTACTTACCTCAACATACCCAAAAAAGCCAGAGCTCATATCACCAGCGGGAAACCCCATAGCAATAATATTTTCTGTGATGTACGTCATATCTAAATCGAACCCTCCTTCCTAAGAAACAAGAAGAGTCACTTTGACACAGCAACATATAATGGTACTCTTATTAGACATAAACATGACGTAAAAAACCAAGCAAGATAGACAACATCTTCATCCAAATAAAGTATCACATAGCCATTTGCAGTCATGCATCAAGAATTCTATATCACTAACGGACGGGGCCTTACTATCTTATTTAGTTCGGATCATCGTGCCATTCAAAAGAAGATGTCCAATATGTTGGCAATCTAGGTGAGAAACATATAATGAGCTTCTTACGAATCTTACCTATGATGTTCATCACAGGTGGGGAAAAATTAAAGCAAACAAAGACCAAAAACATTACTCCTGTCTCCCGCAATCCAAGCAAAAAGCTTGGGGAAGGGTTGGTAGGGCAGTCCAATACCTGGACACATACCCACACCAGATACTCATGCCATAGACCATGTGAAATAGTGTGGGGTTTGAGGAATACCCAATGTTGTTAAGCTAGCAATAGATAATCCTCGATACCAGTTGCAAGGCAACGATTTAATAAGTTAAAGGGGGGCTCAAAATATCAAGCTAAAATACAAAAAATGAAAAGAAAATCACAGCAGTAATGATATTAGTAAGCTACCTGGTATCTTCGTTTGTTCTGAGAGACAACATGTCGAGCTTTGACCTGCACAGCCTTCACGGCACTCTTAGACGAGTCAACTAACCCTTTAGTAAGGGTTCCAAATACACCAGGTTGTGCTGTTGTTGAAGCTACATCAGAATTCTCATCTGGTTGAGAAGCTTTGGGAGACAAGCGAGATGCCAACCCACCAGTGAAACGAGCAAATGTCGATTTTCCAGCATTTCCTGATGGTGATTCATCCTGAGAGCCCATCAATGGCTGAGGAATTTTTAAACTTTTGGCCCATGTGGATATGCCAGAAGCAGAGAGCTTAGATGGAGCATCACGCGGAGAATTTTCTGGTCCAGAATCTGAAGCAGTAGGAGCTTGTACATCTGGAGGTTTAACAGGTTGTGGAGTTGATGAATCAGCAGAACCCAAATCCATACTGCCACCCCAAGAGACCTCAACAGAAGCAGTTAACTCAGCATGTAGTGTGTTTCTAGTTTACTCCATAACCACAGCTGCACCATAACAAAATAGCCAAAAAAAGAGAGGAAAAAAGGACATGAGAACGTAAGTATAAGGGGGGAAAAGGTACATATTTAAAGTTAGTGAAAGAAGCATTAAACAATATAATATTAAGACAACCGTTCGATTTGTCCAAAAATAAGTATGATATCGCTTGAGAAGTAGGACGTATGGGCAGGCTAATACTTTTGCAACTAGAGCCCTGCTTTTCCACGGCAGTTCAATCTATATATACACATGTTGAAGAAGGTAATTATGTAAATGAACTGAAAGTGTTATTTTCGCAAAATGTCCTTCGCTTCAGACCATATATGTTATTAGTATGACAATTGACATAAATTAGAGATAACAGGTAAGTTCCTTTTGCCTTTAGCCAAATTTTTACATAACAAAAATGGTACCCAAGAAGCTAGAACATGGTAGCTAACCTTATCTCATATAACAATCAAATCAAAATACAGTTCAAGATTATTATTATCTTCGGTGTTGTAGCAATACTTTCCATCCGCGCCGTTCAAAAAAAAATTACTTTCCTTTTGCCAGGAAGGGACCTCCTTATTCCTAGTCCCACTATCTTCAGTTAGAGTTCATCATCATTTTAAACTGATTACTTAAAATGTAAAAAACCATTTTAGTTACCTACTATCTTAGTGAGCAAAAAACCAAACAAACCTCTACGCAACACACAACGACTCTGGTTGCGCTCGAGTTACCACAACATAAGACACGATAAAACACTTTGCTTCGTTACCTACTTGGCTATTTTCTAACCCGTGGTTTAAACGAGGAAAAATTCCTCATTCTCTTTCATCATCTACAGCATAGACATAGAGGCGGAAGAATCGCACATCATACAAACACGATATTGACAAATTTCGAAAAGTCAAAGACGGAAAGATCGTTGTTTCCATCTAACTGCAACAACAACAAAAAACGCCTCAAGAAAGAAATGAAAGGAAAAATAGAGAGAATTTATTTGAATCGAGTAATAGTTGCCAGTACAGACTAAAGACTGGTCAATTGGCCGAACTGGATAAATAGGAGCCTCAATCCATGAACTCAAAGCGATTAATCTGCTTTATTTCACTCATTCCTTTCCCGATCTCCAATCCGTCGAGTTTTCTCGACGAACGAGCACGCGTCTTTACTAACAAGCGAATACCTGTGTACGTATATGCTGGTAGCGTGATAGTATGTAGCAAGGAGATAGAAAGAGAGAGGAGAGCTAGAAGTCACCGGAAAGGAGGAAACGACGGAGGCGGTGGTTGCGGTGGTTTTGGTCCGTCCTTGTCGTCGTAGCGGCGGTTTTCGTTCTTCTTCGTTCCTATCCGTGTGCCCTGGAGATGAAGTGACAGATTAAAGAAACAAACCCTTGATCCGGTTTTTACTGCATTTGTCCCACTCTTCTTTTCTTATTCTCAATTGGACCTCTCGTGTCCCGATTGATTTTATGGCATTGGGGGGCCTAATGAAATAAACCAAACCATCAGTCATAACAGCTTACGTGAGTTTCAACTAATTTGGAGAGACCTAGAGCGAATACATGATTAATGTCAAGGCGAAGCCTCTTACAGACTACACGTACAAGAGTTGCTAGAACATAGGAGGCGAACCTTAGACATGTCTAATAGTAGCATTTGATATTAATTTTGGTGTGTACCAATTGTGAACGTTAACAGATTTTTCATACAACATACAGTAGTTACGAACTACTGTGTTTGTGTTGGCTCGATACCATGGAGATGCGAATGAGTTTCTTCAAAAAAAATAAAAAAATTATATGAACCAAAGAAGCACGCTATAGGTCACTAAGGTCCCGTTCTGTTAAGGTTTTCATTTTTTAAGTACTTATTTTATACTGTGCGAGACAGATCATTCTTTCACAATACATTACATTTAATTCAATAAATAGGTATTTTCCTCAGCGGAATGGGGCAAAAAAAAGCACTTAAATTTTCAAATCCCTTGCTATTACTATTTGAGATTCTAGTGGACGGTGCACTACAGCATCCCGGATCCAGTAGGTCGTGGGACCCCATATATGAAAAATTAGCTTACAAAATTAGAAGTTACTAAGTAGTAGTAATGAAGTTTCAAAAATCAAACCCTTGATCCGGATTTTACTGCATTTGTCCCACTGTTCTTTTCTTAATTATTGTTCTCACGTGGGCCTCTCGTGTCCTCATAATTATGGGGGCGTTATAAAATTTATACTCCATTTCTCTATTAAACCAAAGCCATCGGCCACGTTTTTTTGCCTCTTTTTTTTCATCACTCATGTATCTAGATCATCTTACGTGAATTTCGACTAATTTTAAGATATCAATCTCACCGGCCATCAGCTAATACCCAATTTAAGTTGAGACAAAGCTTTGTATGAACTGGGTGTAAAAGAGTTGGTAGTACGGTAGTACCTAGTAGGTTTCGGATCCTAACCATGTTTGATAGCATTTGATACTAATTTGGGTGTTTACCTGATTACCAATTGTGCGCATTAACAAAAATTCCAGATAACCTATGGAGTAGTTATGAACTAGAAGATTTGAGATTAAAAAAAAAAAAGTTGTATAAGCTTGCGTAGATCTTTAGTTAATTTTTTTTTAATATGTAAACAAACTTTTTCATTTTTGAATAAAGGTACGCAATATATATCCAAAAAATTTAAAAAATTGATAAAGACAATAAAATACGAATGATCAAACAATTAAAAATTTTGAAGATAATTTATTACGAGGAGAAAAGAGCAAAGCAAGTACTTAGGCATATCGAGTTAATGTGTACTTGTCGGCTCGATATTAAGAAGATACGCATGATTTCCTTTAAGAAAATATGTGAACTATTTTTCAAACCACACTTTAGAAAGAAAAAGAAAACGCGCTTAAATTTTATCACTGGCTATTTTTGGAGATACTAGTTGCAGGCTTGCAGCAGTGCGCCCCACATATGAAAATTCGCTTGAAAATTAAGTTAATGAAGTTTCAAAAATCACCAAAATGAATGCCACATTATTGATGGGTATAATTGTCCAAACAAGGGGATCGAATTTCAAAAGAATGATAATTTGTTGCCACTCACAAAAGGTTTATTTTATAGCTTCAAAACCCATGAAACTCAGAATAGAGAACAGAAAGTCTACTCCCACCAGTGAGATTGAGCACTATGGTAGAGAAAGTGGTGAAACAGAGCCGTGGGCGTAGCACCACAAGTGTATAGCTTTCAAAGCTAACCAAACGGATGAGCATTCAACTCAACTAGCTTGATTGACAAAGCAACATGTCATCAACCTGCAAGTACTCTGCAATAACAAATGGTTCTTCCTTTCTCATAATTCACAGATATAATCGTTTATACACAAACCACAATTTTCCTCTTCCTGTTCTTCTGTTCGAGAAAATTCAAACAAGTAACTTGGGAAAACAAGAAGTTATCTACAGAAGCTCTAACTTGGGGGGAAAAAAAAGTTAAAGCAATACGAGCGGGAGAGGGATGTGCACTGCAATCAATCACTGTCTTGACAAAAGAAGCATTTTTTCCCCACAACAAGAACCAATTCTTCAAACAAAACCCTTGCTTTTTTCTCCCTCTCTGCAAACCCCTGGGTGAACTGCAGATACTCAATAACTGTCAACTTGTCTGTGACCCCGGGTTCGTATAGCAGGACCCCGCCTCAACGCTTTCACTCCCACTGGATTGTCCTTGCTCTGTTGCATGAAATAAAATCATCAGTGATCTTTTCCTTTATTTCTGTTCAAATTAAACTGATGAAGAGATTTTATAGTTATAGGCTGAGTTCCCAGGTTTGGGTCACAAACATTAGTACTTTTCAGATTGGGCTCATAAAACCTTTTAACAAAAATGCCAAGAACACTCACCAAAGACGAAAATAGGCCAAAAAGCGAGGCTTTTTCCCCTCCTAATTTGGTTCAAAATGTTTTCCTTTCCTGATTGATCTCGACCAATAAAGAAAGTAGAGTACCCTAACGGGCGTTTATAAGTTAAAGTATATACAAGCCAATTCTGGAAATCAGATTTCAAAAGCATCAAAAGTGATGCTTCGGTGCTTACACCTCTCACCTATCAAAGTTCTGTTCAAAATCTGTTTTTAGCACAGAAGTTGGAGCAAAAGCAAATGCTATAATCTAAGCTCATTACGCTAGAAGCTAAGTTGAGAAATGATTACCATTAGGCAGGTTCCAGCATTTAGGTCGCATACAGGATAATCGGGTGGGCAGCAGCTAGAGTGGTCATTGCAGCAGGTAGCAGATGGAAGGGGGCAGCATCCCCAGCCAAAGCAGTAGTCACCATACTGGAAGACACAACAGCATGTGGTTCCCTCGGGGCAACTGTAGTATTCATCACAAACTGCTTGGGGTTTTACAGGGGTTGGAGGGGATGGACCGGGGTTAGGTGGGTTTGAACCGGACTTGATAGGGTACGAAGCCATTTGTGCAATCCCACACTTGCCACTAGAGGTGTTGACATTGCGCTCTAACCTGATGTACCCGCTCTCTCCCCATGTTGGTCCCCATGAGTTCCTCACTACCCAGTAATCTACGCCGTTTTCTGTACCATATCCAACAGCAACAACACCGTGGTCGAGGTTGGTTCCACATTGTCCAGTGAATACACCCTGCAACGGATTAAAAAAGCCCAGTTGTGCTCAATATTAAAGATCACAATCAGAATCATGTCGTAATTGTTTGTTTAGCTCGTTGAAGAAGTAAGCATCTGCCCGATTCCCATCAATTACACAAAAAATTAGAAAAAGACTTAACGATAGTTTGCAGGCTGCCAAACCAAAAAGTTTAGAAGGGCATTGTTAATGGCCTTGGCATTGAATGCTAATTGTCTTTATTTTGGGAATATGAACTTATTGAATCTGAGTGAACATAAAGCCCTTGACGGCGCAAAACAATGCTTCTGCACTCTAAGCATAAGGATAGTGTTTCTTGAAGGTTGAGATGAATTTCAAATCGTTTCTTATTGTGAGAACTACTATAGAAACCAAAATTTCCGAGAGGGTCATTACCGATTCATAAAGTTGGAAAGCCCTGCCCCCAGCTTCAATGGCAACACTAACTGGTTGATGGGCCACAGCCTTCTGCAACGACTTCTCATCATTTTCTGGAACATCTTCATATCCATCAATGGTAACAACTCGTGCATTTTTCTGAAGTACAAAAACAATTAAAGCATTTAACATACACAATGCTAATTCGATTAATATGCAAAAGGCTAGTATTTTTCTCTTCTTTCCATGAGTATGATTTGAGACAAACCCGGTTCTGGTCACATGTGCCATCAACAGCTCGGTAAGGATAATCTTCCTCAGTATCAATGCCACCATTGTCAATGATGAACTGAAAGCCATAGTCCATGAGACCTCCATTGCAACCCTGATTGTAAGCTTTGTCGCAATCCACCAACTCCTGCTCTGATAAAGACACTAACTGTCCGGTGACAATCTGGTTTATCCCTTCCACAGCACCAATTGTTGAAAATGCCCAGCAACTCCCTTCAATTTCGAAATTAATGAGTTAAATCTCCATAAAAAATAATAAAGACGAGAATAAGAAGTCATTTCATGCAATTAAATATGGGACGCTTTCATTCATTCATTGAAACAAATCTTATCTCATCACCTTACCCCAAAAATTGGCCTTGCAAAAACTGAAAACATTCATAACAAGAAGGCCCATGTAACTATGTAAGCCAAAAAACAAGTCAAACCGCCCCAACTTACTCCTAAATTGCTTGCATCATGATCTACAACCATTACACGGGTGTTTCTTCAAGAAGGAAACCCAATCATGCCGGAAAGGTACATAACATAACATACATAATGGTCCGGTTTCAGACCTGTTTTGTGTGTTTTTTTATGGAAATTACTTTACGAACAGGATAGGGAATACCCAAAAACTTTACAAAAAGGCCCAATGATGGATTACTCATTTTTTGGAGTGGTTTTGGTTTTCATTAGAAGCCACCCCGTTGTCGTTGTCATCTTCATCATCATCAAAAACATTAAAAAAAAAAAAAAAAAAGTTTTTCAAGCACAATAAGAGGCAAAATACACAAAAATTACCTCAAACTGACAAACCATAGAAGACAATTTAAATCTATTCATAATAAATCTTCCTTTTCCAACTTTCTTCCAACAAAGGACAATTATCCATAAGAAAAAACAAACCACTCTCATGGGACCGGTCTTGGGAATCCATACAGATTTGAGTCTCCCCTTCCGTCAATGAAAATCCTCATATACTTAAAATTCATAAAGTAAACATGAAAACTAAAGTCTAAAGATTGCTATGAATTTATTAATAGGACTCATTGATATTACAAGTTAAATAATCCTCAAGTAGAACCTTCGCTACAAAATTTTAGTTTGACACTTTTATTTACACCTCCACTCACGCAAGCGCATTATGTGACTTAGGTCCCAATCCATCCCCATAAACAACCACAACAACAACAAAGAACATTTGGGAGTCGTTCTTCCTACATTATTATGCTGGTATTTTGTTCGCTATGATTCGGCTCAATAAGAGGAATCAGAGAAATATAAAAAAGAATTGAATTCCAAAAAAATAGGTAGGGGGACATTAAAAACAAAAAAGCCAGTGGTTTTAAACTTTTTTTTTTCGTTGCTTTTGATCGCAATTTTTATCTCGTCAAGACTAATAATGATTTTAATCCAACAAAATGAACATGAATTTCAAAAAAATTCCAAAAATAAATAACAAATAAAAAATAAAATTAGGAAGAAGGGGCCTAAACTAAAATTCCACATGCATCATATCAATCAAAGCAAAATAAATTACCGCATTGTCCTTGATCCTTGACGGAAGCAACAGCCCCTTCCCCCCTCCAATCCACCGCCTCCGCCACCTCATCCCCAACCCTAAACTTGTACCTATCGCTCTCCGCCCTCCCGGCCCTCCCCTTCATCTCCGCCCTCCCGCCCAAAAACCTCGACCGGAACTCCTCGTTGGTCAGGTCCGCAAACCGGTTCAGCCCCACCTTATAACTCCGGCCCGCGGCATTCTCCGCCTCGACGAACCTCATGTTGTCCTTGAATATCTCGAACCGCCTCTCCTTCTCGCCCACCCCGTTGTACGCCTTCCCGTGCCTGGCCAGCCACCTCTCGTACACCGCCTCGACCTCGGCCTCAGTCCGCGCGTTGGGACGGTCGAAGACGTGGGTTTTGTCGTAGTTGACTATGGACATGTCGAGGGCAGATGCGGAGGCGTAGAGGAGGAAGAGGAGGAAGGCCATGTGGGAAGATTTGGAGGTCGCCATTGTTGTGTGTTTTTTTCTGGTTTGGTTTGATGATGATGGCGAGGCGAGGAGAGGAGGAGGAGGATATATAGGGGGAAGAGGAGGAGTCCGAAAAGGGTGGGGGAATATATATATAGATAGGGAGAGGAGTTTTGATGGGTGAAGGAAAGGAATAAGGGGGGGACTGAAGGTTGAAATGGAATGGGATTGGTCCAATGGAATGGAGAGAGAAGCTTAGCCCCGAGGAAACAGGAGGTTTGCGTAGGGGAGGTTCCGTTTCGGACGGTTTTGGATTTGGAGAGAGAGAAAGGAGAGAGAGTGTGATGGTGAGAGGAGAAAGAATGT
This sequence comes from Rhododendron ferrugineum, assembly GCA_025642025.1. Classification (NCBI taxonomy): domain Eukaryota; kingdom Viridiplantae; phylum Streptophyta; class Magnoliopsida; order Ericales; family Ericaceae; genus Rhododendron; species Rhododendron ferrugineum. The sequence continues at coordinate 17,540,433 of JAOTQK010000003.1, forward strand.
TTTAATTTAAATAGTCCAATACATTTTTGAAAGGTTCAAATGTTCTTGCTCGGGCACCGCATCAACTGGGTGACGTGGTACGCACCCGATTAGAAAAAATTTCTCGCAGGGGAGAAGGACGGTGTGGTGGAAGTGGTGACCCACCTAATTACGGAAAAGTCGGTTACAATAGTCTCCTACCCGTTTCTCTTTAGTTTTAGAGCTTTTTCTTTTTTGTTTTTATTAAAAGTCACAATTTTTTATTTTTTTAATTCGTTATCAATAATTTACAAAAGTTTGACACAGAAATAATAACTGTAAATTTTTTTGAATAGAGGCAAAATTCAAAAGTCCCAAATAGCTCAAAACAAGTTAAACAACTAAGGAGAACAACTCAACTTTTTATTTTTTAAGTCCTAACTTTTTTATTTAATTTTCTCTTTTTCATTTTGAATCAAAATGTTTAATTCATCTTAATCAATAGAATAAATAACAAAAAATTTATGAAAAGAAACACAAATTATAATAAAATATTTTTGTCTTTTCTGATTTTTTTTCTAGAAACTATTTTTCCTTTTTGATGTATCTCATCGAAAAAATAAGTAAATAAACAGATGCAACCCAAGGACGTGCTGTGCAATCTCAACCATCCAAAAGTATTTTTTTTTTGTCATTCATTAAACCTAATCTACTTGGAAATAGAAGTATAAGGAGATATCAACTGCACTCCATTCCACTTACTCCAAAAGTGTTTTGGATAGTTCAGATTTAAAAAAAAAAAACTTTTCCAGAAAAAAAACTCTTTATTAGAAAAGGGAAAATTTTCAAAATTACACTTGAACTTTGCACCAAATGTCACAGAGACACATGAACTTAAGTTTATTTCAATTAAATACATGTACTAATAAAATTCTCAAATTTAGACCCCTGTCGTTATACTTTGTCCCAAAAATTGCTGAAATGACATTTCCAACCCGTTTAAGTTGCTCCATTGCATATGTTTCCAATAGGGGACGATGCACCCAAGAGAAACCCATCACTTTTAAGGGAGATGGTGGAACAATAGTCAGACTTCTAGAGAGAGAAATGAAGGGAAATGAATTAGGTTAAAGTCATTTTTCCTCCAAAACGTGAGGTCAAGTGAGGGGTTTGGTTTGGGTGCATCGTTCCCTGTTGGAAACATGTGCAATGAGGCTACTTAAATGAGTAAGAGATGTCGTGTCAGTAATTTTTTGGACGGAGTATAACGGTGGGGTCTAAATTTGGTAATTTTGTTAGTACAAGTGTTTAATTGAAATAAACTTAAATTCATGTGTCTCTGTGACATTTGGTGCAAAATTCAGGTGCCATTTTAAAATTTTCCCTTACAAAAGTTTTTCTAAAAATCCTAAACACAGTTCCAGATGTCTTTATATTGTTCTTATTGGATTCTCGGTTACTTTTAAAGTAATTCCTCATTTATCTTGACAAAGAAAAATTAAAAGTAAAAAACCAAATATGATATTGATAGTCATAAGTATCTCGAAAACGTATTTTTCTTGAAAAGATCATTTTCATTGTCTTAAGGTCTATGCTTCGTCTCGTCCAAAGTCCAAACTCGGTTGCCCAGTGGGAGATGGACGCTTCACACTTCTTCAAACACAGTGAACCAACAACTAGTGCAATTTTGGTTCAGCTACGGAGCTCACACCGATTACCAGTTCGATGATCGAGCTATTTTTGAAATTTAGCCAATCCTGTTCAATCTCATCATGTGGGTGAGTATTTGATAACACTTGTTTTGGTTTAGAAATTCAGGCTAAGAATCGAATACTTGGATTAAGCGCATACCCATCTTATCCAATTGAGTTGATTTTTTGTTTAAAAAATTGGTCCAGGGTCCACTATAGGATGTTTCTAACCTGTTAGGTTCACTGATCAAGTTTCTAACCCACTAAGTCCACTAATATGTATTTGGTAAGGCATAAAGTCCACTGCATTTAAAAAGG
>JAOTQK010000003.1:17557296-17569211 GCA_025642025.1 Rhododendron ferrugineum
CTTGAGGGGGAGTATTAGCGGAAAGGAAATCAAATCAGCAACAATCAAGGGCTGACATGCTATGTTCGGAAACAATAGAATTAGGGATCATCACCAGCATAATTATAGGATCATTATTCTCTTTCCAATTAATCGTTTCCTATATGTATGGTTGTATTCCTCCTTTATTTTTAATGAGAAACAATAGAATTTATCATGACCAGCCTTTCTCCTCATTACCAAATAGTTTTGAGTTTGATGCTTTAACAATAAGCTCCAGTGGAGGATCCGACTCTGACACACTCAGCTTAACGGCCAATTGACTATCCGATTCAATCATCGCATATTCACATGGTTAACTTCATGGCCATGGCCGTCCCACTAGCCAACCGAATAGCATACGTCTAGTCTTGAAGAGGAGACGAAATACTTGGAGACCCGACAAAATCTCAAATGTGCCATATCCAAAAAAAAAAAAGAAAAAGAAAACTTGATGTGCAGTCAATCATAATATTCAAAAACAAAAGAGATTTCTAGGATAGCAGTTTTTACATAAAATTTTTTGTGGACTTGCATGAGACCAATCTCTCTTCATATTTATGGTATTGAAACAAATTTACATAAACTAGCACACAGGTAAAATTGAAGGACGAAAACACAAAAGCAATCAACTCAACTCAAATCAAATCTTCATCCACCATTATCTCAATATGACTTCGACATATCAAGCTCGATAAAAACTCAATTCACGTATCAGATCATTCAAATCAGCGTACGATGATCCACCTTCCTCAACCGCCTTCTCTGCCATCTCCTTAAACCCTCTCGCCTTATTCCTCATCTCCTCTGCCTCTTCCCCAACCATAACCTGTCGCACTGTCTTTCCAATCTCCTCTCTCCTTACCACATTATTCACCTTCATGCTCCACATTTTATTCCCAACACTAACCCCAATCCTCAAAATCTCTGTCACCAACTTCTCATTGTAAAATTGTTCAGCATACACCGGCCACGTCACCATCGGAACTCTGGCACTGACCCCTTCCAATGTCGAATTCCACCCGCAGTGAGTCACAAAACCACCCACCGCTTCATGATCGAGAATCAACACTTGTGGTGCCCACCCTCTGATAATTAAACCCTTGTCTTTCATCCTCTCTTCAAACCCCTCTGGTAGCCACTTCTCGTTTTCCTCTTCGCTTTTCCCTCTCCTAACAACCCATAGGAATTGCTGCCCAGAAGATTCCAGACCCATTGCGATCTCGTACAATTGAGAATCGTCGAATTTCACCAAGCTTCCGAAACAAATATAAAGTACTGAATTGGGTTCCTTCGAATCCAGCCATTTTAAGCACTCGTGCTTGTCAATCGCTGCTTCTTTACCCCTGTGTGCTTTGTCTTCGACTTCTCGATTGCATAACGAAACGGGTCCAATATTCCAAGCCCTTCTTTTCAAGACATTCCTGTAATAATCCGCATACTCTGTTTTGTTAGATTTCTTGGAGGGTTCCAACCTAAAACCAATTGGCAATAGGTGGAGTAATCTCTAGAATATATTAACCAAGTTTGAGTGGCTTAGATGAGCGATGTGGAACAAAGTCTAACACTCTCCCTCACGTGCAGCATGGATGCACGTGGAGATGTGAATTGAGGAAATTAGGAGATTTTTACTCGGGCAACTCCTCACATGCAGCCCGGATGCACGTGGAGGTATGAATTGATGAGGTGACTCGGGCGATAGAGACTTGACCACACGAGGTGAGGCCACCCAAGACCTAGCTCTGATACCATGTTAGATTTCTTGGAGGGTTCCAACCTAAAACCAATTGGCAATAGGTGGAGTAATCTCTAGAATATATTAACCAAGTTTGAGTGGCTTAGATGAGCGATGTGGAACAAAGTCTAACAGTTTCAAGCTCGTAAAAGCTGTTGGCTATAACTCCATAGCTTGATAGCTCCGATTCTTTCGTTTTTATCTGCGTTCTTTGAAAATCTGATTCGGACCCGTTCCGTTCGTCCTCTGACAGTTGCATCTTCGTGAGCCTGATTTGATGAGGTAGGTCAGGCACCAAAAAGGGTTCATCATCAGACGAAACTTCTCTCTGAGGCTTGTATAACCTCATATTCTCCGTAGCACAGAGAGCAAAAAAGCTAGTCCCGTGGAAAACAAACCTCGGAATGTTGAATTTCGCGGCGACTTCGGTAGCCCACGGGAAGAACGAGTCGGCAACGAGGCAGTCGGGTCGGACCTCATCGAGGATACGCTCGAGCGGGTATTGGAGCATAAACAGGGCTTTGAAGAACTTGGGGAACATGTCCTCGGAAGTGAGTTGATCGGCATTTTCGCAGCCTTCTGGCAAGCCAGCAGCGGCCGCCGGGAATTCGAGGGTGAGGATTCCCATTTCGAAGCCCAGCTGATTGACTGTTTCTACTGATTTCTTGAAGTAATGGACGTTGAGGGGAGTGGTGATTATGGTGGATTTGACGCCGCGGGCAGCGAAGAGTTTGGCGATGTCAAGAGTTGGGATCATGTGGCCGTGAGACATTATGGGGAAGAAGAAGACGTGGAGTTGACCCATTTTGGGGCTCTTCTCTTGGATGTAAAATCAAACTTTGGAGACTTGGAAATGGATAAAAAGACTTAATTTGACGATGAGGAGTTAATACAGTATCATGGCTATATATATATATATATATGCAGACTCAAAAGCAGTACTTCGGCAAACGTTATTGCACTCGTCATCTCGTTCTTGGAGAGAGAAACCTGACCATTTGCATTTTACTATAATACAGTTGTAGGCGGAAGTTAAATACTCCATAAATGAATATTTTGTTTGGAGGGGTATTTAGGAGAATTGGGTACCACGTGGCCAAGCCCACGTGGTGCCAGAGCAACCAATTCAGGCCGTCCAAAAATGTGTTAGATAGTTCAGATTGAAACTCTCTCTCTCCTCTCCTCTCACCCAAGTACCATGTGATACCCATCCGGCTCAGATCAGTTACGTACATATGTGTTTTAAAACCTAAAATGGAGTAATAGAATATCTTCAATTTCTTACATACAACGTATCGCTTGAAAATTGTGTGACAATTCAATCAATTCGTGTCACTTGGCTCTCTCATAATAATTCTTACAAAAAAATCATCCTGCAATGTTAAATAAAGTATGCGATAAGATATGATTTGTTGAGATTTATACTTAATTGACCTCAAATGTGCTCTATAGTCTATCCGGGAAAAAAAGAGAGAGAGAAAAGAAACACAAATGTGAAGTCAAACACAATTACTACTCAACAACTTAATAAATCCGTGCTTCAAATCGGGTAATATGGTCATACCAAATACTATGATTTTTCATTTTCCTTGTGCGAGTGCGACAAATTTACATTAAATCAGAAACACTTAAAATTGAAGGAAAAAACAAAAGCAACCAACTCGAATCCCATATTCATCCACCAATATCCTAATTCAGCTTCAGCATCTCAATCCTGATAAGAACTCAACTCGCGAATCAAAAAATTCAAATCATCGTGTGATGATCCACCTTCCTCAATCGCCTTCGCCGCCATCTCTTTAAACCCCCTCGCCTTATTCCTCATCTTCTCTGCCTCTTCCCCCACCATAACCCGCTGCACCGTCTTCCCAATCTCCTCTCTCCTCACCCCACCAATCACCAACCTCCACTTCAAAGCCCCAATACTAACCCCGATCCTCAAAATCTCAGTCACCAATTTCTCATTGTAAAATTGCTCACCAAACACAGGCCAAGTCACCATCGGAACTCCGGCGCTAAGCCCTTCCAGTGTCGAATTCCATCCACAGTGAGTCAAGAAGCCACCCACGGCTTCGTGATCAAGAATCAACACTTGGGGAGCCCATCCTCTGATAATTAAACCCGTGTCTTTCATTCTCTCTTCAAACCCATCCGGTAGCCACCCCTCGTTTTTCTCTTTGTTTTTCTCTCTCCTAATAACCCAGATGAATTGTTGGCCAGAAGATTCCAAACCCATTGCGATCTCGTATAACTGAGAATCGCCATATTTCGCCATGCTTCCGAAACAAATATAAATCACCGAATTTGGTTCCTTCGAATCAAGCCATTTCAAACACTCGTGTTCGTCAATCGATGCTTCTTTGCCCCTCTGTGCTTTGTCTTCAATTTCCCGATTGCATAATGAAACGGGTCCAATGTGCCAAGCCCTTCTTTTCAAAACATTCTTGTAATAAGCAGCATACTCTGTTTCAAGCTTGTAAAAGCTGTTGACTATAACTCCATAGCTTGATAGCTCCGATTCTTTCATTCTTATCCGCAGCTTAGTGAAATCTGATTCGGACTCGTCCTGTTCTTCCGGTGACAGCTGCATTTTCGTGAGACTAATTTGATGAGGAAGATCGGGCACCAAAAAGGGTTCGTCATCGGACGAAACTTCTCTATGAGGATTGTATAACCTCACATTCTCCGAAGCACAGAGGGCGAAAAAACTAGTCCCGTGGAAGACCAACCTTGGAATGCCAAAATTCGCTGCAACGTCGGTGGCCCACAGGAAGAACACGTCTGCAACGAGGCAATCGGCTTGGACCTCGTAGAGGAGCCTCTCCAGCGGGCCTTGGAGCATGGTGGTGGCTTTGATGAAATTGGGGATCAAGTCGTCCGAAGTGATGTGATCGACATTTTCGCACCCTTCAGGCAAGCCGGCGGCGGCGGCCGGGAAATCTATCGTGAGGATTCCCATTTGGAATCCCAGTTCATTGGCTCTTTCTACTGATTTTGTGAAGTAATGGACGTTCAGGGGAGTGGTGATTATGGTGGATTTGACACTGCGGGCGGCGAAGAGTTTGGCAATGTCAAGAGTTGGGATCATGTGGCCGTGAGACATCATGGGGAAGAAAAGGACATGGAGCTGAGCCATTTTGGGCTTTTTGATGTATAATCGAAACTTTTGGAACTTGGAAATGGAGACAGACTAGTTTGACGATTAATACAGCATCATGGCTATAGCAACATTCACCTGGTTGCTGCCGATCGAAAAAAAAAACATTCACCTGGTTGCAGGAAGCTTCATAAGAAGGTGCTAAACTGGTTAGTTTTTTACTTTAAACTCAGGGTGCATATCCAAGGTTGTTTATGCTCGATTCATTTTTTAAAGAGAACAATCCACCAATGGATGGATATTTACCGAAAAAAAAAAAAAATCCACCAATGGATGACAATTTAAGGTCAGAACAAAGTTCTGTGTGAATTGACTACATAAAAACTGGTGTTTCTGAGATGTTTCGAACCGAAAACTAATGTAAGAACCGAAAACTAATGTAAGAGAGATCCAACTCCCAAGTAGTAGGGCTTACCTACTCGGCCAATCGTTGGGTTAACTTGCTTAGTTCTTTGCGTAGTTCTACAAGTTTAGTACTGCAGCCTGCAGGTGCATTTTGGTATTACATACTCCTTTTCAGTTTAAAATTCGAACACAACTATCAAAGTAATTGTGTTGTTCTAAAGGGTATTTTTTGGAAATTTGTACACTTTTCAACCCTAAGCGTCAATAAAATGAGAGAATTCCCGTAATGAGCAAATAAATTGGGATGGAGAGAGTATTAGATAATTAAATATATTAGGATTAATTTAGTTGGAGAGGTAGTCAGGGGTCATTATTCTATAAGCTAAGACAGGTGTATTGTTAGTTCAACTGGTAATAGGCCAAGGGATGTTTGAGGCACGTTCGTTCAATTGTTAGATCTTGTTTTTGGTTGTGTGATCAAAGCCTTCATACGTTTAGGTTGTCCAGAATCGAGAAAAGATGAGTTACGTACCTATGAGATTTAAATTTGTTTACGAGCGATCGAATATCTTCAACTCATTGCGTTATATGTTTAGGTTGAAAATTGGACTCACAAATCTACTTATTACCTCAATTCACCTTCAAGATCCCGATAAGAACTCAATTCACGTATCAAAGAATTCAAATCAGAGTATGACGATCCACCTCCCTCAACCGCCTTCTTCGCCATCTCCTTAAATTCCCTCGCCTTATTCCTCATCTCCTCCGCCTCTTCCTCCATAACCCCCCTCACCGCCTTCCCAATCTCCTCACTCTTCACCCCACACATAGCCCTATTGCTCCGATCCACTACAAATTCTCAACACTAACCCTGATCCTCAAAATCTATGTCACCAATTTCTCATTGTAAAACTGTTCCGCAAACACCGGCCATGTCACCATCGGGACTCCGGCGCTAAGTCCTTCCAAAACCGAGTTCCATCCACATTGAGTCACGAAACCACCCACCACGTCGTGATCAAGAATCAACACTTGGGGAGCCCATCCTCTGATAATTAAAACCCTGTCTTTCATCCTCTCCTCAAACCCGTGGTAGCCACCCCTCATTTTCCTCATTCTTTTCCTCTCTCCTAACAACCCATATGAACTGCTGGCCAGAAGATTCCAAACCCATTGCGATCTCATATTACTGAGAATCATCATAATTCGCCATGCTACCGAAACAAATATAAATCACCAAATTTGGTTCCTTCGAATCAAGCCATTTTAAACACTCATGTTCGTCAATCGATGCTTCTTTATCCCTCTGCGCTTTGTCATCGATTTCCCGATCGCATAGAGAAACGGGTCCGATATGCCAAGCCCTCCTTTTCAAGATGCATGTTCGTGTAATCAGCATACTCTATTTCAAGCTCGTAAAAGCTGTTTACAATTACTCCATAGCTTGATAGCTCCGACTCTTTCATTTTCGTGTGAAACCTGGCGTAGTCTGTCTCGGGCTCGGTCCGTTCGTGCTCCGCCAATTGTATTTTCATGAACTTGATTTGATGGGGAAGATCAGGCACCAGAAAGGGTTCATCATCGGATGAAACTTGTCTCTGAGGCTTGTATAGTCTAACATTCTCCAAAGCACGGAGAGAGAAAACCCGTGGAAAACCGACTTCGGGATGCCGAACTTCGCGGCAACGTCGGTAGCCCACGGGAAAAACACGCCGGCAACGAGGCAATCGGGGCGGACCTCGTCGAGGATCCGCTTGAGCGGGTGTTGGAGCATGGTGATGGCTTTGAAGAACTTGGGGATCATGTCGTCGGAAGTGAGTTGGTCGGCACTTTTGCACCCGTCCGGCAAGCCGTTGGCGGCCGTCGGGAAATCGACCGTGAGGATTCCCATTTCTAAGCCCAGTTGATTGGTTTTTTCCACAGATTTTGAGAAAAAAATGGACGTTGAGGGGAGTGGTGATTATGGTGGATTTGACGCCGCAGGCAACGAAGAGTTTGGCGATGTCAAGAATTGGGATCATGTGGCCATCATGGGGAAGAAGAAGACATGGAGTTGACCCATTTTGGTACTCTTCTCTTGGATGCAAAATCAAACTTAGGAGACTTGGAAATGAAGCTCTTCTCCGAAAAAGTTTCATTTAAATCATGACCATCCGATGGTCGAAATCGCACGAATCCGTGAATAAGGGAATCACGGCCGGCCGCTCTGTGAATAAGTCAACCTCAATTCTAATTCAGCCCGTAACTATTTGGTTCTCATCACCAGACATGTTGCATCCTCGTACAGAGGTAACGTGGCATTGTTGTTTCAACCACGAGGAGTGATGGTCGGTCTCCTCCTTTTATTTATCAAGTCGCAATTATCAACATCAAGGAAGATATTACTCAAATCAGGTAGTAGCATTTTCATACAACGCATAATTTTAATTCTTGATGTTGAGTAAAATCTTCTTTGATGTTGATAATTGCGACTTGACAAATAAAAGGAGGAGACCCACTTGTATTGAACCAATTTTATTTCATTTTCTCGATATTGAAATAAATTCATACTAACACAAGAAACAAAACATTTTTTACAAACCAAAACCAAAAACAAAATCAACTGGTTTTTAGCATTCATTTGTAATTACCAAATTCAACTTCAGCATCTCAAAGCCCGATAAGAACTCAATACATATATAAGATCACTCAAATTATTGTACGACGATCCACCTTCTTCAACCGCTTTCTTTGCCATTTTTTTGAATTCCTTCGCTCTATTCCTCATCTCCTCCGCATCTTTACCACCATAACACGCCGCACCGCCTTCCCAATCTGCTCTCTCATCACCCCACTACTTCCCGTAAAAATATTCCACTTAAGAGCCCCAATGCTAACTCCGTTCCTCAATATCTCCGTCACCAACTTCTCATTATAAAATTGCTCTGCGAACAACGGCCATGTCACCATCGGAACTCCGGCGCTAACACCTTCCAATGACGAATTCCACCCGCAGTGAGTCACGAAACCACCCACCGCGTCGTGATCGAGAATCAACACTTGGGGGGCCCACCCTCTGATAATTAAACCCTTGTCTTTCATCCTTTCTTCAAACCCCTCTGGTAACCACTCTTCACTTTCGTTTTCATGCTCCCCTCTCCTCACAACCCAGATGAATTGTTGCCCTGAATATTCAAGACCCATTGCGATCTCGTACAACTGAGAAACATCGAATTTCACCACGCTTCCAAAACAGATATATATCACTGAATTGGGTTTCTTCGAATCAAGCCATTTTAAACATGACTCGTGTTTGTCGACCGATGCTTCTTTACCCCTGTGTGCTTTGTCTTCGACTTCTCGATTGCATAACGAAACGGGTCCAATATGCCAAGCCCTTCTTTTCAAAACGTCCCGGTAATAATCAGCATACTCTGTTTCAAGCTCGTAAAAGCTATTGGCTATAACTCCAAAGCTTAATAACTCCGACTCTTCCATGCTGGCAGCTATTCTGGCGAAGTCTGTTTCGGACTCGCTTCGTTCGTGCTCTGGCAATTGCATTTTCGTGAGCTTAATTTGATGAGGAAGACCAGGCACAAAAAAGGGTTCATCATCAGACGAAACTTCTCTATGAGGTTTGTATAACCTCATATTCTCCGTAGCACAGAGGGCGAAGAAGCTAGTCCCGTGGAAAACCAGCCTCGGAATGCCGAATTTCGCTGCGGCTTCCGTGGCCCACAGGAAGAACATGTCCGCGACGAGGCAGTCTGGTCTGACCTCGTCGAGAATCCTCTCCAGCGGGTCTTGGAGCAAGGCGGTGGCCTTTGCGAAGTTGGGGCTCATGTCGTCGGAAGTTATTTGATCAAGACTTTCGCATCCTTCGGGTAAGCCGGCAGCAGCTGCTGGGAAATCGACCGTGAGGATTTCCATTTGGAAACCCAGTTGGTTGGTTCTTTCTACTGATTTTGTGAAGTAACGAGCGTTGAGAGGAGTGGTGATTATGGTGGATTTGACGCCACGGGTGGCGAAGAGTTTGGCAACGTCAAGAGTTGGGATCATGTGGCCGGGAGCCATCAACGAGAAGAAGACGACATGCAGTTGAGCCATTAATTGGAAGAGTAGTCGATGTTGGAGGCTTGGAAACGAAAGCTAGAGAGAGAGAGAGAAAGATTGTGTTGAATAAATAAAACAGGAACTAGTTTTGAGTCTTTTGACGATGTTTTTAAGAGTATCCAGATGCTGCGAAGGGAATTCCTTTTGGTTTTTTTGATCCCCGATTCCTTTTGTTCACTCTTCAAACTTACGTTGTTGATTATGCGGTCCTTCTTCTTGCACGTGGAATTCATGAATAGACTTGTGGTGGCCGGGCTCGGAGAAGTGACCCGGGGGACGGCCACGTCACTCTAATAAATAGTCAAACTCAAGGTTTTAAGGATTGACTGGCAGCGCACAGTCCGCTGATTATATCTCCGCCGCTTGTACCACCGAGCTGAATTCTCTTGGTGCCGGACTGAGTTTGTCCGGCCAAAGCAAGAACCAAAGACCAGAGCTTTAGTGTGTCTGTCGAGCTCGGTGACACCTTTCTGCCCGGTGAGGTCCCGCCAAACCAAATGTTACCTGATAGAACATCCCGAACAGAGCCGGGTGTTACCGGTCGGCCGAACGGTCTACCACCGGGCCACCTCTGCCCCTGACTTTGAGAGGAAATCAGGTAGAGTTGGGTAGGAGGGGCAGGTGGCATGACAGCGAGGAGCTAACAGGTGGTTGGAAGGTGGCGTGACACCGCCTCTCTTGGCGAACGATCGGAGGGCAGAGCTCGTGACAGGCTTTTTGACTGCAGGACTGTCTGAAGGTGGCGTGACCCAGCGCGTGGTGTTCACATGTGAATTGGGCTCCAAGCTATCTTTGCCTATAAAAGAAGTGCTCCACCTACAGAATAACTTGATTGTCGAAGTGCCTATCTCGAACTCCCAACAATCCGGGTTTGACACTAACACAGGTGCTAAGTGTGCAAGACCTGTCTCCACTCTATAAGGATTGTCTGATTTTGAACTTGGAAGAGATCCATATAGGAGTAGTATAGTATGGTGGAATCGTGTGACACTAGACGACATGAACGGTGACTCAACCCTTACTTTGAAATCCGAAGACCGTGGGAAATCCGTATCGATCGGAGGAAGGTTCATAATAAGGTGGTAGAGGATTAGAGAGAGGCTCGAAATTGGATTAGTTCTTTGGCCACGCGTTGGTCAAGTCAAGGTTCTCAAAGTGTCGAGAGAGAGAATATTCTGTAAGAGAAAATCTTTTTAACGCGAAGTCATGAATAGTTGTTTACGGAGACAATTAATCATGATCGTTCAAAAATATTTTGGACTGTCGCGATTGGTTAATGTTGTAAAGAACTTTTTTCACAGCTGAACCGTGACTAAGTTTCTCTCATTCTGTCAAAGCTGCCCTTACATTTGAAGAACACTTATCCAAGTATCTCTTGAAATAGTGATTTACTAATATGGATCCTTCAACATCACTTAAAAGTACTAGTATCACTTATTCAAATATGGTGGAGCAAAAGTACCTGTACCACTTATTCAAACGTCGGTTGAGCATAAGTATCACTTATTCAAACTTATCCAAGAACTTAAGAGTATCACTTTATGTTTAATATGGATCCTTAAACATCATTTTCTTATATTACTAAAGTAAAAGAAATAATTACGTCAACATAATCAAACTTTCATGATTTTTTTTTTTTTTTTTTTTATCGATAGCATATGTACTACTTATTCAACCGTGGTTGAGCAAAAGTATATATATTTCAACAACCCCCCCTAATCTTAATTATCTCTTCGGAGACTTATCCCTTAGCACCACTCTTCTCCACTCAAGCTGATTTTATAAGCAATGCATGTCGCCTGTGGACGGCTTTGAGCTAAGCCGAACGAGGCCGCCAACTTAAATCTCCGAACTTTGGTTCAAAATTACGGTTTCAGATAGGTGTAGTAAGATATATAATATATATTATATAGCACCTATATAACAGATGAGCTATCTTGCCAAGTGAAAAGGCTTAGTTTTGTTATCCAATAGAAACATAATTCAAGTCTTAGGGGCTTTTCTTTTTCTTTCCTTATGAGAGTTTTTTTTCCCTCACAATTTCGTCTTAGGACCCGATAATTTTAGAGCTGGTCCTTCCTGTGGTTGCAAGAATGTTCTTGGGATGACGTAATCGCTTCCGCCATTCACTTTGAATCCGGTCTTTAGTTTTGGGAAATGATTTTGCCACTCCTTTTTTTGTTAACGGCACTCCCTTGCAAGTATATTTTTGCATCCAAAAATACACTTGCAGGAGAGTGGCATTAACAAAAAAGAGAGTGGCAAAATCAGCTGCCTTAGTTTTTTGGTGTAGGGTCCAAATCCTTTTCGTTTTTGGGCTGCCCACACGGCTTCTCAATCAGTGGAACGCAAATACAGATAATAACACTTTTTTCCGGGAAAAAAAGAGAGCGAATGGAAGGGGTAGATTCATTATGTGGGATTAAAATGCTGTTGTTGAATTTAGGAGAACGAAAATTGAGAGAATATTTCTGTATTTCTTGAATGAATTCTTTACAAAGATACGAAGCTCTTTATATACATACAGAAAAGCTAAACTAGGAAAGAAGTTAAACTAGGAAAGAATAA
>JAOTQK010000003.1:17577753-17589279 GCA_025642025.1 Rhododendron ferrugineum
TTTGGATTGGTTTGGTTCTCTAAATTTATAATCCGTAGGTTGGTTTGGTTCTTGGTTTACTATAAAACTGAACCAATCCGAACTATGCTCACCCCTAACTTTAGGGGATGAACTTCAAAGACCATAAAAGTTCAAATTTAGTGGTTATGGATGTTAATACATCATTGTATCCTGCCTTTATTTCACTTTGCCACTTGTTGAAAAAAAGTACGCGCCGAAATTGGTATTCAGCTTACTTTTTAACGGAAAAAGAAGATGCAGCTCGGACGAATGGCAGACAAACTGATGGTGCTTTTGTGTGCTATTTTTTTTTGTTTTACATTGGTTCACTGAGAGAAGAGATTGGTAATCCTATTGCTTGTGCAGGCACAGTTTTCTCAAATGCGTCCAGTTGCAATGGCACCTTCTGTTGCTCCTCGTATGCCAATGTATCCCCCTGGTGGTCCTGGTCTTGGACAACAGATATTCTATGGACAAGCCCCACCTGCTATCATGCCTCCACAAGTAAGCCCATTCATCATGATCACTTTTCTACCACACGTTTCTCACAGTAAATCATATAGGAACTTTGTGATTATACTTTTATTGTTTTATCAGTAAATCTTGTGTCTTCAACAAGTTATCCATAAACTTCTGATGCACCTGCAATGTGTTTCTTCCTTTTGGCTAAGCAATGGAAACCTGTGTTATCTTAAACATCATGCCCTAGTCTGTCTCTGATTTGGCCTAAAAATCATGTATTGTTTTTAAGAGGTCCGTTGCCATACTGATGCAGAAGGAATTGATCTTGGAAAGGTTGATTTTTGGTGCATTGTTTGTTTGGAAAGTGCATTGGTTTTTGTAAAGAATCTTTGTGGTGATGTTAGATGGGAATAGAAGAGAGTGGAATCCTATCAGGGTAATAGAGATCTATGTGATGGGGAACTCGGGTAGGGTGTCCGACTGTCCGGTACAGGTGCCGGCTGTGTGTCTGGGGAGGCATGAACGGGCTGTATCTCTATGCATAGGCATGGGGAACTGATGGGATAAAATGATGTTCTACATACAAAATGACAAAATAGTAAATTGACATAACTTAAGTGCTAGTTATGCAGAAAAATATATGAATCACAATGTTATGGGGAACTTTCATATACATTTATGCCTTTTTATGAAGTTTCAGGATCAATCTTCATTGCTTAGTTCTTCGAACGAATGCATTGTAGGATTTAAAAAGCAGCGTTTTACAATGGATGATTTCTTTCTGACGTTTTTCATGTGTGTTTTATATTTTTACCAGCCTGGTTTTGGGTACCAGCAGCAACTTTTACCTGGCATGAGGCCTGGTGGGTCCCCCATGCCGAACTTCTTTATGCCAATGGTTCAGCAGGGTCAGCGTCCAGGTGGCAGACGTGGAGGCGCTGTACCCGTGCAACAGGGCCAGCAGCCACTTCCGCTCATGCAGCAACAGGTGTCAGTTATTTTGCGATCTCCAATTATTTTGTTTTTCCATGTCACGTTTGTTGGACTTTGTCTAATGTTGTTTGAATAATAGATGCTTCCAAGGGGGCGGGTCTTCCGTTACCCCACTGGGCGTGGCCACCCTGATGTTTCCATGCAAGGTGTTGGTGGAGGCATGCTTTCTATTCCTTATGATATTGGTGGTGGCATGCCTTTCCGTGATGGGGGAATGTCTCAACCAATTCCAATTGGGGCTTTGGCTTCTGCCCTTGCAAACGCTTCTCCTGCTGACCAGAGGACGGTAGGAAATTTTCTTTTTCCTCTTCATTCACTAGTTTTTTTTTGGGTTGGGATGACAATGTTGTTGATAATAAACTTTCTGAATTCTTTTTTTGCTGGATGAACAACTGTAGATGCTGGGTGAAAATCTGTATCCACTTGTGGAGCAGCTCGAGCCCGAGTATGCAGCTAAGGTAACTGGTATGCTTTTGGAGATGGATCAGACCGAGGTTTTGCATTTGCTGGAGTCACCAGAGGCTCTCAAAGCTAAGGTTGCGGAGGCTATGGAGGTTCTGAGGAATGTTCAACAGCAGCAAGCCAGCAACCCTGCGGATCAACTGGCTGCATTGTCTTTAAATGACGGCCTTGTGTCTTGAGCCTCGTTTCCTCATTTCAAGTTTGGAGTTCCGTTTGATTTTGAAAACCAGTTGTGTTTCATTTGGGTATGCTTCCGAGAATGTTTCTCTTGAAGGAATGCTCTTGTTTTTGTTTGCCTTCGGCACAATTCTTTTTGAGTGTTGTTTTGAAGAGTTGAAGTTTGCGACATTTATGTGGAGTTGTGTTTTCTCTTTTCGTTCTTTCTGGGACCAGCAGTTGTGCCTGGGAGGAGCATAGTGGCTTTTGCTTTATGCTGGATATTGTGTTCTGAATAAAAAAGACAGTAAATTATTTACAAGGGAGACTCAGAACTTTATAGTACCCTTGTTTTTTGGGTGCCATTGTCTGTTTTCTTATAGTACCCCTGACTCAGAACTTTAAAGCTTTAAGCTGAGTGGTAATACTGCCACATGTCTAAGACACCTTTGGTTGCAAGAGAGATGACACTATCAGCAGGTTGAATCTCCCTCTCTCTCTCTCTCTCTCTCTCTCTCTCTCCATTGGCTTGTCTGTGATATCTGTTCTCTTTTCTCAGGACCAACCCCAGCAAAATCTCTCTCCCACTTTGGTAAACCTGAGTCTCACAATGGATACCACTGAAACAAAATTCGAATTTTCTCTTCCCATCAATTGAACAAGGAAATAATAATTACTTAAAAGCACCAGTAAAAAGCAGGTATGACAAAGGTAATTAAATAGGCCAAATTTTATTTCCAAAATGTTTCTCATAAGATGAATTACGCACGCCTTTTCTACTTGTAAGACAAACTCGAACAAAAAGACATTGTAAAAGAAACCTTTCTATGAACACAAATAAGTCTTCGTTACTATTCAATTTCTGGTGACTATAAGTCCTCACAAATACGTATTCACAACCTAACACCACTAGATTAGTACATCACCCTCAACACCTAAAATTAAAGCGGAGACTGCGACGAGCACGTCTCATTCTCAGGCTTCCTGTCGATTAGGACGCCTCTGCCTCACTCCATGGTCGCGCCGGAGTAACCCAGCCTGAATTGTATCTGGATTTTCTATTTCCACGGAATTCTCATCCCCTTCCTCGTTTTGCCTCTCCCCTGTGTCCTCCCCAAAGTTATGAAGCCTCCGACCAATTAAATATCGATCATCGCGTATAGCATTATGGAGGTTAGTGAACCAGACATGGAATCTTTTTGCACAAAAGCACAAGAGGCTGAAGCCAAGGCATCCCAACCAGGCAAACCTATAGACAGCTGAGTTAACGACTAAAGGGTATCCAAACACTGGGAATACGCCTCTGGCCAAGACATAAGGAACACACAAAGCAGTAAGAAGCTTCATAATAATTGGCAACACAATCTCCCGTAGTATCCAGAAGCCCTGAAGCATGGAGAAACCATCTTCTCTCACCCTTTCAAACTTTATTCGCCAACTCTCATCCACCAGGGGAACCATATGATCGAGCATAACCTGTGTACAGAACAAATTCCAGATACAGATTTGTTCCTTAGAAATTATGGAGGAATTGAAATTTGAAGGCATGTAAATGTCACAATAGATACCAAATTCTAGGTCCGGATAAATAGTACAAATATAGAATAGAAAGTTTTCAGGGCACTGGAGATTTTGCTCAGAACCCAAAGACTTCAAGAGGAAAAATATGGCTTGAGTTGAAATTAAGGATATTTTGCCTGACATACCAATAAATGGAACTTAGAACAGAAATTATAAGACTTAGGCACAATAAGGTAGGAAAAAGTACAATAGGGTGCGAAAGTTCTAGTAGTTGTTTTTGTGCATGTTTTCATCCAGAACAAGTTAGGTCCTCTAGCAGGTTGTGTTGGTTTTAGACTCATCTTTGGTAAGAATGTGGTTGAATGTGTGTGTGTGGCCGCACACGCTGCTAGCCTTGATACCAAAAGAAAGAGAAATCATCATACCACACATCAACATATAACTGCTTCATGGAAGTCAGAAGTCGAAAACTCACCAGTCTAGTCCAGATCTTAAGAAAGATGAGCCCCAAAGCCCAGTCCTGATATAGAAGGAAAACTGGGCTCTCATCGACAGGCACCCGCATTGGCACAATAACAAGAAGTTCAAAAAGCAGTCCAATTAACACCGGAATGACAAAAATCTGGAAAATGAAGGTGATGTAAGAGACAAATGATTGAAAAGCTGAAATGCACACAAAAAGATAAACAAGATGGCATTTCCATACCCATATTGACAACAGTGCAGAACTCTTCAAAACAATGCAACACCATTTCCAAATTTGGCTTAGCAGAACTCTAGCCCTCCTTGTCTTGATGTACTCCATGGAGTACCTTGCTCCAGCTACCATAGTCCAAATGACATAGCTTCCTATGACAAATGCATAAAAATCTGCAAGACGGGAAAAAATGGAAGCAGATGGTTAATGCTTATGCTCTCAATCTAAAACCAAGAAATAGTGTGAGGGAGAACCAGCTCAATCAATCACATTACCGTTGCACTTGATGCCATGAGTTATTGGGAGAAGAGGGATGGCATTGAAGAGTGCTCGTCCAAGTGAAATTGGTACAATTATCAAGGCGGAGTTAACAATGAGTAGGGTCATCCAAGCCACCACCAACAACAGCACAATGCGAAGCACAAACCCATACCTCCTAAAAGACAGAATCAAAAACTATAAAATTGTAACACACAAAATTCTGAAGCATCCACAAGAATACAATTCGGAAAAGGAAGGAAAAATAATGTGAGCTTCAAATAACAAACCGTAGGTGGGTGATGGAGTAGGGGCTACAAGGAATTTTTTTTACTCAAGTTTCTAGTGCCCAATACTCCACTAATTAAACTGCACGTCACTGGAAAGTATGGCTGAAAATTTGATATTGTAACTTACAGGAATAAATGAAGTCCACCATCAATAGACACAAATTCAGGGACAAAAAGTAAGTCCATAGACTCCACTCATAAAAAAAAAAACCCTCAAAGCAAGATAATTATATTTGATTTACTGCAATAATGTAAACTCACATATGCTTTATAAACTAGTTCAATTACAATTATCATACAACTTACTCTGAGTCAGATTGCTCATCAATATCATAGTCTTCTGCAGTCATATTTGCAGGTGCGTGTCTGCCTCTGTTCAAATCATCAGGGGCCACAAGTCCTCCTAAGGCCTGATCTTGCCCGCCCAGTTGTAAACGTAGTCTATCCTGCCTTGCAGGTTCCCCATTTCCATTTTCTTGACCACCACCGTCCTCGGGTCTGGGCAGTAAGAAATCTATTAAACCAAGAGCCCACCCAACTCCAGTAAACCAATAGCGGAGAACAGACTTGATGGTTGCGCGCAGCTTAAAATGCTCAACAGCAAATGGAATGCAGATTTGGAAAAGAAGCATGTCAGCAGGGATTTCAGTAAATGGGTCAGATACACTGCAATTCACGGGTGAATCTTCAAGTTAAAACATGGTTAACGGCTTAACGCACGAACATGCAATTGCAACAATTGATGCCCCTAGTACATGGAGTGAGAGATCTTACGTAATATCGAGTGGAAAAATGGAGGGTGCAATTCGCATGGCGAGTTTAACTGGTAAAAATACCAGCATCACGATTAAACTCCCATATACAGCAACAGATAAAAGAACTCTGCGAGCATGTTTGTGCACAGGATCATCGATTAAATCACGGAAAGGGTTATAGTTTGGATCAGCCGGATCTCGAAGAAAGTACAGAACCCCGTTTCGCAAAACCTATCCAAATCATGCAAGGATTAATTGAAAACCAGATGGATTGATTATTTAGAAAATGAAATATCAAGAACAAATGCAGGAAAAGATACATACCCCTCGAAGAAGGCTAACAAAGATGCTAATTTGTAGCATATAAACAATTCCTACCACCCAGTGAATCAATGAGCTTGCTAACGGAGAGGCTGAGAAGAAGTCAACTCTTTGAGCAATTGACTTCCCGAACATCCTTATGGTACAAATATCCAGCCACCATCCACACATAAGAGGAAAAACGCCAAGCTCGATGACCAAAAGGAAAGCAACCTTAACCATAGTCATTAAATGTCTCATTGCTGCCACGAACTGCCTGAAGAGGGATGGTATTGTCTCTGCAATTGAAGCAATACCATAGAACCTCCCCATAGTCAGAGGCTCACCTTTAGTGTACCGAATCAATGCAACAATTCCAAGGTAGAGAAAAACTAGCGAGAATATAAACATATAGCCTACAGCAAGAGTTGTAACATCAGAAAGCCGTGATACTCCAGCAGATGCCACTTTCATAATATCAGTTGAAACTGGAGTGCTAAGATTGGTTGACACTTCATGTGGTCCAGTAGCATTTGCTTTCAACATTTCTGCAAGCTGGCCAAGCAAACCGTTTTCTTGGTTATCAGAGGTCAAATTTGCAACAGCAGTTAATGCATTCTTCAAAGTGATATTGGCCAACGAGAGAGCAGATTCCGTAAGTGGCATCACTGTTGATAACACTGGAGTTGTAGCAGAGGACAAAAGCCATGATACGTAATGAAGTATGACCCGTCCTAGTGAAAAGGGCACAAAGATAACAACACCAAGGAATATCATATTGCTTGCAAGAACCTGCAGAAGCATCAGCGTATAAATGGACAATTCTCCAGCAAATAGGAAATTAAATTGCAGCCTGTTAACTGGAAAAAACCGAGAATACATTCTTCATACATGCAAGTCCATGCAGAAGTCTATTAAATGAATCAACCTGCAGCAATGATGAGTAAATCTACGAAATAAGGAACCTGAACGTAAATAGAGTAAGACAAGAAGGTACTAAAATCCAAAATAACTAGTAGAAAACTCTTCAAATTATCAGTCTTTCCCTATTCCCTTCAACACTCAGACTAGAACGGAAAGCTAAGATAAGAAAAAGGAGGAGATGCAAGACTTACAGTGAAGGCATTCTCCACCAGATGAAAAACAGGCCCCTGCATGCCAACTAGCTCATCAAAGGGCACGTCCTCCGCACCATCAGCGTCATCCAACCCATCAAACATCTGTTCAACTTGAGCCTCTAGACGAGCTGCCTGCATCTCCCACCGAGCAGCAACATGCTCGGCATTCCTTCTAATAATTTGACCAGCTCCAGCAATTCCTTGCCCTCCAGCAACATCCTCCCCATTTCCATCTCCGGCCAAATTTCTGTTAGCTTGTCCAGGAGGTCTTCTTGCAGCACGAGCACCGTTTCTTTCGGCTTCATCTGCTCTTTCAGCTTCCTGTCCTCCAATTTCTCTTAAATGCCTAAAGTAATCCCTCAAAGAAGTCGCTCCGAGAAAAATGAACACGATGCTTGCCGAAAGGAGAAACCCATGCAGACAGTCGGTAAGAATAACTGTAGTAGATATATGGCTCAAGAAAAGTCTTTGGGCTTCACTGAAACTCCTCACAAATGCCAATCGCCATATCCAAAAGGTAATGAACGGAATGATAAGGAGCCAAACAGAAAGTACAAAACTAAGGCGCAGAAAGAATTGCAGGACATGGCATGCTTTCATAGCCATCCCAACTACAAACTCCTGAAAAGGAAGCCTCGCTGGAGCATTCTCAGCATAGACGGGGGAGAATGAAAATGCATGTTTGCATACCTGGAATTAAACATTGAGTGAGTTAAAAACCACTGGAACAGTAGGCATCTTAAACAAAATTTAACAAGCAAAAACGAAGCATCGTCGCTACAATCCCATTTATTTTACCCAGCCATCCAAGGCACGTGATAAAATAAGTAGATCGCCCAATTTTGGAGTCACATGCAAACAACATAAATCAAATTCAGTATCAAATGGATCGAATACAGTTGTGGCTTTTGGGATACAATGAGAATTAATACTTAAAAGTGTTGAGGAGAAACACAAAACAGGCTTGACTGCTTATCTTACAAGATATTAGGAAAAATCACAAAGGTAAACCTTCATCCATGTTACATAGGTTCCAGGCTAGATGTGATATTCTTCAAGAATTTTAACAGAAGATCAACAACTTATTTGGCCTTGATCATTCTACAGATCTTATCAAGGCAAAAATTGAACATTTGTTAAAACATCCCATGTGTTTTTAGCTTTTAGACCAATATGTTTAACATTGTCTCTACCTTCAATATAGGTTCCACGCTAGATGTTTTAGCCAGTATTCTTGAAGAACAATATTATTTGGCCTTGATCATTCTACAGATCTTATCAGTGAAATCATCAAACACTTTTGAAAGCATCCCACATGTTTTCTGCTTTTAGGCCAATAGGTTTAACATTGTCTCTACCTACAATAATTTAAGACTTACAAATATTTGCTATACCAGCTTGGGAGGTATAGTTCTCTGATAACATCACCGACTGACTCGACTCCATTTGAAGAGTTGGTTGGAACATGACAAAATGCATTCCAAGACCTCACAAACATGCCCTTATTATTATGAAAACAACGCATTACACTGCAATGGACAGATAGTGTTTCCCTCAACTGCGAGTTTGTCTTGAACTTGCAAGTTGCAATCGATCAAAACTCGTTAACTTCTAAAAACTAAAAAGTTGGATTCCAAAATCAAGAGCCCTACTTCGGTGGCAAGTTGATATCCATAGACCTCAATTTTCATCACACAATACATTTATTTTTCAGCTCATAATTAATCCAATTTAGATTCCTCATGAGGGTACATACATGATATACTTGATAAGCGACTCGGAAAACATTTTTGTATAAGGCTGGACACCTTGTAGAGATTCCGTCTAACCTAAAAAAAAGGAAGGAAAGTCAAGAAACCCTAAACACCTTTTAAGGTTTCTAGCAAACAAAACATCAACTCATGATTACTGAAATAGGAAACCAATCAAAACAAAAATGCAAATGACCAACAAATTGACAGTCAGAACCTTAGCACCTAATCCTTCAGTAGGGCTCTCCACTCTTGCTCTCAATCCTCACTTTGCGCTCGTGCTCTCAATCTTTGCTCCCGCAAATTTTACTAATTTCAAATGTTTTTGAGAGACGCTTTCATGCTTGCACATACTTGGATCAGAATAACACGCAATACACCCTCCGCTACTGCTCACGCTCTCAATCTTCGCTCCATGAATTTCAGTACTCCTTAGTTTGGAATGTTTTCAAAAGACACAATCACGCTTACGCTTCCGCTTCCGTTCCCGCTTATATCAAAACAGAACAACACCTAATACACCCTCCGCTCCTCCTCTCAATCCTTCTGCGCTCGCGCTCTCAATCTTCTCTCTCGCGAATTTTAATAGTATGGAACTTTTTTGAATGACACTCTCGTGCTTGTACATACTGGCCCCGTTTGATAACAGTGATAGATGAGTGGGATTCGTAAGGAGATGAGATTAGGATTGGGATTGATAATGAGAAGGGATTGGTAATGAGAAGGGATTAGTAATGAGTATGTTTGTTTGAGATGGGATTGGATGATGGGATTATTAATATCATGTTTGTTTGAGATGTGATTAGATGATGGGATTGGATTGATAGAAGGAATTGGTAATGAAAAGGGATTGGTAATAAGAATGGGTTAGGATCGGACGAGTAATACCATCTCCCCCAGGGTATTCCTTATACCCCCTAATCCACGGCTTGCTAGTCCATAGGATTCGCTAAGAGGGTTACCAAACAAAGTATTAATAGTCCCTTGGGATTGGTAGTCCAATCCCAAAGGCTAAGAGGGTTAACAAACGGGGTTAGATCACAATTCAGAACAACAGTTAATGCACCCTCCGCTCCCGCTCTCAATCCTCGCTTAGCGCTCATGCAAATTTTAGTACTTGGGGATACTTTTAAAAGACACTGTCACAGCTCGCACGCTCATTATGCGACTCAGGGCTGGACACTTTATGGAGCTTCCCTGAGACAAACGAAGGGAAAGGGAAAGGGAAAGAAGACCCCAAAAAAACCCTAAACCCCACTCAAGGTTTCTAGCAACAATACATGATAAATCGATTCAAGATAACCGAAATAGGACATCAATCAATAAGAAAAGGAAAAAAGAAGCAAACGACCACAAAATTGACGAATCAAACAATAAGAAAAGGAAAAAAGAAGCAAAGGACCACAAAATTGACGAATCAAATCAACACGTAACGCACTATAGAGAGAGAGAAACAGAGGACCTCGCATTGTCGAGCGTTGCTGTGATTGAGCCACTGTAGGAGGCAATCTTGGTGGACGAACTTGATGCTACCGCTGCACGCGCACGGGTACCGGAGCGGGTTCTCGCTGTCGCCCGGGTTCCTGCAGATCCGGCAGACGTCCTCCTCTTCGTCGTCGTCGTCGAACCTCCTCGGCGGCGCGTTGCTGTTAACCTCCTTGTCGGAAGGCGACGATGACGAGGAAGAGGAGGAGGAGGGCGTGGGGCCCCCTTGCGACGACGGAATCGCCTGCCCGATCTCCATAAAGCTCCGACGACTTTCTCCCTCCTCTACTCTCTCTCTCTCTCTCTCTCTTGGTTCCGATGGAGACGAAGAGGTGGTTCAATTGGATGGATTGGGAACCGATGACAGAGAGAGGGAGGGGAGGCGGGGGAGAGAGAGATTTTGTTATGCCGGTTTTGCCCCTGATTGGTCCAAGGACTGTTCAGAGTCGGTTGGCTACGTTTGTATCCAGGATTGTGACTAGTCAAAAACCGATGAACAATTGTGTTGATACTTGATCGTGTGAGAAAATTTTGAGAAAATTTTCAGTGCGAGTGGCTACCACGTGGTCCTCGCTCGGCACATTTGAGTCTTCCGATACGATTTTGGACGGCTCAGATTTAGAGAGAGAAAGAGGAGAGAGAATGTTTCAATCTGAGCCATCCAAAAGTACATCGGATGGCTCGGGAGTACCAAGCAAGCACCACGGGGAATATAGCCGCTCGGCACTGAAAAATTTCTCATCGTGTGGGGAAAAGTTATTAAGTTTGGATTTAATGCGTCAAACATGTTGTACTAAAGCTTTCAGTTAATTCAGTTCAGAAATCAATAAACATCGATATAGTGAGTTGATGACGCCGTCAATTACTCGGTAAAGATACGGAATGCCTTCAGGCAGTCCAACTTCTGCTGAAGGGAAGTTAATAAGACAGAATAGTGGTTTCCAAGCCAAGTTCTCTGTCTCTGTCAATTGTTTTGGAGACGAGAGTTGCATTGATGGGTGTTAGAATTAAGGTTGCTTTGACGCCTCGCCTGGCAAATATTCTGGCCATTTCTACCATTGGGATCATGTGGCCATGTGCCATCATTGGAAGGAAGTACAAAATATGAAGCTTATAATGAGGTTTTAGGATGACAATTTGTCACGGGTTGATTTTCACACCTTTTTTTTTTTTAGGAGTAGTATCAATACTCTATTTTTTATTTTTTAGTATTGAAAGTGTATATATTTTCTTGCTAAAAGATAAAAAAGAAAATGTGGATAGAAAATTAGAGAGTGT
>JAOTQK010000003.1:17591417-17610185 GCA_025642025.1 Rhododendron ferrugineum
GTCGTGTTGGTGTTGGTTTTTGCATCAAGCAAAAGAAAAGAAAAGCTTGTACTGGTAGCCATGGCCGTCAGCATCCTTGCCTATGGAAGCGGCAAATAGGATTCTTCACGAGGTCATTTTAGGAAGATTGTTTTCGAGGATCAAGAGGTGAAGGCAAGTGATGTGGGGTTTTGTATTTGACGTATCCCCAGTGGGCCATCACCACCGATCAGATCGACCTCCGCCCTTTTATTGGGTAATCAATATGGATCTCAAATGTTGTCATGTTTGTAGCCGATAAAAAAAATTGTTATCATGTTTGTTCATAGTGTTTGCAAATTCATTATGTTCAATAGTGTTATGCAAATAAGAGTTATCATGTTTGTCACTAGTGTCCGCAAAATTCATCATGTTCAGTAGTGTTATGCAAATTCATCATGTCCGCAAATTCATCATGTACTTTGTGTTATGAGTTAATAAAGTTTTTTTTTTGCCGTTTCAAAAATAAAAATAAGGGTAACGTTGATTTTAGAAATTTGTGTTTTTTTGGGGTTGTTTGAAAGTTATCATGATTTCTGAGTCACATCGCTTCCGTCCCCTTAATCGCCGCCGTTACCGGATTTCGTTACCTGAATATCAGTTTTAGGTGTTATATTTTTCGATTTTTGTCATGTTTGTGATTTGATGATGTTTTGTTCATCTACCTCGATTGAAATCTATACTTCTCAAAACTTCATATTTTCTGATTTTTGTCATGTTTTTTATTTGATCATGTTTTGTTCATCTACCTCGATCGAAACTTACACTTCTCGAAACTTGCTATGTTTTTTGATTTTGTCATGTTTTTTAATTGATCTTGCTTTGTTCATCTACCTCGATCAGGTTTTGCCATGTTTTCCGGCTTACACATCCGTTTTTGCAAGAGTCGTGTTTTCTTTTTAGATTTTAGGGGAATGAAAATATGAGAGAGAAGATTAGAAGAGAGAAAAAATTCAAAAGATTAGGCGAGAGAAATGTTTGAAAGAGCTGAGAGAATTGAGATAATTAGAAAATATATAATAAAAGAGAGAAAGATTTGAAAAATTAAGACAAAGAAAGGGTAGTTTAGGATTTAATTGAATTTGAGGATGAAAAGATAAGTATTTAAACACGTTAGGATTGACACCTAAATAAGTAGGATAAAAATGATGGCTAATTAAGTTCCCTAAAATTTTATTCTGTTGATAAGAAAACAACTTTATTTATATACTATTATGATGCATCGCTGTCCAACACTATAGAAAAAGTTCTCAATCATGACAAGACAGTCACACCGTTTTTCTATTTTATTACCCTCCACTTTTAACGAGAAATTGACCAATTCATCACAAAAAGGAAAATAAAATTGGAATCTAAACCCTCTTTCGGCTCTTTCCTTCGATTCCCTTCCGATGAAAAAGTGGAAGAAAACGTTCTTATTTCCAGCCAATGTAAGACAAAGATGTTTGCTTTTTCCTCGTAAGATTTCAAGTTTGATTCTTTATGTCAATAATTTTAGGGTCACTTCTCACCATACGTAAATATGTGAAACGAGCGTGTGAAATGGCTTTTGGAAGGGCTGTAGGGATAGTCCAAGGTGCGCGCAAACTAGCTCGAAACACCATACATTATCAAATAAAGATATTCTTGTAATTATGCATAATATCTCAAACAAAATTATTACATGCTTTTTTTTTTACGAACAATAAAATCTCATATATATATATATATATATATAATATGAAATCATATTCACTTAGCATCCACTATAAGACCAAAGCAAAATGAAAAGATCCAACACAACAACTGAGCCACAAGTAAAACTAAAGCTGTAGATAAAAAAGAAAAGAAAATGAAGATGTCAAACTAAAGCTCCTTCATGACACCACACAAACCACAATTAGTCGTCATAACAAAGTTTACCATCAATATGACCTGCAATCAGACAAAATGAAAAGCACAAGGGGTGAAAATAATCAACCGATCGTTCAACGCTGTGGAGCACGAAATACGTGAGGGTCGTGAAAACTATTCTCTATAAACTAGTCTCGTTTGTGCTTAGCACGAGTGTAAGTATAAAGGGTCTTGTTATTATCATCACAATGGGCCTTTTTTGGTGGACGATACACATCTGTTTTCGGTTACCAGAATGTAAAATGGGAAAATGTTCACTATCCTCCACCCTATGTTGCCAAAGAGTCACAATTCTCTTAGACCGCAAATTCCGAGATCCTGAAACAATATCCACACGATCAGGCGTAGGAGTAACTGGAGCAGGAGAACAGCCAAAATAGATGAACATTTTAGTATTGATTGTCGAGATGAACAGTTCGGATTGCACACTAAAAAGGTAAGGGTTGCTCACCACGGGTCCCGATTAGCATTGCATGACGATCACACCTGCTCCCCTTTCATAAAGCAAGCTGTCAACCTCTCTCTCTCTCTCTCTCTCGCGTCGCAGAGAGGGCCGGAGCCCACATTACGACTTTCACCTTGCCCTGTCTCTTTCCCCTGTATCAAATTTTTACTGCTATCTGTCGGTGGACTTTATCATCAGTAAAGTACACAATATAGTGTGGGTAGTCTTTGTTGAGGCTTTCATTTTCATGAGTCTCATGTGGGGTTTTCAGCTTCTGGGTTTGTGTTAAATTGTGCTCTTTTATTCCTTCCCCCGGGGCCGGGAGTGAAGTTTTTTCTGTGAATTTAAGTCTTTAATTTACAGCTTTTCCCTTGACAGCGAAAATGGCGGGTAACCCATGAACACTGTTGTACCAGCATCTCCATTCCTTGCTATACCGAACCAGGTGCGTACTGAAACAGCTTGAACTCTGAACCCAGCTTCTATTTCACAAATTGTTCCTGGACTCTTGCTTCAGGTGGCTCAAATTTTGTGTATCAACTTTATTTCGGCCTTTTTGATTGATTGTTTGCATAATGATTTTCAGTTTGCAGACATTTTACTCTTTAATACTCCTAGTAACAACCCAGAACAATTTTAGTGTTTTCTTCCGGTTCCATGGTAAGGTGTCCTGCCAGCTTATGCTCACCTTGACTATTCCCCTCCCCGTCCAGTTGAAGGCATGTCATCCACGTCCGAACTAGGGGTGTGACTAGGGGATTCATAAGAGATTTCTCTCTTACGGAAGGCATGTCACCCACGCCGGGATTATGGGATTCATAAGAGATTTCTCTCTTGCGGCCAGGTCCAAGAGGTTGTCAAGTTTCAAACTCTGGTGTTTGGGTTTGCAGGTTTAGTGTTCTATGATAGAATATTCAACTGATAAAGAGTCTTTTTGTTTTTGCCAGTCCATAAGATGTTAGTATGTTACTATTTGTTGGATTACTACGAGGGCCAACCTCCGGTTCATAGGAGTCAAACCTTAGACCTCACGCTACTAAGGAGCGCTACACAACCAATGGGCGAAACCCCAAGGTCAACTGATAGAGAGTCAGATTATGTAAATTTTCCTCCAATTGAAGATCATTTTGAGCCATTAGTTAGTTATGATGTTTTTCACCCTAATTAACTTTGGAACCAATCATGTTATTTTGCTTTTTCCTGATTATCTGTCTCTCGGCCGGATATCTGTCTTTTTTCAGAAGACCGTTGTGACAGCATACTGTGGAAGTCTTGTAAAAGTTAGGTTGATCTTAGTTCTTTCTATAGAACCGTTATTTTACCTTCTTGAGTTTAATTTTTTTGTACTTGAAGTTCAATTTTCCACTCCCTCTCAGCGAGGGGCTCACTGTCTTTTGGAGTTGTATTTGTATTTGTGCTAGTTTGTTGAACTTAGCCTATGCTTGTGGAAGGTGACGCTAGAGTTAGACTTTCTCTAGTAGTTGAATGGCTTTTTGAGCTTAGTAACATTTGGTTGATTCTATCTACGATTTTTTCCTTAGGCACCAAAATATTTATTTTCGGTAATTTATGTGCCTTCACTGTAGACTGCTGCTGAGAGGATATGATCTAGCAATTGGGATTCAAAACCCCGGTGAGATTTGTTCATAAAATTTATAAAGTTACTTCACAATTTTACTTGTTTTCCAACTGTTAGCTAGAAAATCTGGTTGTGTCAATTTGTGTGGTGCTATCGGGGGATGTTATATATGTTGGTAACAAAATTCCTATGTTCATGAGTTTTTATTATTTTGCTTGTGGATAAGCTGTTCGAATGTTCATCTGTGACCAGTCATAGAGGTTATCCCCTCCTTTTTGTAGCTTAACGTTTATGTAATTGATACCCAATTTTAACAGATCCCAGTTCAATGTTTTGCTTTTTGGGTTAGGATATCACGTATGTTAAATCTTTCATTTTCGCTTTCCTATAATTGGTAGGTCCATAAGGTCTGCTGGCAATATGTCACAAATTGCAGTGACATGGCTGAATAGGTAATATGGCACCTTAGAAATTGTCTCCATTAGCCAAGAAGTTGAAGTATTTAGAACTCCAATGTCATGAATTGTCTCACCTTAACTGTTTCCTGTAGCAGTATTAACCAAACTGAAGTTCTGGCTCATATTTGTCCTAGTTTTCTCTAGAACTTGAATCGGTATGGCAAGTCTCCCCGTTGTGAATGTTATGAAAACTACCTCCATTGACCTGTTTCTAAATTGAGATTTCTATTTTTGTATGCCCAATAGAGTGAAATCATGGACAACAGGACATGGCTTTGGAGGAAAAGATCATCAGAGAAGATTATTATTGCTGCTACAACATCAGATTCCTCCTCAAAAGGAAATGAAGAAGAGGTAACGGAATTCTTCTTTATGAATGTAATAAAGTTGTAAACTGAAAAATTGCTCTATTTCTCACCACATTACATAGGCCTAAAGCTGATTTAGGACATTTATAGTGTTTCCTTCTACGTCGCACTCATTAAAATGTTATATGGATGAAATGCAGATGCTTCCAACTGAGAAAGAAGTCAATTTGGAGAGAGCACTGGGAAATTTAAATGAGAATTTAGCGTCCGTTCTCTGCGAGCTTAACGCTAAAGATGAGCTTTTGGCACAGCATGCAAAAATGGCGGAAGAAGCCAACACAGGTAATTTGCTGTTTTCCTTTTTGCTCTGAGCAATGCTTCTCATTGTCTTGCTTTATTTTAAAAAAGATATCATATGTTTTTGACAATCTTTTAAGGCTCTGTTTGGATCTTGAATTTATGTGTTGATTTCTGGACGAAAAGAAAAGGAAAGGGATTTGGTAAGCTTTTTTTTGCTCCTCTTTGCCCTTTGCCTTCTCTTTTCCCTCTACAAACCCCTCCACAAATCCAAGATCCCAATACTGCCTCAAATTGAGGGTGATTGATGTTTGATTGGTTTTATCTGTTTATGTTCTCCTAGACCGTGAGAAGGCAGAGGCAGAGGCAGTGGCTCTAAAACAAGAACTTGACAAAGCTTTAGAACAGAAAACAGATTCAAATGAAAGGTTGACTCAGCTAAATGCTGCCTTGAAGGAATCCATGCAGCAATTGACTTCCGTACGAGAAGAACAGGACCAAAGGATACGGGACGCTGTTATGAAGACATCAAGAGAATTGGAGAAGGCGCAGAAAAAGTTAGAGGATAAATTAACCGAAAAAAGTAAAAGGCTTTCAAACTTAACTGTTGAGAACACCCGTATGAGTAAGACTCTCCTAGTGAATCAGAAACTGATTGAAGATCTAAGTGAACACAAGTACCAAGCGGAAGCAGAGTTCAATGCACTAATGGCCAGACTAGACTCAGTGGAAAAAGAAAATGCTTTTCTAAAGTATGAGTTTCGCATGCTTGAGAAGGAGCTTGAGATGCGAAATGAGGAGAGTGACTTTAACCGTCAATCTGCTGATGTATCCCATAAGCAATACATGGACAGTTTAAAGAAGAACGCGAAGTTGGAAACCGAATGTCAGAGATTACGAATCCTTGTGAGGAAGCGATTTCCAGGTCCTGCTGCTTTGACAAAGATGAAGAGTGAGGTTGAAGTTGTGCGAAGGAATCAGCCAGATATGAGAAGGAGAAACCTGAATCTTGCAATGGGAAGCCATGTTTCGAGGGACTCCAGTTCTAGTCTACAAAACCCTAATGACATACCAAATAAGATTAGTTTCTTGATCGACCACCTGTGTGATTTGGAAGAAGAAAACAAGACACTCAAAGAAGTTATAGCCAAGAAAGATGATGATCTCCATTTTTCAGAAATTGTCTGTAATCAAACGGCTTCCAAATTATCAAAGATTGAAGCACAGCTTGAAAAGCTGTCAAAAGGTCAGAAACCTATGGAGATCACCAATTCTGAGTCATGGGCTACTGCTTTAATTTCAGAACTTGAAAACTTCAGAGATCGGAGTCCTAAAACTCCACACGAATGCAAAAGTTTTGGAGTTTCAGACATGAGTTTAATGGATGACTTTGCTGAAATGGAGAAACTAGCAATAGTCACTGTTGGAACTCCACTAGGGTCTTCTTGTGCTTCTTCCGATGCAAATAATGCTTTAGCGCTTTCGTTGGAGAATTCGGTTGGATATGATGTAGATTCTAGAGGTAAGGAACTAGTGCCAGTGGAACAAGGTCAATCCAATTACAATGAACGGGAAATCCAAACAAAAGGTGTATCAAGTCCAGAAGGCTATGATTGGCTTCAGAATGTTCTGAACTTGATATTAGATCAAACCCGTATATCAAAAAGAAGTTCTGATGATCTTCTTGAGGATATTAAAACGGCTTTGACTTATATGAAGCATTCTTGTGCTAGTGAAGAAAGTTCGAAGGTCCCCATCAGTGGCTATATCACTTGGAAATCTCCGACTGTATGCCCAATTGTGGGTTTACCCAATGGAGTTACTCAAGATGTTTCAAGTGTGAGAGAGGAAATCAGGCGTTTGGGTTCGGGTAAATCTCCAAGTGCAAGTGAGCTTGAAGGTAGGGTAGATGGCCCATTTTCAGAATCCAATGGCGAAAAAGTTAGATCTGAAATCAATTTGAGGAAAGAGTATGGACTAAAAGATGAGTTCAAGAATATGGAGTCTTTGCGGAAAGAGTACGAAGCAAGGCTAAGTTTAGAAAATGAGAAGAGCGAGGCCTTGATGAATCAACTTCAGGAATCAAAGCGAAATCTTGAAGACTTGAAGACAGAACTAATTTATTTGAAAGAATCAAAAGGAATAATGGTGGATCAGATCGAACACCAAAAGCTAATTAATGAGGAACTTGATACCCAACTGACTTTAGCGAAAGCTAAACTAAATGAGGTTGTTCAGAAGTTTTCGTCTCTTGAAGTAGAACTGGACGATAAAAGTCACTGTTGCGAAGAGCTGGAAACATCGTGCCTTGAGCTTCAACTCCAGCTGGAAAGGTACGTACTGTTTCCTGAGAGATTTAGACAATGGTTTTGCTTGAATCATCAACAGGTGTCTAACTTATCGAAACCTGGGTTATTTACAGTGTTAACAACAACGAAGTTCCAAAGGACAGCGTGGACCAAGAGGAAAGGCTACTTCAAACTGTAAGTTCCTCTTTTATCATATGGAAAAAAAGCAATACTTTGTTGGGGTGTGAAGCCTGATTAATACTAGACTCAAGGCTCGTGATTTTGCGGATTTTGCGGGTCCAACTCTCCGAGGAGTTGACCCAGGGGCGGACGCAAATAAAAATAATGGCAAGGTGGGTCAGTTGACCTCATTGGATAAAATTTCTCCATAGAGATATATATAGATTTATGGGCATTTTAGTAATTTTGCCCCAAGATCCTTTCTCTCCCTTTTATATCTTGCCCTAAGTACTCTGCAAAAATTACAAAATTGCCCAACTTTTTACCCACTGTGGTCCCACCATCCCTTTCAATAAGTAACACTCACACAATCTCTCTCTCTCTCTCGGAAAAAGGGCTAGAACAATTTGTACTTTGTAGAGAAAAAAAAAGGAAGTTCCAAAGTGAACTTGCCCATTTGTTTTTTAAAATGTAAGATGCATTAAATTATAAGTATTAAATATTTACAATTCTGAACCCCTGATAATTTAAAATAAAATCTAGGTCAATTTGAGACAAATTTGATTAATTATATGTATGATTGTGAATTTGTTTTTTTTTCTTTTGTTTTTGGAATTGTACTACTAACTATGCAATAGTTCTTTTTCGCTTCAGTTTTTTTTTATCACTACCTAGTACCTGCATTGGTTTAATCTAATTTTAGACTTGAAATTTTGTGTACATTGAGCAATAGATTTTTGATAGGTTAAAAATGATACTATCGGGAATCAATTTCAAAATATGAAAAATCGTCGGGGTCAGTTGGGAATCAAGCGATATGTTATGGATTGACATTTCCACATTTTGTTTATCTAATATTATGAATTGATCTCTTTTTTTAGTATCTATACTATATAGTATTAGAGGGGGGTTTTCTATGAAAAACTTCATTGACATGTGGCATAGTTTAGAATGACTCTAAACACACTTATATATGTTTTACCTATTTTAAATCTTATTGGCTCCAACAATAAGATAACTTCAAATTTGAAAAATCCTATTATTTAGGGAGGGACCAAATCTATTTACCTACCTATCTCTCTCTTGAAAAAACCCTTCCTTGTCTCTATTTTTTTCCTGATAGCTGTGCACAACACGCGATGATACTAGTCATTGTGTATCAGTTTATGTTGTAGATATTTTGACCCCAGTGACACTAAATCTTGGGTCCGCCCCTGCAGTTGACCCCTCTACTCGAAGGGGCTATGCCTTTTATGCAAAGTTTTGTAGGAGTACCAGGGTCTAGGAGTATTAGGTAATTATGTTGCATATAAGCCATATATATGGGAGCTAACCTAGCTACCTAAGAACATCTATCAACCGTACGTATCCATGTTTGACACATGTCGGATACGGACACGACATGACATGCTCTGGACACGTTCAAATACGTGTCCCATATTTATGTTACTCACTCGGTCGCTATTTAATTGTCCACTACGGTTTTGCGTGCATTTTCAACGACTTATATCTCTCGACGTATATTATGTTTTATGTTTTTTAAATCATTGTCTTATAGAAAAAATTGAGATATATCAAACAAGATCCATATTGCATATTTTTAGCAATATACGTCGAGAGATATAAGCCATTGAAAATGCACGCGAAACCATAGTGGACAATTAAATAGGGACTGAGGGAGTATATACTTTCAATTCCGACATGCTAGGGACACCTCTGGAAACACATTAGTAGATGACAATAGAGCTTTTAAAGTTGGGCCAGAGTCAAAACTGTCATTATGAAGCTTAGTTCATGAATACTTATTTAGTGATTGTCAAATTACGTGTCCATGACCTAGTGTTTGAAACTTGTGCTAGACAAAGTTGGGGTAGGCCTTGGTGTATTGGACCACGTGCAAATATACACACAGATAATGTGCTCTTCGGGCTATAGGGTTATAGCCCGATTGGTATTCTATCCGTAGGCGGGGAAATGGAATTCTTTCTTTCTTTATTGAGAAAGTTGACATCTTTGGGCTGGAATATGTTTTAAGATCCAACATATGTTTGATCTCAGTCCATTGCGAATAAAATTGCGTAATGTAAAGTCACACTTGTATTCTTCTTGATACCCTTAGAAATTCTATGCACCAAATGGATGCACTCCAGAGTGTTGAAGAACACCTTTATAATATCTGCATTACGTAATATCTCATCTCTGCTACTACCCTACACGATAGTCAACAAGTGAAAATCTACCAAGGGCCACTTATCTAAAAAGAAATTGTTTGTCTAATTTGCAGGGGTGGGAGATCACAATTGCTTCGGCAAAGTTAGCAGAGTGCCAAGAAACAATTTTAAGTCTGGGGAAACAGTTAAAGGCTCTCTCTTCGCCAAGGGATTCTACCAACAGTACTGCCGCAGCTGCCATCAACAAGAAGATGTTGAGCCAGCGTCCATCCCTCCGTGATCAAATGCTAGCCGAGGACGGTGCTAAAGCAAAGGATCCAAATTACCTGGAGACACAAGAAATTCTGAGCCCCATAGAAGCAAAGAAACCATCCCCTTTGCCCTCTAACGATGCCTTATCTCTGGCAATTGTTCCGAGTAAAAAAAAGGGAGGAGGGATGGGTTTTCTGAGGAAACTTCTACTCAGACGGAAGAGAGGGAATAGTAAAAAGACATCTCGATCCTTTGCCGCGTAACAAATGCACAGTGGAAACAATAAAACAAAACCAGCAGCATGCTAGACTTGTTTGTCCATGTTTTTAGTTTTTTCGCTCACGCTGCCTTAGGTTGGAAACAAGTAGCGTAAGTTTGTTCAGGTTATTGTGTGTGTGTGTGTGAGAGAGAGAGAGAGAGAGAGATGTATGCTGGTGACACCCTGTATATACCTCCATGCCATGCTACTGATGTATATATATGTATGCGTCGAGCACTTTGACACCGATGTATATACCTCTATGCCATGCTACTGATCTATATATTTGTATGCGTCGAGAACTTGATTATCTGCACAGCGCTGTTGCTGGTGCCATGTTACTTATGTATGCGTCGACCACTTGATTATCTATGTAGGTAGGGTGTTTGCTTGTGATGCTGATGTATATACCTCTATCAGGCCTTGCCTTGCCATAGATGTGATTAGCATTCAATTTAATTTCATTCTCTCATAGCATTAATGTGCATATATACGTACATCGATTTCAAGTACTCGCAAGCCTAATTGCTTGTCAAAATGTGCGTTGCACTAGGAGCTGTTCCTCTTAGATTTGCTTCCTCAGGCACATCAGAACCATAAAACCATATCGAAACGAAATGGCAATGAACAAGTAAATACACTTCTATACCTGAAATATATAACCTATAATATGGTTTTCCACAGATACAGTACGACTTATTGCATTCTATGATGCAGGTTAACATAAGAGCATCTCCAACGCCCTGCCATAACCTCCGGCCAAATCCAAAAATGGCTTCCATGCCATTTTTCAGCCCCCCAACGGCATGCCAAATCTCCGGCCAAAAATGGCCTTGGCAATTTCTGTGGCCAAATTTGGCTGGGAAAATGGCCTTGGCCATTTGTGCCA
Source organism: Rhododendron ferrugineum (assembly GCA_025642025.1). Classification (NCBI taxonomy): domain Eukaryota; kingdom Viridiplantae; phylum Streptophyta; class Magnoliopsida; order Ericales; family Ericaceae; genus Rhododendron; species Rhododendron ferrugineum. Next base: position 17,602,455 of record JAOTQK010000003.1, read on the forward strand.
CTTCAGCTTCCCATCCCATCTTCAACTACCAAATCCTCTCCCATTTGATCAACTACCAAATCTCATGGATACCGATTCTTTAAAAAAAAAAAATACAATAAGAGAAATTCAGAGAATCAGGGTGATCTTCCCCGTGTGTCATATGAATCTGAATCTTGTTACAACATCGTATTCCTAAAGGTGCTATTCTACATTTTCCTCATTCTTGAGTTGCAGCCTCCTTCATTTGGTGTAGGGCATCTTCAAAACACTTCGCTAGAACTTGTGGGTCCGGTACGATATCTTTTGCCACTAATATTTGCATATCAGCTCTTCCAGCATAGCTCAACATGTGCATTGTGATTGCCTGCACCATACACCACCATTACCAACAACAAAAACATGTAAATACCCATGTTATTCACCCTATCCTGCCATTGCATGGTTGCAAAATGTAGAGTTGACTGGTTTCAGCTAACAAATGGAGGGTTACTGGCTTCAAGAATAATGGATGGAAAATCAGAGTGAGTTTAAGAAGTTTTACATGGGGTAGGCTAGTGTTAGTCGCCCTCAAATACTTTACTGGATTGCCGACAATTGCAATCTCCTCTTTTGGGCCAATCACATTTGAGATAGTAAAGGTTGTGTTGCAAACAATCCTGTAGTTAAGCCAGCTTGCAACCTATATGAAACCAACAACAAAAGCATCAGTAAATGAATCTGTGTGTGTGTGTGTGTGGGTGTGGAAATGCACCTTTGGTCCAAAACAGGACATGGCAAGATAACCAATGTTGTAAGAGAAGTGGGCCTCTAGAGACTGTTTCTTCAGGTCAATCATTTGTTTGGCTCTCTTCACATACTGGAGAGGATCAGCTCCACCATGATGATAATAAACAGGTAAGAGAAGCATACCAAATTTGTTACCCCACCGAATTCCTGAATTGCCCTTCATCATATCCGAAAGTTCCTGATCATAGCCGTTCATTTTCAGTTCAAGTCTGAAATATTGAATCCCCATTATGTTTTCATGTTTTCTTTCATGAAAGAAAAAGCTTCAAAAGAAATAAGGAAAGACAAATGGATGGACCTGTAATCCTGGTTGTTTCCTCAAGTTAACCATGGATAGGCCTGTAATTTGAACGCCGTCTCGAAGAGCTAGACAAGATAAACGAACTCAAGTTTCTTAAGATGTGATTATTGAACTAATTTAGTATTTCTTGTTTCTTGGGTTGAAAATGATTGTGGAGATCGTACTACTAAAATTTACCTTTTGGGGATCGCAAATCCAAATATCTTGATAGACCGCATGAAATTACGCCGAAAAGCACGTCGTTAATAGTCTGCATTTGTACAAGAATAGAATTACTGAAAAGATAAATGAGAAAAACTTTAAAATTTTGTAGTTCAAAAATATTTCACGAGCAATCTCGGGACGCAATATAATTTTCAAAGCACACTAAAATTACGCAGTGGAGTCTATTTAGAGCATATTTTTTTTTTTTTGTTTTGTTTTGGCAAAAGACTATATATCCAAGAATCTTAGACAAAAATTACATGGTTGTTGGACCAATGCCATCCACGCATTATAATTATCTCCAGAAGAATAGGGAAATCTTCTAATTCAACAGTTAATCTCTCTTTAAAACAACATTTGGTAGTTGAACTTACCGCGTCAGCTATGGCTTCTTTCACCATCTTCATATCGTCCAACCGAAACTTCGCCGTAGCAAGCTTTCTTGGCCACAGCTCCACCCCCGCACCACCACTCACGGCAGTCTTCCGGTCCTTAACCCACAAAGACCTCAACACGAACTCAACAATAAAAACCAACCCCATCAACATTCCCACCACTAGCTTCCACAACTTTCTCCTCTGGTTTATCCGGTTTGAAGACGAATTAGAAGAAGTACCCACAGAACTGATAGTCGGCCTCTGGTCCGGTTCATCTGCCCTCCGACAACACTCCAGAAGCATCGACATCAGCGAAATCCCGTCCCCCAACGCATGGTGGATCCGAAAAACAATACAATTGTGAGCCCTCAATATGTGTACCTGTTGGAAATTAAGTTTTAAGTTTCAAATGGAGTATAGTGTTATTTGAAGAGAAATAATATATATATTTTTTGAAATAGTTATCACGCTATTGTTTCGTAAATAAATTCTTGTCGACGATAACGAAACAAAAAAATTAGGGTGAATTGCCAATACCTATATCCGGTGAAAAAAATTGGAGTATTAATTGGAGAAAAAATTTATTGGGGATCGTGCGCTGAGAGAGGAATTGGGTCCGGAGACCTAAAGCGACCACAGACAGTAAATTGTATCTATAGAACATGTGACCTGCCTTTGACCGGACCTAAAAATGGATTAGTTGATGTGCGAGTAAGTTAGCCCGAACACCCCAATTGAACAAAAAAGAAAAAAACAAAGCAAACAAAGTTAGTAAATTGTATCTATAGAACATGTGGTCTGGCTTTGACCGGACCCGAGAATGGATTAGTTGAGGTGCGAGCAAACTAACCTGAACATATCAGTTGAACAAAAAAGAAAAATAAATGAAAGCAAATAGATAAATAAGAGATAATATCATTCTAATTGCCATCACTAAAGATTTTACTATTTTTGGCATCATTTTAAAATCGAAAAAATAAACTACTCGAACTGCTACTGACTTTTTATGTAAGTGCTTCAAAATTTCATTTCAAATGTTTACGTAGAATTCAAAGGCATAATTAAAGGTCAGAAAAAGTTAAATATTTGTAAGGAAAAAAATCATGTTTAACAAAAAAAAGATGCAATAATTTTAATAACAACTAGTGGTCGGAGCACACGCATATCGAATAATTTTGCTTGTTTTGTGAAAAGTAGGAAGCTATTTTGCTTGTTTTGTGAAAAGTAGGAAGCTTTGCACATGCATAGTGTGTGCCCCGCCTCTTGTAAAGTGATTTATAAAGACACGAATGATGAAACAACAAAATTGCGAACAAGACCTCCCACAGCGGCTTGTCGGGGCTGAGCGGCGACGAGACGGCGAGATCGGCGACGTAGTCGTTCACCGCCTCTTCGTCGCCGGCGCCGGCTACGGGGTCTTCGAAGACGATGACGTGGCGGTCAACGTCAATTGGGGTCTTGCGCCAGTGTTCTCGACCGCGAGAGTTTCGGACCATGAGGCTGGAGAATCGGGGGTGTTGTATCATGACGGATTTTGTGATCTCGGATCTGAGGGCCGCCGCGTCGATTGGGTTCTTGCAACCGATGATGCAGTGGATTATTTGGTTCATTTCGGGCCTGAGGAACAGCCTGCCCGCCGGCGTTAGCGGCTCGTCTCTCTCTACTTCCGAGTTGCCCATACAGAGAGAGAGAGAGAGAATCTGGAAAGAGATACTGTAGAATAGTCGAAGAAAGATTTTCCTATATGGGGGGAGCTCTGAAAGGCTTGAACAGCAGTTGAACAGTCTAAAAGTCAGCTTTCCCAAAAACTTGAAAGTGATAAAAAGGATAGAGTAATGGGGCGTTTGGTAATTTTTTTATTTTTATATTTTGATTTTTGTTTTTATTTTTTTGAAAATTAATGAAGAAAACTTGTTTGGTAACAAGTTTTTATTTTTTTTTTATCATAAATTTTTAGGAGTTTTTGTAAATTATGAAAACTACAAAAAAAATGTTTCCTCCAGTTTTTTTTTTGTTTTTGACAAATACAAATATTACCAAATATGTTTCTAGTTTTTGTTTTTATGAAAACATAAACCTATTTCTACTTTTAGTTTTTTAACGGAAAAAACTATGGGTATATATGATGATGTACATATTGTGCACATATCGGTTTTGTGGGGTCCATCTTGGGTCCAACAGAGATAATTCAAACCGTCCATTATTTTTAAAATATTTTTTTATCGAGTCCGGTAAAAAATCAGCTCAACTGATATTGGTAAGGATTTTTTCGAAATTTATAGGGGCGAAAGTACTTAGCTGCTCAATTTCGCCTCTACAAATTCAAAAAAAAACCCTTACAGATATCGGGTTGAGCTGATTTTGTTCAGGGCTCCATAAAAAAATGTTTGAAAAATAATTGGCGGTTCAAAACATCTATGTGGGACCTCAGGTGGGCCCAAAAAACACATATGTGCATGGTATGTACATGCCATATAGCAGTACTCTTTTCTAAAAACAAAAAACTAAAAACTAAAAAGGTTTTTCCAAATCAATAATGTTAGGATACATGAAACTCAATCCATAAAATTGTCCGTAAAAAGAAATGAATGATCCAGATTTGAACTACACCTCTTAGGCAATTCATGTTTATTTTTCGAACAATAATGGAAGCATACATTCTAGGCTACTATTCTAGCTTACATTTTTATATAATAACAAAAACGCTTACTTCAAAAGTGCTTATATAGAATGATTGAGGTCAATTTACACATTCACTTCATAATATGTTATTCTATAATTTATTTAACAAACAACTCAATATTCTACTATTTTAAGTCGTAAAAAAATAACATCAAATGCATCTGCAACTTATTTTACACAGATACAGCGAATTTACGCGGTCTTGCATTTTATGATGCAGGTTTACATGAAGGTGAATCTTGTTACAACATCTCATTCCTAAAGATGCTATATATTCCACATTTTCCTCATTCTTTAGTTGCAGCCTCCTTCATTTGGTGCAAGCCATCTTCAAAACACTTGGCTAGAACTTGTGGGTCAGGTATGACATCTTTTGCCACTAATATTTGCATATCAGCTCTTCCTGCATAGCTCACCATGTGCATTGTGATTGCCTGCACCACGCACCAACAACAAAAACATATAAATATCCATATCATTCACACCCTTTCTACGACCATCGCATGGTTCCAAAATGTAGTGTTGTTAGCACGACGACGTTACACTCTGTTTATTGGGTAGGTAGACTAGGCTTCGTTTTAGTTTGACAAAAAAAAAAAAAAACACTTGCTGTGGCATATTGGTTTGCACCAAAAATGGGTTTTCCTGTATTGGTACAACCCTGAAAATAATGGTGCTAATGACTACAGTAGCGACCGATGGTGGTAGTGGTAGGGGTGACGGCAACAGTGCTAGTGGTGATTGTGGGTGAGTAATAGTGAGGGTACTGCTGGGATTGTAACGTTGATCCAGAAAAAAGTTTTTCAGCAGTCCAAACAGAAAACCATTTTTCACCAAAATCGGATCATTTAACCGTGGATCCGTTTAAATTCTGTTTTCCTGGCTCCAATTGCAAGAACGTTCAGATTGAAAATCAGAGCAAGTTTAAGAAGTTTTACATGGGGTAGGCTGGTGTTATTCACCCTCAAATACTTTACAGGATGGCCGAAAATTGAGATCTCCTCTTTTGGGCCAATCACATTTGAAATTAAAAAGGTTGTGTTGCATACAATCCTGTAGTTAAGCAAGCTTGCAACCTGCATGAAACCAACAACAAAAGCATCAGAAAAAGAAAACTCTCTCTCTCTCTCTCTCTCTCTCTCTCTCTCTCTCTCTCTCTCTCTCTCTGTATGTGTGTGTATGTGTGGAAATGCACCTTTGGTCCAAAACAGGACATGGCAAGATAACCAATGTTGTAAGAGAAGTGAGCCTCTAGAGACTGTTTCTTCAGGTCAATCATTTGTTTGGCTCTCTTCACATACTGGAGAGGATCAGCTCCACCTTGATGATAATAAACAGGTAAGAGAAGCGTACCAAATTTGTTACCCCACCGAATTCCTGAATTGCCCTTCATCATATCCGAAAGTTCCTGATCATGGCCGTTCAATTTCAAATCGAGTTGAAATATTTGAATCCCGATTATGTATTTATTTTTTCTTTTATGAAAGAAAAAGCTTCAAAAGAAATTAGGAAAGAGAAATGAATGGACCTGTAATCCTGGCTGTTTCCTCAAATTAACCATGGCTAGGCCAGTAATTTGAGCACCGTCTTGAAGAGCTAGACAAGATAAATGAACTCAAGTTTCTTAAGACTGTGATTACTCGACTAAAATAGTAGAGTATTTCTTATTTTTTGGTTTTGAAAAGATTGTGGAGATTCTTCTAAAACTTACCTTTTGGGGATCGCAAATCCAAATATCTTGATAGTCCAAATGAAATTACGCCGAAAAGTACATCGTTAATAGTCTGCACTTGTATGAGAATAGAATTAGAAAGATAAAGGACAATGAAGTCATAACATCATGATACTTGTGCTTAGCCAGGGACAAGTAGGTACGGTCGCCACCTTAACGATTTTAAGAAATACTATTGTTATATTGAAATCAAAAAATTTACCCCAAATTATACAAGCCCGTCACCGCTAAATTTTATTCATTATTATTTTTTGTTTTGATAAAGGAGACCAAAAAATATACTCCCTCCGTCCCGATTTGTTTGTCCACTTTTTGACTTTGCTTTGTCCAAATTTGTTTGTCCGTTTGATTTTTAAATGGACAAAATTCTCATTTTGCCCTTACTTTTATAAAATAAAGTGACTTTTCAAAAAAATTGAAGAGTAAATATTGGAAAGTACACTACTTTTAGGTGTAATCATTATGCTTCCTAAATAAGTTGGATTCCCAATATTAGACAAACAAATTGGGACGAAGGGTGTAGTCCAAAGCCAAATCTAATGAGCAAAATGAAATATTTACAAAACATGAGGTCCAAATTAAGAAAATCAAACTTTAAACATTATTTTTTATGGAAACTCTATTTATATTTAGGTGTTAGATTAGCACAAAAGGGAAGAAACCTAGCAGAAAACCTAAGAAAGGAAATCAACGTGTCAAGCGATTTCCATAGACCGTAATACATGCGCATATATCAAACATCGTTTATTATAGTTTTTAGTACTAGTTATTTTGATTTTTATCTAAACTCGATAAATATCCATATCATAATCCTTATTTTTATTTTTTTAGTACAGCCACCACTAAGGTGAAAGTTTTCTAACTAGAGAGAACAATTACTGTGTTAGTAATGAATTAAACCCGGTCCCAAATGGAGTACAACATAATTAGGTCTCAATACACTTGAAAATTTGTTAGAAATTTAATTTTGTTCACCATCTATCTTTTAGTAGTTTAATAGTTTCTATCTAGGTCAAAGCAAGATTTGATAGTTGAACATACCGCATCAACAACGGCTTTTTTTACCGCTTTCATATCATCCAACCGAAACTTCGCTGTGGCAAGCTTCCTCGGCCATAGCTCTACCCCAGCACCACCGCTTATGGCGGTCCGCTTGTCTTTCACCCACAAAGCCCTCAACACAAACTCCACAATAAAAACCAACCCCATCAACATCCCCACCACTACCTTCCATAACTCCCTCCTCTTGTTCACCCGGTTCGAGGACGGATTAGAAGAAGTATCCACCGAACCGATACTTGGCCTCTGATCTGGTTCATCGGCCCTCCGACAACACTCTAGAAGCGTCGACATCAGCGAAATGCCGTCCCCCAACGCGTGGTGAATTCGAAAAACAATGCAATTGTGAGCCCTCAACAGGTGTGCCTGTTGAAAATTAAGTTTAAAGTTTTAAAATCCTCTATTTCAAAGATTAATAAAATTCTCTTTGCCGTTGAAAAATACTAAGAAAGTTCTAAGTTTCAAATGCAGATAGTGTTATTTGAAGGGAATATATAATTCTTGCACTCTACTTTATAAGTTTATACTGTATTAGAGCATCCACAATGTAATAATCAAAACCAAAAGGTTGCTAAAGTTAGCAATGTTTGCTCAAAAAAGTGCTCACA
>JAOTQK010000003.1:17610285-17621717 GCA_025642025.1 Rhododendron ferrugineum
TAAATGGATAACCAAAAGATGATGTGGCAACTTTTGGTTATCCAATTTTGATTATTACATTGCGGATGCTCTTAGTAAATCTTTGTCAACGTTAATGAAATAACCAAATCAAGGTGAATTCCAATACCTTATTCAGGTGAAAAAATAGAGATCAAAACAAACAAATAATTCTCGGGGTCTATGTTAAAAAAATACTCGTATAAACAAAGAAGAATTTGGGGCATTAAATTACATGTATGATCATAGAACATTTGGCTTAAAATTAGATACTTCTTCCATTTTATTTTGAGTGTCCATGTTTCCATTTTGGGATGTCCCAAAATAAGTGTCCACTTTCTAAAAATAACCATCAAAGCATGTCAAACTTCCAATATTACCCCTAAAAAGTATCATTTCCTTCCTAATTGATTTGACAGCTTTTCATATTCGTGTTATTTTTGGATTGACAATATTTTTCGTTTAAAAATATTTTTCATGATTTTGAAAATTTTGTATAGTAAAATTAATTGAGATTTATTAAACAAGATCCATATTCCATATTTTTTGAGATCTATATTGAAAGTTATAAACAATTTAAATACATAATATTAACTTCACAAATCTTGAGGTTAATTATGGAAATATAGAACAAAAAATTTGGAATTCTTTAAAAGTTTGATTTTCCGTAAAGGACACTTAAATTGAGACAAATGGAGTAATAAATAAATGAGAATAAGTTCTGTCCGGTTGATCCGGACAAGAGGCTGTCCGGAGAGCCCTGTGTGGGCCCCCTTCGAGCATTTTTTGGAAAAATCCGAATCGTGTATCTTGTAGGGCCCGCAAAATAATGTATTTACGCAAAAAATTAGTTTGTCCGAATCGATAGGTATGTCAAAAGTTGAATTTATACACGGAAAAATGGATAACCGTGATCTGCATGTCAACTGCTTTTAAAGTTAAACTCTTTACGGTCGTCCATTTTTTCGTGTAGAAACTCAACTTTTGACATACTTATCGATGTCCGGACAAACTGATTTTTAGCTTAGATACATTATTTTGCGGGCCCTACAAGATGCACGGTTCAAATTTTTCAAAAAAACTCGCAAAGGGGACCCACACGGGGCTGTCCAGACAGCCCCATGTCCGGATCAACCGGAAAGAACTTTTTCTCTAAATAAATACTTCCTCCGTCCCGATTTGTTTGTCCAATCTCGGGTTTCCAACTTATTAAGGCAACTAAATCTAATCCATTGATTTGAAAATTTACATAATCTCGTTCATTGATTTTGAAATTAGACAGTCAATTTAGGAGATTCATTAGTCAAAAAGGGGGACAAACAAATCGGGACGGAGGGAGTAAGAGTTAATATAAGTTCAATATAAAAGTTACTACTTATTTGTATTTTATGAAACACTAAAATTACGAACAGGACCTCCCACAGCGGCTTGTCAGGGCTGAGAGGCGAAGAGACGGAGAGATCAGCGACGTAGTCGTTCACAGCTTCTTCGTCATTCACTTCATCGCCGTCGCGGGCGTCGGAGACGGGGTCTTCGACGACAATGACGTGGCGGTCGACGTCTACTTGGGTTTTGCGCCAGTGTTCGCGACCGTGAGAGTTTCGGACCATGAGGCTGGAGAATCGGGGGAGTTGGATCATGACGGAATTGGTGATTCCAGCTCTGAAGGCCGCGACGTCGATCGGGTTTTCGCAACCGATGATGCAGTGGATTATTTGGTGCATTTCGGGTGTGAGGAACATCCGGCCTGCCGGGGTTAGTGGCTCGTCTCTCTCTACTTCTGAGTTGCCCATTGTGTGTGTGAGTTTGAGAGAGAGAGAGAGACTGAGAGAGAGAGAGAGAGAGAGAGCTAGCTCCTATTTTGACGTGTGTCCTTCCATCTTCACATGGGAACATGTATTATGGTTTTAATGCATGGGTTAGTAGATGTATATATAATGACATGTGGGAAGTTCTTTTTAGGCAGAGTGAGAGAGGTGAAAAAAATAGTGTGTGCAAGTGAAAAAAATCAAGTCTTGTACTTGGTGAGAGTGAGTGTATAAGGTGTTGGGTTTGGGTTTTCAAACTCGGATGTTCTATTGTACTAATTTTTGTTTTGTGTGTTTCTCTCTATTTTATTTTTCGTCGTACTTTCATTGGTTGTGATTGTGGTTGTGTTTCGAATCTCGGTTCTTGGGTGCTTCCGCGTTTAATCCCAACAGAATAATCGAACCATGATTTTCCCTATAAATAGAGACTCCGACTATAGCTAGGGCTTGTTCGTTTGTGGTACTCAAAATTCTTGTGCATGATTTTAATAAATTTTCTCTATCTATTTTTCTCCACTCATTACACTTTAAAATCTTCCTCAAAATTCAAACCGATAAATATCTAGAGTCTTAAAGTCAGCTTTCCAAATTAATAAAGAAGTGATCAAAAGATAAGAAAAAGTTTACCAAAATGCGTACATGTGTATGTAGATGAATGTATCTAAAAGTTCTCGAAATATATCTCCTCCTCCGTCACATTTGCAGCTTTTTTTTGAAGTACTAGTAACATGATAATTTTCTCGTAATAACAGTACATAGGGGGTTCTTGGCATTTTACATCTTGTGTTTGTGCATTAGGCAATTCATATTTATTTTTCGATCAATAATGGAAAAGAGCATAAAGCATACATCTGACTTTGTTCTAATTTTATCGGATGTTGCCGGATAATATGCACCTTGGTTTCTGCGCTCCCTGCGGATAATAGCAAGAGAGTGAAGAACGAATGATCCTTCATGGCTAGTCTCAGCAAAAAGAGTGATTGACGTCATTTCCTCTTTGAGTGTGACAGTTGATTAGATCTCATCAGCTCGTCTGCTCAACCGCGCGCTACTTCCTTCCTCTTACTGTGGGACTAGCTTATCGTAAAGGCCATTGAAAGCTGTCTAATATGGCTAGTCTCTCTTTATGTGACAACATCGACTTTGTTTGCGTGTACTTATAATCTATATACGTTATCGTTAAAGAAATTGATGAGTGATTTTTGTATCAAGTATGAATAATAATCTAAAGAACTGAGAAATTGCTCGTTAAGAAGGAAGTTGAAACTAAATTGGCGCCCATGTGATTGTCAACTCCCAAATATTTGAACGCTGTCATTCTCATCCAAGACTGAGATCAACAATGTCCTTGTGCCAGACTCGGCGCACATGATTGTCGGCTGCCAAATATTTGGTCGCTTACATTCTCATCCTAGGCCGAGATAACACACCCTTCTTTTTTGGTACTTCGGAATATTATAAAATTGAACGAACAAAAGGTTTTGCAACAGATGCGCGAGCATAAGTATTACATTATAGACCGAATAAATGAGAGCACTACCTATATCAAGAAATTGCCTTACATTAAAGCAATCCCGAATCATGATCTCCCTAATCGAGAGTGGTTTGTCCACAGAAACCACTAAGTCTTCATTTTGCATAGCTCCTATGTCCTAACCTTGCCAAATGGTTAGCACATTGGTTTGCCTTTCGGTAGATGTGGGTTAGCATGGTTTCTGTCCGGCTCAGGATAGCATACGCATCTTGATCATAACACTCTGGGGATGGTTCACCGAGTTTCTCTCATTGATCAGACTTACGGCAGTGAGAATCAGGTTCGATAGTGATGTAGGACATGCTCTTCTCCAGAATGATTGTTAATCCTGTGTATATTCCCCAAATTTCAGCTTCCAAGCTAGACTCACCCACAGCCTTTCCAGAAATATCCCAATATCCATTATCCATTTGAATCTCAGAAAATTCCTCCAAATCCTGCATTACGGTTAGATTGGTACCAATAGCCATCCGTTTTGAGTTTGATTTTTCCTGCACAAGATGGTACCAAGTGAATTGGTGTGGGCCGTGAGAAGCCGTTAGTAAGAGGAGATTTGAAAGCCTGCACAATCTCATTAGCATAGGAAATTATTACCGCGGAACTAACTGATACCACAGGACCAGTATTGTAAAAATTTTTTTTTTTACGGTCTTCCAAATTTGCCAAGGGGTGACATATAACACAATGATCCAAGGCAATTCTTCCCCACTAAACACATTCTTTTTGGATTTTAGACGAAATGAAATCCAATCAGCTGTTGCGCTTTCAACTCTTACTTTCCACAGACGGCTTTTATGAGTGTATCCCCAAAGCTCTTTTGACTTGTCACATCGTCTAAGCCTTCAGAGCTCTTGTTAAAACGGGGCAAATTAGTAGGCAATTTGTTTGGCGGAATCAACAACAGAAATGTCTTGAACTTTGCCGGAATTTTATTTTCCAGAATCAATCCCAGCCTTCCAAATCTGTTTCCTTTTTGTTGATCAAGTCATACGCAGAAGCTGTGACCCATCTCTTTGAACTATATAAATTTTGAGAGACCCTTCAATGATCTTAACATCAGTTCGTCTTGGTCTATTTGAGATTTTTTAATTTTAGTAGTACTCAAAGATGTTTTTATCGTCTTTCGTTTCTTTTCTGAACAAATTGAAGAATCTGACGTATCAAAATCATCATTGGCTGCACGTTTTTTCGAACATTGATATAAGTAGTAATAATCGTATTGGAATTCGAGGTATGAATGGAAAACAGCCTTCAAGAAGAGGGATGAGACTTTTTGAGGCCTATCAAATGCTCCTAGTGCTTTTATAAGGACGAGACGATGAATAAGGTGCTTCAGCTTGATTACGAATAAGATGCAAATTGTGTTAAGAGTATATTCATCAGAACATAGTTTTCATGAATGCATTAACAGATTAATGAAATTGAAGATTCTCCTTATTCAAATATCGCTAATTAGAGGGGTTTTTTTTTATTCTTCGTATCATGTCTTTTATTTTCTAGTCTAAGTATCTATCCTCACTGTTTCCAGTGTCTTTTGGTCGTACGAAAAATCATTGAGTCGTCCAAGGAGCCTATCCAGTTTTTTGTAGTCATTGTTTTCATTTAACTCTCGCTTTGAAAATCTAAGTTTATATTTCCTATGTTTGGAGGGATGTTCCAATAAATCCTGTTAGACTTTGTCCCACATCGCTCATCTAAGCCACCCAAACTTGGTTAATATATTCTAGAGATTACTCCATCTATAGTCAATTGGTTTTAGGTTGGAACCCTCCAAGAAATCTAACATCCTTTGACATGAATAGATTCGGTTGTTTCTAGTGTTGAGTTTAATGGCTTTTGGCTTGCGAGAAGATTATTCTTGTTTACTCTTATCCTTCGGTGGATTCCGATAGGTCCCGAGTTTCTTTAAGCTCTGTATGGCTGTATCCCTTGTGTAGCTTTCCAAATAAAGACAGTGATCAAAAAGCTTTCGTGTACATGTCTATGTACATGACTGTCTAGAAGGAGGCAATCGCTGGTGCACCACATAATATTACGTACAGGACCACATATTCAAGACGTGGATGATTTTGCCACATTAAATGCATTGAAAGATAATGGTTGGTTGGTTGGGTATTTAATTGGGTAAGTAATTTACTCTTTGGAAATGCTCACAAGTGGTATAGCCGGCTGAGCATTCAAATGAAGTAGTGCATGGTGTGTTGTGTGAAAGCTACGGCAGAAAGAACAAGAGAAAAGAGAGACGGTGTGAAGGGTGAGAGGGCAGCCCCTTCGGGGTTGATAAGCACCGATATTGTCATTGAGGGGGCGCTAAGTCTCTAATTTAGTTTATTTACGTCGTTAATTTAGTTGTTTTTACTTATTTTTGCACGTAGGGTATGTTAGTTCTGTTTTGTAGGAAAATCGTTCAATAAAAGAGTTTTAAAGCCTAAAGTGTGTCAAAGACATTCAAAGGCTCAAAGTTGATCAAGAATGGAGTCACCGGGACCCGAGAACGAAGAGTCAAAGGCCCGGAGGTGACCCGATGGCACGAAAAGTCAAGGCAAGGACCAAAAGGGCAAGTGCTGGAGCAAAGAGCCTCGGTACTGATACGAAGGCAGCCACTGTATCAGTACCGAGAGGGTTATTGGCACCTGCTTATTGAGCTCGGTACCGATACCAAGGCAGCAAGGGTATCGGTATCGAAGGCCTTGGGAGGAGAATTTTTAGAGCATCTTTGGGAATATTCTGCACGCAAATGGGGCTTGTATAAATTGCTGTGATGTCACCAAATCAAGATATAGATTTGTATTGCATTTCCTAGATCTAGAATAGGATTTACTTGCTTTTTGAATTGTTCTTCATTTTTCAGCTTTGAATCTTTATTTTCTACCTTAGATAATTTTGTTTTGCTATTTTTGTCTTCATTAAAGTTGTAACTGCGCTTCCGATCTATCATAATCTCTAGTTCATTTCAAGTTTTGTTGATTCAATATGTTAGCTAGTTTTTGCTTTGCTCTTGTCTCTCTAGATATGAGTGAGTACTCTTTTAGGGCTTGGTCATGGGGTGACTAGCACCTCATGGCTTGAGTTAAAATCGTTTTTATCATCATAAAGTTGTAATCTTTGGTTTGAAAATTGATGTTCGGTTCGGATTTGTTTGTCAAATTGCTAATGTGTTAACTGATGAACATCTAATATTATAGATATTTGGTGCGACTAGTCCCGTTTTATGTCGTTTATTTTATGTTTATTTGCTAAGGTGTTAACTGATGACCACACATCTAGACGTGGATGATTTTGCCACCTCACAATATGTAGATGGAAGTGAAACCAAACAGTACTGATTAGAGAAAATACGCATTTTCTCAGCTCTCAAACAAAAGTGTATCCAGAAATTAGCCCATCATTGTCGCAGAAAGTAGCCTATCATAAGCGTTCAATGGCGTACGTGTTCTCTGACACGAGCTTTAAGTTATCCCTCATCTACCGGGCGATGCGAATAAATGTTACAGTAAGAGGAAATGTACGAGAACTTATTGTTGACATGAGAAACTAGTAGTTGACATAGATTTATTGCTGCTACAAAGACATGTCACTGAACAAGGAGTGACATAGGTAGAGTGAGGTTAATTTTGTTCGGCTTATTGGCTTATTTTTTTGTCCTTATTCAAAAAAAATTCGCATTTGTTAGTTTTTCGTTAATTTTTTGAGAATTATTGCTTCGTCATAATGAGATGAATCTAAAAAGTAAAAAATTACGATCGAAACCCATTTTTTTTGAATAAAGACAAAAAAAATTGACTTCTTGGCTTATTTTTGTCTTTATTTAAAAAAATTGAATTTCGATCGTAATTTTTTACTTTTTAGATTCCTCTCGTCATGACGGAGCAATAATTCTCAAAAATCGATGAAAAACTATGATTTTTTTTGATTATGGACAAAAAAAAAAATAAGCCAAAGCCAAATGGCTTATTATGCAGAACAAGCCCCATGGTGTTGACTTTTGGGGCTACGGCGGCTCCCATCCTCTTGAATGAGTATTTGGCCTATATGAAATAAGCAGCCCAAATCTGTTTCGAATCTCACCTCAGTTGAATTCTATCTTCTCAGTCTCCTTCAAAGTCATCTTAGCAGCCATGGAGTTAATTAGCTGTGAGTAGAGGTGACAATTCCAACCAATATTTTTTAATCCACCTAAATTTGCCCACTTATAACCCAACCCAATCCGTCCATATTGTGTAATGAATTAATATGGGCTCAACCCATAAATACATGGGTTTTGATGGATTGGAAATGGGTACAACTTGGACTGAAATCGGCAGTAGATTTTGTCATAATCTTAGTGCAAGCAGCAGGTGCAATCATCCATCGAAGCCCTTGTCTTCTCTTAACTCGTGGCAGTTCCTACGCTCCCCTCCTGTATGGTGGACTTTTTCCATGAAACAGAGCCCTCTGTATCTACCTCTTTCAATTGTATTAACTTGAATTGCATAAATTTTCCATGGATCTTGTGTGACCCATCTCTTTGAACTGTATAAATTTGGAGTGACCTTAACATTAGTTCGGGCTTGTTTGATAAAACTGAAACTAAATGCTGAAAAATTAAGTACTGAAATCTGAATGCTAAATTTTTTAAACTGAAAAGCTGTTTGGTAAATATATTAAGTACTGAATTAAAAAAATAATAAATTAATTTTAGTTCTGATTCTCTCTTAATTTACTAATGAGCACAATGTACTTATTGTAATGGTGGAATGATGATTGTGGTGGTGTGTTGGTGGTGATGGAGTGGTGGTGGTGGTGGAGTGGTGATGGTGTTGGATTGGTGGCGATAGTGGTGTAATGGTGGTGGTGGAGTGATGGTGATGTAATATGAGTAGAGGTGGTGGTGGTGGTGGTGGTGGCCGTGGAGTGATGATGGTGTAATGGTGGCAGTGAGTGGTATCGGTGGAGTGATAGTTGTGCAATGGTGGCATTGTGGTGGCGGCGGCGGCGGTGCGGTAGTGGTGGTGGCCATGTGGTAATGGTGGTGGTGGTGATGGAGTGATAGGGGAGTGGTGGTGATGGTGAGTGGTAGAAGTGGTGGTGGTGGTGGTGGTTGTAGACTGGGGGTGGTGGTGGTGGTGGTTGTAGACTGGGGGTGATGGTGGCAAAGTGGGGGTGGTGGTGGTGGCCAAGTGGTGGTGGTGGAGTGGTGGTGGTGGGAGTGGTTGTGGTGGTGGTATGGTTACTGAATGCAAGTACACAAGAATTCAGTCCAAATTAAGTAGCTCAAAACTACTTAATTTTTTTCAATTTTTTAGCCTACATTTTAAGTAGCACTTAATTTGTTAAGCAATGTAAAATGTCATTATCAAACCTACTGAATCACTTATTACTTAATTGATTCAATTTTAAGTGCTGAATTTAGTATATCAAACAAGCCCTTCGTCTTGGTCTATTTGAGATTTTTCAATTTAGTAGTACTGAAAGATGTTTTTGTCATCTTTTGTTTCTTTTCTGAACAAATCGAAGAATCTGACGTATCAAACTCATCCTTGGCTGCGCGTTTGTTCAAACATTGATATAAGTAGTAATCATCATATTGGAATTCGAGGTATGAATGGAAAACAGCCTTCAAGACGAGGGATGAAACTTTTTGAGGCCTATCAAATGCTCCTAGTGCTTTTATAAGGACGATGAATCAGGTGCTTCAGTTTGATTACGAAGAAGATGCAAATTGTGTTAGAGTATATTCATCAGAACATAGTTTTCATGAATGCATTAACAGATTAGTGAAATTGAAGATTCTCCTTATTCAAATATCACTAATTAGAGAGTTTTGTTTTTAATTCTTCGTATCATGTCTTTTATTTTCTAGTCTAAGAGCAACTTTATCAAGTGAGGTAGAAAAAAGTATTTTGGCCGATAAAAAGACAAAAGTTCACCTGCAGCAGATGAGGTAAACACGTTGGTAGAATGGCTCCAGCTACAGTTCTTCTGTATAACAAGCTAAGAACTGTTCAAAAGTTATCCAATTTTATAACATTATTTTCTCTCTCCTCGCTCCATTCTCTCCGTCCCTCTCTCTTCCTCTTTCTTTCTTTTTTTAAAAAATTGCACTTTTTACACTGTTGGAGAAAAGAAGAAAATATATTTTAATAGAGGATAGGTTAAATAGATAGTATTGGTATAGTATTGAGAGAGATGTGAGTAGGTAAAATGAAAAAAATGCACTGTTGATCAGTCTTTTTACATTTTCATTGGTGTACATGCTCTAACAAAAACTACCATAGTCATAAACAAAAGTTACTAAACTAAAAAAAATAGTATCTCTCCATATCTGTACACACAAAAAATAGTATATAACACATCCGGAAAAAAACAGAGGGGATCATTTTGATGGTAGTGGGCATTATTGATTATTTTGTTTACTAAGTAGTGTAGAATTATTTTATTCCCCTTGTTTTATATTATTCTATAGCTATATGTATATTATCATTTGTCAGATTCACCTCCCTACAAAACAGAGGGGCTCCCCTTGTTTTCTTCCCCACAAGACCACGAATCAGTCAAGTAGATGAATCATCATCAAAATACGATTCAGACGAACACAGATTAACTGTATACGAACATAGATTCTGTTTATACCCGTTTTTGGCACCACGGATCGAGCTAGCCGTGATTGGATTTTTGATTAATTCCTTAATTAATTTGGGCCGAGAGTAGTGTAATTAATTGGGTAATTCTTGGGCCATGGGTCTTTTCCCATTTGGGCCCAAGAAACACGCAGCCCATGGTTTTTAATCAGTACGGTTGGGCCCAGGAGGTTAGCCCACGGTTGGGCCCACGAAGAAAGGAGCAGATCTGGTCCAGGAGGTGCGGCCCACTATTTTAGGGATTTGGTTACTGCCGAGGTGGTTAGTTCCCTCCAAAGTTCAAAGGCCAATTGACTTGGTCAATTGGCCATGTGCGCAGGAGCATAAAATGAGGGAGTGAGGTAGTTATCAAGTGAACCCATGATCTACCAACTGCCCTTAACTTCTGAAAACTGCCCACTACTATACATGAACAAAAAGTGGAGCAATCATGTGACACATGGCAGCTGATAGAGCAAGACAGATTTCGGATTCAGGCCTGAATCAGATTGTTGCTGTGCCTATAAATACAAGTTCAAAAGATGAAAAACGGGTCCAACACCAATCAAACCTCAACGCTTACAAATACTTTCCTACTTTCAGCAAAGTAGCCTATCGAGTACCTCGTACTCAAACCCCGTTCAAACTCACTTCATCAAGTAGTTTGGATTTTTAATTTTCCTGTAATCAACTTTATTATCCCGATTTAATAAAGTTCACGTTTTTACGTTTCTACGTCCACTTCCTATACGACTAGGAAATTTTAATTCCACGACCGTGTAACAAACCACGAACCTCATTGTGATCTTTAACCTTTGGGTCACACGCAATTGCTCATACGTTAGAAGTCAAGATTCACGGGAATCTTCATCAAAAGTTAGGCGCTAGAAGTCTTGGCACGCCCGCGTTCAACTCATTCATGCCTTTGCCAAAAACGAGAGTTTTCAGATTCACAGAAAAGGAAGGAGAAACAACCCTAGTTTTTATTGTAAAGGGAGGAGAAACAAAACGAGGAAAGAAAAATACCCAACTGCTCGACGATCTCCGGCGATCGGCTCTCTGCCTCTCTGGTTCTCCCCTCGCTGGCGATTTCAGTCGGTTTTGGAAAGAAAGAGAAAGAGACATGGGTCGGTGGAAATTGGAAAGAGGACAAAAAAGTGGAACTGAGGAGCAAATATATTTTTAAAGTCAAAATTTAAAAAAAAAAAAAAAAGGTTCCGGAATTTTGCAGCAGTGGGGCCACGTGCCCCCACTTGTCCCTTCTTAAATCCGCTGCTGCACACCCTTGTCGTCAACTGGAGATTATACGGGCACTCAAGGGCGGAACTAGCTAGCACAAGGCTAGAATTGGCTGTAGCCCATGTGAAGTTACAACAAACTAAATATATATATATATATATATATATATATATATATATATATTATATGAAAATTTTCAGTTCAAATGAATTTAGTCCAACCCACCATCCTCCCTTGAATTTAGCATTCAAGGGC
>JAOTQK010000003.1:17649360-17666349 GCA_025642025.1 Rhododendron ferrugineum
TTAGGTTTTGCTAGTTAGGACACGTGTTATTGTTTTAGGTGTGGGACAGAGAAGAGGGACAGAGACATCAGGACAGGAGATCCAGAGCCTCCAATAATGAATTTTCCTATACATGGTAACATGGGGAACTGATGCTAAAAGTAAGCTTTATTTCAATAAAGCTAAGGTTCCCGACGGAAGGGATACCGATCGGTTTCCGACGGCGCGCCGGGTCCATTCCGGCCATCGGGTAGCTGATTCGAGCCGTTCAAGACTCCAAATGCATTTAATGTCAGTCCTTCCATCATCAAAACTCACTTTTTCGGTTGGTCCAAATGCATTAAAAGTAACGAAAATTTTAACTCCACAGCCAATTATACACTCTCACTCACAATAGAGGTGGATTCCATACACACTGAGTGTGTAATGTGTGAGAACTTCATTCTTATTATGAATAAGGGTGTGTAATTGATTGTGTAAGTGGGTGTGAAGATATAATGATTGTAAAAGTAAGCTTTATTTATAGAATTTTGCTGGAGTACTATTGCTATTTATAGTCCTATTCCACTGACAACTTTTCTATGTTTTTCACTTTTTTGGTTCCCCTTTAGAGTCTTTATTTGAGTTTTTTAAATGTTTATTAATTTTGTTTCACGATTTTTTGATTCGTCTCGACACGAACTGGAAAAGTAAATTTTTTTTACTTTTACCCAAATTTTTTTGAAAAATAACCACTTTTTAGTAAAAAAAAAATTCAAAATTTTTAACTATTTTTTTATACTCACAATACATACACCACTATATATACTCACATACAAGTATATCACACTCTCACCCCCTCTAGTCTCTATCATTTCACTTCAATCCCTAATCCAATTAACCACAAATAAACCATACTTTCTCAATTAGTCATTTAATAATCTTTTCAAAAATTAAAAATATCCGGGTCTCCACACGACTCTCCAACAAAATAAGATCATACATATATGAGAAGCATACTAAACTAAAGTTCTGAATACCATACCAACTTAGGTACTGATTTTCTTACTAGTACTGTACATACTAGTACTAGACAAGACAGTTACCATGTACCGTTTCAAATTTAGCGCTACTACAATTATATTTATAAATTGACAATTTTTTTTGTAAATTCATCATACTAGTACTTGAGTCTCAAAAATTACCCTCACATTATACTATCACTATTCTATTCAAATTATCATTCTAAATCCTTTTCGGGAATTTTTTTTGCTATACTATCAAAAGTTGAGAAAAAAAAAAGGGGGAAAACTTTAAACGTTAAATGAATAAAAGGGTAAATTTGCTATACTATCAAAAGTTGGAAAAATCCTTCTCGGAATAAATGAATATCTCTACCTATGCCGTTTTCACTTTTCCTACGCTCCTGCGTTTAATTCTCTCTCTCTCTCTGTTCCGATCTGCACTATCAGCGTTTAGAATTTGGCTTGTCTGTAGTTCGCAACCGTCGAATGAAGTTTTTAAGGGTCCAGATTTGTTTTCAATTTATGACCGGTAATAAATTCAACAAATATGAACCATTAATTTTCACGAAGAGAAGCAGAGTTCATGCGTTTAATTTCAAACGAAAAATGGTTTCTTGAAGCAACGTGAATGGCCGGAATCGCACAAACGGATAACCAAGTCAGTTCGAGTCTGCAAAAACAATACCAGACGAAATCAACAGTAACGCCATCTCGGACGAGATTGACCTGAATCGACGGTAGTTTCCGGTAACCGCCGGTATTGGAACCGGGACGATATTTGGAGTGCAAGTTGCCGGTTTCACACAAATTCGGGCTGTACGGAACGAGGTTCACAACCTTGATCCGTATTCACTAATGTTATAGGAGTAACCTTTTTAATAGACTTGTTTGCGGAGCTTCTGTAAACAAAAGGGTTGCAGACAACTAATGAGAAGCTGCCACGACTGAGCCCACCTAACCCCCCCTCTCTCTCATTCACTAATCTTGACCTCTCACCAAGACCCTTTCACACCCAATAACTTTCCCACTCCCCTATTCTTCTGTGTCTGCAGCAGTATGCCGGTACCTCCCCTTCCTCTCTGGCTCTCTCTCTCTCTCTCTACGGCTCTACGGCCTTTCTGTCAACCAGTGAACAGCGCCACCGTCACCTCCCAATCCTTCCCTCTCCTCCCATAACCCACCACCAATCACCACAGCATTTCTCCTCCATCCACCTGCACTTGCTTGGCCAAACCACTTCCACACAGACCCAAATAACAGGTTTTATTTGATCAGAGAGACCCAAATTACAGGTTGTAACTTTTCATACATCAATGATCAAAATTAGGTTTTATTTGATCAGAGAGACCCAAATTACAGGTTGTAACTTTTCATACATCAATGATCAAAATTGGGTACAGGTGATGTTGATTTGGGGTGTTGTGGTGGTGCTAGAATGAATAAAAGTTACCATAAATTAATTTTGTAATCGGTGATTGATTTGTGAGTTTGCACAGTAATGGGGCTTAGATGGTTTGACGCTGGTGATGGCTGCAATTAGAGACTAAAACATGCAATCGCAATAACCATGCAATCTCAATAACATGAAAAGGGGCAGCCGGGCTACTAACTTCAATCCACAAGGAAAAGCCACATAAGGCTCTTTGGCAGAATTCTAACTAGAACCAAACGCTAAACAACCCTGTCAATCTTTGATCTATCTTCTCCCCCCTTTAGACAAAGCAATACTATGATCAAAAGAAAGAGACACAAGGCATGTTTTGGGATGCTCTTTAAAAGACATCTCCGCAAAGTGAACCGTTTCAATGCTATCTATCAATTCCAAGATTCATAAAAGCCCGAAATACCTTCCAAAATCAAGCTGCAATGTACGAAACCCATATCAAACTATCAGAAGACAGTTTTTTCAAGTATATGCCACAAAGCAATATCAGAATTCAGAAGACAGGTTTTTCAAATATATATATATATATATATATATATGCCACAATGCAATAACTAACTATCAGAAGAAAGGCTTTTGAAGTTTGCCATAATGCAATAACTGGGGTTGAAGCTCAGCTCGTTCCAAACTAGTCTACATCAAGTCGAGCACAAAAAACCTAACTCGAGCTCGGCTCCAATAGTATCGAGGTGTACAAATTGGGTTTGTTAACTAAACAAAGCAGGAGCCTTGATAGATGAGTCGAGCCTTTCAAACGAGCCAAGCTCTTATAAAGGAGCAGAATTTCCACTTAATCAGGTGCGGCTCCGATTACTAAACGAGCTTAAAACTCAAGTTTGAGCCAGTATGTTAACTAACGAGCCGAGCAGAGCCATAACTCGAGCTGCAAACAACTTTGCACGCAAGTTTGCAGCCCTAGCAAAAACAACACGAGCAAAACAGGCGATTCTAGAATCAGTCGCAGCTCCGTATAACAGAATTATAGAACACATGATCGAGATAGTATAATATTGTGGCATCGACACAAATTAACCGAAGCAGTTCACATCCAAAATGAAAAACCATGACAACAAAGTCTCAATTCCTCCATAACAAACTTAATTCAACAAAAAAGCACTAACCAAAACCAGACTAATACGAACCAACTGGCAAACGAAGTCTTAACGGTACGACTTCTGGAACCTCGCACGTGCACCGCGCCCACCGAACTTCTTCGGCTCGCACCGCCTCGGATCCGCCACGAGCAAGGTCCTATCATACCTCACAAGGATATCCTTAATCTCCTTCTTCGACTGCTCGTCAACGTACTTCTGGTAGAAGGCGACGAGGGCCTTGGCGATGCTCTGGCGTATGGCGTAGATCTGAGAGGTGTGGCCCCCGCCCTTGACGCGAATGCGCATGTCGACGCCGGAGAAGCGCTGGCGGCCGAGGAGGAGGATGGGCTCGTAGGCCTTGTACCGGAGGATCTCGGGCTCGATGAGCTCGATGGGGCAGCCGTTGATCTTGATCAAGCCGCGGCCGCGCTTGCAGTAGGTGACGGCGACGGCGGTCTTCTTACGGCCAAAGCACTGGACGGACTCGACTGGGGGGGCGGCGGCTGCCATTGTCGTTTGGGAACCCTAACCCTAGAATGGTTTGCGAGGGGGAAATGTGTTGGAGGCGTTGGGGAGGGGGGGGTAAGAAGAAGGTATTTATATGGTTCGGGTTAGGGTTTTGAGGTGAAGTTGGAAATAGCCTTTGGTGTTCCGGTGAATTACAAAACTGCCATCTGTACACATAAGCCGGGCTTAATTTTTTTTTTCGTTAATCAAAAAAAATTCTCATTCGTTAATTTTTCGCCAATTTTTTTTTATAGTAGATTATTGTTTCGTAATGATGAGAAAAATTTAAAAAGTACAAAATTATACTCGAAACCTATTTTTTTTAAATAAAGTAAAAAATAAGTCAACAAATCAATTTTTTTCCGTCTTTATTCAAAAAAAATAAGTCCGGATCATAATTTTTTATTTTTTTCGATTCTTCTTGTCGAGTGGAAACAATAAGGGATGACGGCCTAGGACGTGTTTTGATAATTAATACCCGCCAAGGACATTTTCAGTATTAACAAATGTTCTCAGCATGTCTTTGGTGGATATTAATTATCAAAACACGTCATTAGCCGTCATTTTCCCAAACAATAATCCAAAAAAACTTGACGTGAAACTAATGAATGCAAAAACAATTTGAATAAAGACAAAAAAATAAGCCAATTAGCTTATTTAGACAAAAAAGTCTAAAGTTTGCGGCAATGTGTAATAGTTTGCATCCAGCCATCCATTCATACAAAGTTTGTGGCCATGTACAAGAGTTTGCGGTTGAAAATATCCAGATAGATCCGCTGAATATAACAAAACTGCCATCTGTTGCTGGAGGGTAGGACGGGCTTCGAAATTGTGGGCCGTTATTTGGATGTGAGGAGCCCAATAAATATGAAGCCCAAAAGTCCACTTTGCCCAAGCTATAAAACGAATTAATCAAAGCCCAAACCCAATCAGGATAATTAAATAAATAAATAACCCAATCTTTTGCCACCTTACACGAGTAAATGTGGGAATTGATTTCACTCCCTTTTTTTTTTGAAGTGTTGAAAGTGTATGCATTTTTTTTTATTAAAAAATAAAAAAAGAAGTGTGGATAATAAAAAATAGAGTGTGAATATCAATTTACAAAATTTACCTTTTGTTTTCTTCTAAAATCTTGCACTCCGAATCACTCAACAAACTAATTCAACAACTAACCAAAAACTCGAGTTTAAAGAGTCCTTAGGAATGAGCTAGAGGCGATCGTTGTTGGGATCACGGGATCGTATGTACGCGATGCATGTGAATTCAAACTTCAAAACAGTAACCAAAAACCCGAGTTTAAAGAGTCCTCAATTAGGAATGAGTTAGAGGTGATCGTTGTTGGGATTAGAGGATCGTATGTACGCGATGCATGTGAATTCAAACTTAAAAACAGTAACAAAAAATTGAGTTTATAGAGTCCTTAGGAATGAGTTAGAGGTGATCGTTGTTGGGATCAGAAGATCGTATGTATGCGATGCATGTGAATTCAAACTTTAAAACAATAGTAAAAATCTACGTAGGGTCGATTATGACACAATAACTATTCTTTTCAATTTTTACTAACGACAAGAATGAAACTAATACGTCACATAAGGACGAACTGGGGGATGGTGTTGTGCAGTGGATTGCGCAGCCTCGTGTTATATACCTCTGAGCCGTCGGATCGTGCATTCGACGGCTCGGATCTCATCTCAGCAATGAACGGCTCTCAATTGTTGGTTGTCGAGATGAGATCTGAGCCGTCGGATGCACGATCCGATTGCTCAGAGGTGCACAGCACGGAGCTCACTGCACAGCACCAACCCAAAGTCCCGTAAGGACTACTACTGCTCAAATCATTCCAATTCGATCAATCCAAAAAGCCAAAGAAAACGACTCCGTCCTAGAATGCATATATCAATCGTCATTACTGATCTTTCTCTGGCTTGGCTTGACAACCCTTTTTGCTTTTACTACTCCTAAATCCTAATTGTAACGCTAAGTGAAAATTAAGATGAGGGTTAGTTCGTTTAGAAAGAGTTTTGGAGTTGGTAATTTCATGGCTCCATTTGCGATTTAGATTACCGGGTAGTAATTTCATGGGATTAGTTTTTCATAAATTATTCCGGATGTATTAACGTATTGTAGTACACTCTCAACTCACGCACCCTCACACTCAGGAACGGAACCAGGATTTCGTATACGGCGAGCTGAAATATGAAAATGCTAATCTCAACCCAATGAGCAACATTAATGTTCATAAAATTACATCGATATCCGTGGAAAGTGTATAAATATTCGAAAGAGTGCATTGATAGTCGTAGAAAATACCTTGAAACTCTAGCTTTTTTTAGCATTAAATATGGATTATCCAATGCCTATAGCCTATAGGGCTCAAATTTGCAAAGTTAAAAAAATTAGGTCGTTTGAAGTTGAAAAAGTTGTCCAATTCTTTATTTCAGGTGCCACTCATGTGAAGTATTAATATTAACATTTAAGAAAATAAACCCAAATTGCGGGGGGGTCTTGGCCCCCATATGCCCATGCCTTGTTCTGTCTCTGCTCACACTTGCGATCAAGTTTCAATTTAATTAATGTGTTTGTTTTTCTTGCACTAATTAATCCATTTTTCTTACCTAAGTTATCGGTGCATGTATAATTAAATTTATTTATTTCATGAGCTGTTTTAGGAAACATGAGGGGAACAATGATTTTCAAGATATAAATGTCATAACTATATTGGGCCCACTGAAATTAAAGTGAACACATTAATATATCCATGAGCTGTTTTTATGTTTTGAATTCTATTTTAGCACATGGCTCAAATAAAATTGAAATAAAAAAATAAATATCACATGGCGACAAAGATTGTTTATAACAGATTTTTTTTTGTCAATCGATATGAAGTACATAGTGCAAATCTGGGACACTACATTAATTGTGAGAGTCGACGAGACAACAAAGCCCAACAACTCAACCAGTGCAAGAAAATAATCCCATCATAGGATAGAAACAAAGAAAGAAATAAAAAGACCTCTAAAGGAATAACACCCACGCGTAGGTGGGGAGACTCGAACTCTTGATCGCCTAGTGAGATGCAAGAGTCATGACCAGCTGAACTAGCCCAATTGATTTTTATAACAGACATATATCATACCCCATTTGTAGAGGCCAGGGGAAATCAAAGGAGAGAATCAGGTCGCTGTAGCGCATCAAATGCACTATTGGATCGTAGTGCACTTCGGTCAGATCATTGGAAATTTCATCTCAATGATTCGAACAATTCATCTATAGAGTTCGTTGAGCATTAATTTTAATTGAAAATCATTCTAATTGGATCCAAACAGATTTGTCTTACCATTCGTTTTCTAAATTGCAATATTGTCCATTCAGTTTGCAAAAACAACATATGTCCGATCATGTGGCCATCAATATCCGATCAATCAATTTCATTTTTCGTACAAACAAATTAAATGCTCGATCACCAAACTCGATCTGTCAAATGAATAGTTGAGATAACGATGATGATGAGATCTTGAAGAGTCGGATCATCGGAGTAGAATACAATCCGGTAGTGAATTTCTAGTGCAGTACAAAAAACAACTAGTCCAAGAAAAAGAAAAGGGACCGACCAGCCGCAAATTAAGAACCAGATTCTGAAATGATAAAAATAACGGCCATTTCCTGACTTGTACTGCTCTCTATAAGTTGGTGACGTCCCCCCATGATCTTTGCCTTTTCTCTTTACCAAGAAATCTTCTATCCAAGCAGAGCAGCCGCTTGTGTTTCGTGCAATACACTTGTTTTCTTAATTAATTGGTTTACACAAGAAAAAAAAAAGGAATATATATGACCATACTTGATAACTTATTAAATTTTAAGGTAGCAAATTACATGTGTTATTCTAAGGCAACGAAGAGTGTACGTTCTGATATCTGTGGACGTGAATCTTTGTCATGAACTCTTTGATTCTCGTATTTGATAGTTTCTGTATTATATGGTTATGCCATATATAGATGTCTGACAATTTTATCGCAATATATTCTGTAATTTAACAAACCAACATAATCATTTCTTGATTTCACTAATAACGAAAGTATTTTCTCTCAATGAATCCGTGCTAGAGATCCTCCAGAGTTCGATTAGAGAGTTGTAGAATGAAGTAGTACTTCATACCTTTACGTTAATAATGGAAACACCTTGTACAATGAGTGGGCATTAAATATTTTTATTGTACATGCAATACATTTAACTAATTGGAGATTACATTCCTTGGAGTCAAATCACCTCAAAATCTTTTTGTACATATATTTTCGTACAATTTCAGTCACACGATCGGAATATTACATCTTTGCTATTCTCTCTTTGGCTAAAGGAAATAGAGGTACAGAAAAAAAATTTCATCAAAGGCGACGACCTTTGAAGCGATCGATAATTGGTCAGTCACATTCAACAAAACTCCCTTGGGGAGACTAAGACAACAATACTTAAGGCTATTTATATATTTTTGCCGATATTCGATTGAAATTTTTTCAAACTGCTATTGGTGCAAGCAGTTCTACGTACGACCTTTGAAAACGGCAAAAATATCTTACAAAATAGTGATTCTGACATTAAAAGCTGGTTAATTTCTCTAATATCTTAAGAAGATATTGATCCTGCCATTAAATGGTGATTAGCTGGACACCTTAGGTATCGAAAAAACCTTAATTAAACGTGAGTATAGTTTTTTTTTTTTTGGGTAATGCATAGTGTCCCGGGCTATCGGACTAATCCCTATAGCCGTTTCACATGCTTACGCGTGAGGGTTAGATGACCCCAAGAGTTGTCGACAAGGAGAAACAAACTTGATACCTTGGGATGAAGCAAACACCTAAGTCTCAGGCGAAAATCACTTGACCAACTCATTGGGGTTAACGTGAATATCTACTAGTGAATTGTTGAATTTTTTTTGAATTTTTCTTACAAAAATTATGTTATTAATTTATACGTTATCGTTTTGCGGACCAGACAAATATTATGGGACGGAGGGAGTATATAATTTGAGGTGTCAATAAGCGTATAATACTAGTTGAAGGTAATGATTAGCAACAGAGCTAACGCTGGCATTAATGTGTAAAGTGCATGCATTAATAGTACAAAGCCTTGCATGGCGACAAAAACACATTTGCGACAATATATCATCACTGCATATTCACGTAACGCTCGAATTTTGTAATAATTAGACAGTTGGGATCACCACTGGTCACATGATAATTAAGAACCCCTACTAATTGCGCCCAAATTACACCTTTCATTTTGAAATCATGAAGTAAGAAACAAATTAGTCCCAGGAAATGAATCAAGATAAATACTTTCATGTGATGATCCCTCGTATACCATAAAATAGGTCTCACAATTGTCTCATTTGACGATTCAAACATTTCATATTGTTGATTTGTTGAATTCTCCCCCAAGGTAGTTTTTGGTGAATGTGACGGACCAATTATCGATCGCTGCTTCTGCCAATTAGTGTTAATA
This sequence comes from Rhododendron ferrugineum, assembly GCA_025642025.1. NCBI lineage: Eukaryota > Viridiplantae > Streptophyta > Magnoliopsida > Ericales > Ericaceae > Rhododendron > Rhododendron ferrugineum. The sequence continues at coordinate 17,658,891 of JAOTQK010000003.1, forward strand.
AAACTTACACCTTATTTTCAACCTAACTCTGAGCTCGCACTATATATAAACAAGTGAAACCACTCAAGTTCAAGCTCGTAATCAATTCGTTCAATTTGTAGAGAGAGAGAGAGTGTGTGTTTTGGGGATGTGGTGAATGTCATGGCTGTGGCCAGGTGGGCCAACACCATCGCAGTGGGACCCAAAAATGGTGAGAGAAAAGAAAATATTGTACAAGGCGCTAGGTAGGCTAGCTTTAGCTAATCGATCCGTCTTTTTGTTTTGAAGCCAGTAACGGCATTTCGGCTTATGATTGTATTTTGGTATCTTCCTAACCCCAAAGCGAATCACCTCCATCATCTCTTTCTCTTCTTCCACACCTTAGACACCCTTCCCTTTTGCCACCCTTTTTTAAACCCCTCCCCACCTTCCCTTCTTCCCTCATAAGACTCTCTCTCTTAAACAATTTGTTCTCTTAATTGTTTTCCTTTTCTTCTAACTAGCTAGCCATGTCTGAGGTAGGCGAACATGAGAACTTTGTATGGGAATCCCAATCGTGGGCTTTTGCGAATTCAGATAATTCTGGATCCGGTGGGAAGCCACCGGATTTGGGGTCTAATACTCAGACCCCGACGGGAAAGGAAGTGGAGGCGGTGCAGGCGGCGACGGGTGGGAAGAAAAGGAGTGGGGGTGGGAAGAAGAAAGGAAAGGGGAGGGGTGGCGGCGGCGACGGTGGTGAGGGGAATGAAGGAAAAAGTGGCGGCGAGTCAGATCATGAGATACACATATGGACGGAGAGAGAAAGGAGGAAGAAGATGAGGAACATGTTCTCTAACCTTCATGCTTTGCTTCCTCAACTCCCTCCTAAGGTAAAGAAATTAATTTCTTCTTCGAGTTCAATTTACAATGAGTATGTAGATTTCATTTATGTTTATATATCTTTAATTATATGGTTTGTTTGTTTGTTTGTTGTTTTGAAAGACAATTATATTATATTATATTCAAGAGATGTTTTTATTTTATTTTAATTATATATGGTTTGTTAAGTACTTGTTCTTGCTAGGGTATTTTCCACATCCACGCCTTTCCTTTCCCCACCTTTTTCTTGGAGGGCAATCTCTCTCTCTCTCTCTCTCTCTCTCTCTCTCTCTCTCTCTCTCTATTTTGATAGTCAGGCCTCTAGTTACAATACTTAGTTTAACATAGTTTTGGATTCTAAAGTTCCTCTTCTCTTGTTCATATATTGTGTAGTTAACCACGTTCCTCGAGGTTAAGTGGTGATTTGTGGCTGGCTCATTAGTAGATTAAATTGGTTTTATTAGCTAACTAGGCATTCACATTCATTACCATTCTCCTATTTAATCCATTGATCATTGGAGTATCTTTTGTTCAAGTTCTTTAAAACCTAATTAATGTGTGTCATTTAACAGAAACCTAATTAATGTACGTACAATACTTGTCGTGTATGACATAACGTAATGGTGTTCCAAATAACTCACTTTATTATTCGTAAGCGTCCTTTATGATTAATTCACGATGAATTACGTACAGACAGACAAGTCTACAATAGTTGATGAAGCCGTGAACTACATAAGAACCCTGCAACAAACTCTCCAAAAGCTTCAACGACAAAAGCTCGAAAGGCTCCACGGAGTTGCACCCATCAATTACGAACCATCTCTAGTCACCCCACAGAAGCTAGTTATCGACTCAAGGGAAGCGTTCATAGCCGATCAAGTTTCTTCAAGCAATTTGGCCAATACTAGTACTCCTGCAAACTCAAACTCTTCCAATTCAGTTCTACCGTTCGTCCCCCGGTTTCCTCCTATTTTTCAAACATGGACTTCCCAAAATGTCATTCTGAATGTGTGCGGTGAACAAGCACAGATCAACATTTGCACGCCAAAGAAACCAGGGCTTTTCACAGCCATATGTTATGTGTTGGAGAAGCACAAAATAGATGTGGTATCGGCTCATGTTACCTCGGATCAGAACTGGACCATGCTCATGATTCAAGCTCATGTAAGTCCCAAAAATTCCTTTTTGCCATTTATCAAAAACTTCAATCTCTCATTATTGCACTAGTATAGGTGGATGAATATGATTTTCTTTTCTATTAAGGTAATGATTTATGCATCACTCTCTAATATTTTGGCCTAGGTCATGTCATTGAGTAAGTTTCTAAAATTAGGCCAGTGGAATCACTTGAATTGGAGGTCTAGGTTCATCGATTGTGTTTGCTAGTATTGCATGGCCAGTGGCGGAGCCAGAATTTTGGTCCGATCGAGGGAGACCAACTTAAGAGAAGTATTTTCATGTAAATTTACTCAAAATGTGGTGTAATGTTGGTATAACATTAATTGCTTTTCTATTAAAGTTATGATTTATGTATCACTCTCTAATATTTTCGCCTAGTTCATGTCATCGAGTAAGTTTCTAAAATTAGGCCAGTGATCGAATCACTGGAATTGGAGGTCTAGGTTCATCGATTGTGTTTGCTAGCTAGTATTGGCCAGTGGTAGAACCAGAATTTTGGTTCGAGGGAGGCCAACTTAAGAGAAGCATTTTCGTGTCAATTTACTCAATATATGGTGTAATGTTTGTAGTACATAAATTTATTGATATTACATTGTGTTTTCGTCGACCATTCCAATACGTATGTCTGATTTATTTTCTCTCTATGAAGGAAATTTAGAAACATGACGATGTAAACACACTTTAATTTTTGACTAGATTAAACCAAAATTATTTAAAATTTCAGAAATTGCAATACTAGTTATATAGATAATCATAATATTACATCTCATCATATTCGTACGTAAAATATTTTAAATGGCGGAGCGGGGCCCCTCGGGCTCCTATATAGCTCCACCAATGTGTTGCAACCTCATATGAAACCCTAAAGTGACTCTTCTTGATGAACTAGGGTTTTTTATATGCTCATTAGGGCTAGTATATATCAGTATATAACCGGATTTGACCATCTCAATACAAGTAGAATTTGCTCATTTAAAACATCAAAGTGGTCATGAATTTATATATATCCATATCGGACACAGATGAAGGCCAAATCAGGATCTCACTCCACTTATTGGCAAATGAGCATTGAACAACTAAGATAAACGTGAAAAGAAAGAGGAAATATTAGTGCGTGTGCATATATAGTTGTGTTTACATGATTTTAAACAGTTATGTCGATATGAAGTATATAGCACAAACCCGGACCCCTTTTTATTTGTTTACAAAGGAGAAAGGAACCCGAGGTTTTGGAGTTTTCGCCCCAACCTAGGTTAGGCGAGAGTGAAAATAATAACCACTTCGACTGTGGATGAGAGCGAGAGCGAAAGCATGGGCTATCGGGCTTGTAAGGTATCAGAAGATACAGTTTTACAGCAACCTTTATATACACATTGATCATAAGTTATTATGTAGTAAGTTATTAACTTATGTATGATTTGGTTTCTTAATTGGTCGCGATCGAATTTTATTGAACAGGCTAGGATAGCTCATGATCAGCTTCATGAGGCATTCCCAGTGGAAGAAATATACAAGCAAGCAGCAGGAGAGATAATGCTGTGGCTCTCCTCCTGAAATATTCAACTCATCACAAGATAATGCTAGCTAGCTAGCTGGTTCTTTTTTTTCCCCAAATGTTTGTCCCAAATTGTAAGATATAGTCAAATCAGCATTCTAGCTGGCTAGGTAGTTTGTGTCTTTGAAAATTTCCTCATCAATGTGTTACAAGCTAGCTTCATCAGTGGTTCAAATATACTCCTAAGGTTTCTAAAATATCAATCTGCTTTTCATATTTTGCATTCCTCCGATGTACAGAATCTCTCTTTTCTGAATTCGGTGTGTTCGTCTACTTGATTCAATGGAGGTTGAAAGAGGTAAGGGAAAATGACGGCTCAGGACGTGTTTTGATAATTAATACCCGCCAAGGACAAGCTAAGAACATTTGTTAAATAGCTAGCTAGGTTTCCGAATAAGTCAAACCTTTGGAACTACTGCTAAAACTGTAGATAGGCAAACAGAAATGCTCCTGGGCACAGCGACGTGGTCCTCAGACCCCTTCTCCTTTAATTTGTAGATTACATTTATAATTTGTTCACGTCGCAAAGTCAAAGTAGAGAAAATCCTCCAACATTTTCCACATATTCACAAATATTTTTCCAGTTGTTCAAAGGGAAAATTATAACAGTACCAATCGACACTAATGAACTCAATTCAGTCGCCTCTCACTCTCAAGCACATGCATAGTTGAGCTTGAGCTCGGCTCGAGTTCGCTTAAAAATTTAACTAACAAACATGAACATTCTAAAATTCGGCACATTTGCAGCCCTAGCCCAAAGTAAACCTTGCATGTATAGGATTGATCTATGACATATTCCATTGAGGATATGAGCCCATTTCCTTAAGCTGTTTGTGGGTGGCCCAAAGTAATCTTTGCACCTGCCACAAGATTGATAGCATAAAAAAACCCACTGAGGATATGAGCCCATTTACTTGAGCTTTTTTATGGGCCTTGAGACGAAATCCACACTGTATCCCTTCCCTGGCCATTGAGCAACTGTCACTCTCTATAAACGCACATACATACAATCTTTAATTAGGCTTTATTCCGTTAAGTTTTTTATTTTTTAAGTACTAATTTTCCGATTTGTGAGATAGGTTTTTTTTTTGTTAGTGCAGGGTGGCCCGGGCCAGCTTGCGCCCACTTCGGACTAATCCCTACAGCCCCTCCCACAGCCGTTCACATGCTTAAGCGTGGGGGTAAGGTGGCCCCAAGAGTTGTTGACAAGAAGAATCGAACCTGAGACCTTAGAATGGAGCAAACATCTAAGTCCCATGCAAGACAGGTTATTCTCTCACAATATATCACCTTGAGTTCAAAAAATAAATACTACTAGTACTTATTTCCTTTAGCAGAACGGAGCCTTAGTAAAAAAAACAACACATGCCAAAAGAAGAAGAAATAAAGGGTCATATAATCAAGCCGGCCACCATTGATTGCGTGAAGCATGGGTTCGTGGACAATCAAAACTCATAAGTGTTCAAAAGAGTGGTTAGCCACACGCAAGGGAATTCAACCCAACCCCTAAAATTCAAAAAGTTGAGTAGAGAGTGGGACGCAAATTATTGTTTTTCTTTTGTCCAAATTGCTTAGATCATGATTCATGGGGCTTCAATCATTGCATGAATTTTCATGAACCTAATAAAGAACCAGTAGACTATGTATCCTCGGAATTTAGTTGAGGTATGCGTAAGTTGACCTAATTAAACACCTTCGTTATTAGAAGAAAAAAAAAAGATTTGATCCCGAGAAAAATGATGGATCAAAACTTGGTTGGGCGTTTGACAATGCTAGAAAGAAACCACCGGTCCACCAGCCCCATCGCAAAAATGGAAAACCAAACATTAATAGATGTGGATTATCTGCAGTAGAAGATGGGTTGGACTAAATCTTGCATGCTTTTGCTTTAATGTGAGTCTTCTCCAGGATCACTTGATGATTAGCTAGGGTTTTCTAATTTTGCAAGAATTTGTCGAATTGCTCATTCAAAAAAAACTTAAGTTGATCGATCATTCAACAGCACGCCTTTTGTATATTTAAAAAAGGAAAATTCTAAAATCAGCCCAACGGGTTGACAATAGTAAGTGTGTGTAAATATATATTAAATGGTATATAAAGTACACTGAAATACGTGTTTTTCTTATCTTCTAATGTGTTTATCGTCAGCCCGGTAGGCTGACAATAACAAGACCGATTTAAAAAAAGTGCGACATAAATAAGGCTGGTCAAAAGAGCAAATTCATCAATCTATCTGTATTTTGACTGTTCATTAAAAACAAAATGTGATTAGGCAGATGCGAGTATTCTGCATGCGTTTTCAATCTGCAAATCTTCTTTTTTGTTTTGATTCCCCTCTATTTGATTTTTCTTTCGTATGGTTGGATGGGAACCATGGTGAACCCATGTGCAGTCTAGAATCTGAATCGAAAACAATTGAGATTCCAAGTAATTAATCACCTTAGTTATATATATCACCAACATTTGTTGTCTTACATTATCTTTGAGCATCACATGAACATTAGATATACAACTATTTCATAGGATAGATATAGTATATATGAGACTCGTGAAGTAATAGTAGTTAGCTTCGTATAATATAGTATGACTTCCAAGTAAACATATACACCATTTGTTATTAGAATAAAATCACGATAATATCTTACGACCCGTTTGCAGACGAAATATAGAAGACGGATATATTATGACTCTGAATAGTACCCAATATTTGTTACCTTATAGATGAGAATATAATATCTCCCATGTTTTATATCCGCATGAAGCCGGATATGATAGCACTACCTCTCCTTTCTGTATTATATCCAACTCCATTATTGGCTGTCCTCTTAACATTGATCACCAATTTTTCCCACCTTGATGTAACCTACCTTGGTTGCTAACTAACAGTATGCCATTATTCCCACTACAGCAATATTCTTGGCACCCCCCCCAAGTCAAAGGAAATTTAGCTATCAATCACTTCCGATCAATATGATGATGGCATGGGAAGGCCCCTCTTTCACATCTCCCTTTTCTCTCCACCACAGAAGGTGTGGGAGCAGTATAATTAGCCTAGTGGACAAGGACATAGATGCCTCAATTCAATTAAATCACAGGATCCTGTGTTTGGCATATTGGCAGTGTTCCCCTACGTAAGAAAATGTTCACATCATCCGTATCTAGCTGTTCTTTTAGAAGTGGGTATTATGCTTGTTACTCTAGGTTTGGTTGGAATATTAATATCTTGGTTTGCATATCCTATCTCTGGAGTCTGTGGTGATTGATAGTTAGCTGAGAACGAGTTGTTTTCTGTCGAGCCTTGGGAATTTGGTTGAGGGAGTAGTAGTCCGGACAGAATGGGCGTGGTGTGCAGGGTTGGGCCCCCTGTCGGATGTCAACATGTCCGGTTCGAGTCTCTTTTTGGTGCCTTGTTCCTCTGTAGTAGCTGTTCAACATTCTCCCGATGCCGAGTTGCTATGTACTGCTTTTCCTCAGTGATGGTTCAGTAACTGGTTGTTATCCGACCGTGACTATTTATGTTATATCCTAGCCTGTCGGGGTGTTCGGATCAGCTTATGCACATCTCGCTTATTTTTCTTCCCGATCCGATCAAATACAGACCATTACACTAGGATTATCAGAGAATCTCTCTTACGGCTTGTTCTCAAGAGATTGTCAAGTTTTAAACTCATAATATCTGAAGTTAAAAGCTCATTATTTGTTGAGCTACCCTTGGGGTTAGATGTCTCTCTCGAGAGATTTCACAGCATATGCAAAGAAGCCTTATGGGTTAGATGGAATTTTTCGATTTCATTTTTCAAAATTGATCATCTCAGGCTCCGTTCCAGAAACCTTCTTAAAAAATAAGCAGCTTATTTCACATTTTCAAACTCAAAAATAATGTAAATG
>JAOTQK010000003.1:17701186-17722379 GCA_025642025.1 Rhododendron ferrugineum
TATCCGAGCATATCCAACACGTATCCGCGCGTATCCAAAACATATCGGATACGTATCCGGAGTGTATCCGAGAGTATTCGCGAGTATCTTAAACGTATCGGGATACCCAAAAATAATTCTAAAAGCAGGATACTTTAAAAAGCGTATCAGATACGTATCCGGAGAGTATCCGAGAGTATCGGTATCCGATACGGATACGATACGTGATACGGAGGCCAAAATAGAGTATCCGTGCTTCATAGTTGATTAGTATCATTTTGTGGTCTTGGAATGGTCCGTCTTGGAATGGTCCATCTTGAAATGGTCCATCTGATGCAATGCACATGCGCATGATTCTATGGCAATAATTCTACATTCTTTTTTTTTTTTTGATCAGCATAAGTCTACATTCTGACCTTCAATTTGTTGTAAAGGTTGCTGATTTTGGCCTTGCACATGCTTCAAAAGATGGCTCAATTTGCTTTGAACCAGTCAACACTGACATCAGAGGCACTCCAGGTAAGGAAAAACATGTTAAACTTTTTTTCATTTGTAGTATAAAAATGGGCTCTTTTTCAAAAAATTCTGAAAAGAATGTTCTGAAAAAACGTGAATGTAACAAGTTTCTGGAAAAAAATCTCCAAAACTGATTCAGAAAATTCTAACAAAAGTTGCCAAACATAGAAAAACTGTATGTACTTGTTCTGACAGACTATGAATCAGCAATGAGATGTCATGGCAACTTTCAGGTTACATGGATCCAGAGTATGTGGTCACCCAAGAACTCACCGAAAAAAGTGACGTGTACAGTTACGGTGTGGTACTGTTAGAGTTGCTTACGGCAAGAAGAGCAATACAGGACAACAAGAATTTGGTGGAGTGGTCCCAAGTCTTCATGAATTCGGATTCAAGGCTTCCCGAGCTTGTGGACCCGACTATTGCTGATTCTTTCGACTTCGATCAACTTCAAACATTTGTGACAATCATAAGATGGTGCATCCAGAGGGAAGGAAGGGCAAGACCCTCTATTAAACAAGTCCTACGGCTTCTGTACGAGTGTTCAGACCCAATGCATAGTGGGTTTGTTGAAGCTGTGGAAGAAGGAGAGTATGAAGGAACTGAGGCAAAAGGAAGAACAACTAGAGGGAAAATGCGTGGGGGTGAGTTGATTTTTCACAGCGGAGATGGAAGGTTTCTTGCTTCTTCTTCGAGTACATCTAAGTCGTATTGTAGTAGGCACTTTCTTCTTGAAAATGGTTCTCCTCAATCTCCTCCTGCTATACCCTCCATTTGATTGGAATCATTCAGGGCAACCCGCAGAGAAATCCACGGTCCGATTCGTAAAGCACAGGATCACCGTCCCTTAGTTAATTCAGGTATTGGGTATGCATGGCTTTCCATCTCATTAAATTTTGAAGCTTTATTTCTATCGAGCAGTTTAAGGAATTTGGGAGGATTAGACATTTTAGGCGGAAAAAGGAAATTGTGCTACAATTTTGGTGGTGGAGGTAAAATACGTAATTCTATTCAGAGGATATAGAGATGTATCAAGATTGTACCGTTTCAGTATACCGAAAATGTATCAACATTGTACCTTTTCAGTATACCGAAAAACCTTTAACGTTGGAATGATAGCAAGTGTGTAAAACTTTAGTGCTTCGATTATGGTTGTGATAACGTGCATGTATAGGGGGAGAGAGCGTGTGACCATCATACAAGGTGTCCGAGAGCGTGTGACCATCGTACAAGGTGTCCTCTTGGCAGACTTGCTCTTATGTGTGTCTAGGTCAAATACAAACTCACAAGCAAGTTCAAATCAGCAGCATAAGAGGACTTCTCACTACAACTAAGGTGTGTAACTACAAGAAGGGGACTTCTCACTGCTTGCGTTCCATTAACCTCTGTCCGGCTTAAATATCTATTGTTCACTAGGTATTATGTAATCACTTCGTGCGCTCTAGGTATTATGTAATCACTTTGTCCACTGGAATCTCCTACGTCAGCCTCCATTGCTATCTGGAACTCGGCTCTGCTATATTTTCTGGCAAACCTAAATGTTGGCGGGTGCACCACGACTTTCCCGCCCGGTATTATGTAATCATGTAATCACTTCCTGGCTATAACCCTAATCTGTTTGCTTGTGTAGTTTCATTCCACGCGCGTACTTGATGTAGTCGTGAACCTCTATGCCAGGAGAAAAGGCAGTGTTGCAAAAAGCATATGTCACTTACAAATATTCCAAAAAAGTTATTAAAAAAAAAAAAAGTGACATTTCGAAATATGTTATAGTTCTGCAAGAGGAACCAGAGCTGCAATATTCTCCTAGCCCCTAGCAGCAAGCAGAAATTTTCTCACCTCTTCTTTTTTTTCTGGGCAATTTGATCCATAAGAACCAAACAACCAAAAGAGAAATTATGCGAGAAATCCTCCAAATCCTTGCATACACCTCTCTAGTCTCTATTCTTAGGTGAAAAAAGACATCTTCCTCCTGCCCAATATGGCAATATGATTCACGATCAGCAGCTTTTATCTTCACAGAAACTCTAACATCTCTCACCTTGTGTCATAACTGATGAGAGACAACTAACATATTAGCATGTGCCTCATTTTGGTGCCAGATCAGCACTGCCGTCAACAAATTTAGACGTCTCTGTTGGCTATTGAACCTTTTTACTAGGGGTGCTAAACGAGCTAAAAAGCCGAGCAGGTGGTTGATCATGCTTGGTTTGAAAGCTCAATGTGCTTTAAAAATATGTTTGAGCTCAGCTTGTTTACGAGATGAGTTGATCTTAAACGAGCTTTACTCAAGCCAAATATGAGCCGATCTCGAGTAGCTTGAATTTTTTTATACATCATAAGTCGAACAAGTCGAGCAGTAGTTTGTTTGAACTTGGTTTGAAATCTTAACGAGCTTCAAAAACATGTTCAAGCTTGGTTTGTTTATGTAACAAACCGATTTTGAACAAGCTTTTAACGAACGAATACGAACTCAAACTCGAACTTGAGTAGCTTGGTTCGTTTAGCTGCCATACCTTTTACGCACCAAGTATATCTTTTAGGGGTGAGATTGAACAAATTAAAACAATGCGTACGAAATTGATACAGTACAAAACTCATATGTCAAGAACCATTTACGTATTTTACCATTTTATCAATAGACCCGGATAAAGCCGAAATCAAAATCGGGTCATTCGATATCTTCTTCTTCACCCGACATGCTCGAGCTGTCTGCACTTCTTCTCTCTCCTCCGCCAATTGCAACTCACTTTAGTTCATACACGCATACACACAGAAAAATGGCCTCTTTGATGTCGTTTCTCTCTCTACCTCCTCTCAAGCTCTCTTCTCCACAGCAACCCCCAAGAATCGTCTCTTCGACCACTTATCACACCTCTCCACTCGCGTCCGTGGCCGTCCAACAGCCAGATAAACCCACTTCAAAACGCCCTTCAAAACCCACCAAGACTCTCTCTCCTCCGCCAACTTCAGAAACTACCCCACCCACAACCACGACATCGAACACCCTTCCTCCCAAAAAGGTACGTTCTCTCACTTGATTGTATTTTCTGAAGAGGAAATAACTAATCAGAGGAAGTCCATCGGTTTGTGCCAAAATATCTTTGTCAAAGCCATATTTTAGCTTGTTATAGTGGCACAAGTTCAAAAAATAGCAATTGTACTGCACCCGTTTGGTGCTATTCCAATATAGTCTCACAATGAGACCATTGGATTAAACTCATCTCATTATACGATGCAAATCAAATAGTTTGGGTGACGTGGCAAATTGGGCAATTGAGAAAGTTGATGCCCAATTTGGTACCAAGAATGGCATTGCCAAAATTTGGCATTGAATTTGGCACAAGGGTAGAGATGGTTTTGCCATTCTTGATGCCTAATTGTAGTTTTGACACGGGATTCTGAAGAGAATCTAAGAACTGAAAATGATTATTATTCACTTCACGCAATTACAAGAGTAGTACATGACTACTTATGCACATAGCACTAACAGATTCTCAACTGACTCAATTACATATGCGTACTCACTACAACTGTCACTCCACTCTAACTTGCTAACTCTTAACAGAAATATAATTCAGTGAGGGTCGTGTATGACTGGAGCACTACGGCTAACAGATTTGTCACAGGGTAGAATTGCTCTAAGTAGGTCTTGATTTGGTTTTTGTGGGGATTGATTGATTGTTTATTTATATTTTTGTGTGGGTGTAGGTTCTAATTCCAATTGGGTTTGGTACGGAGGAAATGGAAGCCGTGATAATGATTGATGTCCTGCGCCGAGCTGGTGCTGATGTCACGGTGGCCTCGGTTGAGCCTCAGCTTGAAATCAAAGCTTCTGGTGGTACTAAGCTGGTTGCTGATGCATCCATCTCGGCTTGTTGGAATGAAACTTACGATCTTGTTGCTTTGCCTGTGAGATATGCGCAACCTTGAAAATTTGAGTTTGATTTGGTTCATTATTAGCTAGTTTGATTGTTGCTACTATGAGAAATTCATAATTTATTTGTCAATTATTCTACCTAATTAGAGCAAGTCCATCCGTTCGTACCAAAATGGCATTGTCAAAGCCATTTTTTAGCTCGTTACAGTGTCAAAAAAATAGCATGTGAGTGCACCTGTTTGGTGCCATGTTGGCACAAACTCAAAATCAGACCATTTTATTAAACCCATATCATTGTTTGATGCAAATCAAGAGGCTTGGATGATGTGGCAAGTTTGGCATTGCCAAAGTTGATGCCAAATTTCGCACCAAAAATGGCATTGAATTTGGCACAATGGAGGAGAAGGTTTTGCAACTCTTGATGCCAAATTTTGGCTTTGGCACAAGGGTGGACTTGTTCTTTGTCATCGAGCAAGACGGAGATACACCCCAAAAAAACTACTTTTGGCTTTGTGTGGAAATTCGTACATTTTGAGTTTATATGACTAATTAAGAATCGTTTCCTGATACTCTGAGTCTGAGGATTAAGTTGATCCTGGCCTATTTAGTAGCCATTATGGTTACTTTGTACTACAGTCCGATAGACAATAGTTGACCTCTAAATTGAAACCTTTTGCAGTAATGTGGTGGCCTGGAATCGTAAGTTAAGAGGTATGCTATATTTGTAAAACGCTGTCAGGCAGCAAAAGAACTCTGGGAAACAAGCCTCATATGGTTCAATCTCGTTTGGAACAGAAGTCACTTGTTTAATCTGCAGAATGTTTGTGCTTTCATGCCTACTTTGCAATCCATCCTCTTGGTCAACAAATATAGGAGTTCTTCTGGGTTAAGTTATGTTTTCATTTGTTTGGATGCATATAGGGTGGAATGCCTGGCTCCGTAACCTTGAGAGATTGTGAGGTACTCCGTAAAATTACAAGCAAACAAGCTGAGGAGAAAAGATTATACGGTGCTATTTCTGCTGCTCCAGCAGTCACACTTCTGCCATGGGGTCTCCTCAGAAGAAAAGAGGTACGGAGTTTTGATATGGAGCCTTTTTAAGCTTTCTACATGTTAACGTTGGCTAACTGGAATTTAGTGTGTTTTGCAAGATGACTGGTCACCCGCAATTTATGGGCAAGCTCCCAACCCTCTGGAAAGTAGAATCAAAAATCCAAGTTTCAGATGAGCTAACTACAAGCCGGGGCCCGGGTACTTGTTTTGAGTTTGCTATATCATTGGTGGAGCAGCTGTTTGGGGAGTCTGTTGCCGTGGAAGTCGCAAAATTGTTGGTAAGATATATCTAGAATTCCGTCTATTTTGCTGGTAGAGATCGATATTCAGGATCCCAAGAGAACACTAATTTTTCTGACATAATGCTGCGACTCTGTTGCCCTCTTCATTATGTACGGTTGATGGCTTATATAATGTACCTGAAGCCCTGAGGTGATGTACCACGACCACTATATCCTCCATTGGGTATAACAATAACCAATTGTTCTCATTGAAATATCACTGTTACTTCTAATGATTGAACAATTGTCTTGGACTCTTACGATCATATACCTAGCAGGTAAATAAGTTTGCATTACAAAATTACGCTCTCCTGACGCTTGACATCCACCCCTTGTTCATTATCTCATTCATGTTCCAATACTGACCATAAAGATTGACATTTTGAGACTCATGAAAGTCTGAAACCCGTATGTAGCCTCGTTAAGTTGCCTATTTTTGTATAAATGATAAATCTCTTGAAGTTTTTTATATCTCGAATGATTAAATCCATTTTCCAACAATTTGGTTTAAATTTCATGGATTCTGTTTTGCCACTCTATTGTGTCAAGGACCATGAGTTTAACCAGGCCACATGTTGATTTTTGGTCTCTTCCTCTCCATATGATCCTCAAGGTTGATTGCATAACTTTTCCTCATTCATGCCACTTATTAGTGTTCATTGCACAGGGAAAACCATCTTCTTTTTTTTGATAACTCAGGTGTCCGGGCCAGCTTACGTGCACCTCGACAAATCCTTGGGGTCCAATCCCACGGCCCACTTGCGGGGGCCCAATTAAAGTTGGAGCTATGCTCCTTATGGATGGCCCCAAAGGAGTTGATAGCACCTTAGAGGTATCGAACCATCTTTAGTCATATTTTCTTTTTCATTTGTTTAATCGGTGCTACTTTGAGTGACTCTCCCAATATATTTTTATATCCATAATTAATCTTTACTTTGCGTTTGACAGTGTCAAACCGATTTATATTAAGGTAATGGATTGCTTATAGTAATTCAAGGATTTCTCAAGAAGAAATATCTTTCATGGGAGTCATCTATTTCGAAAATCCCCTGCTATTTCGATATTGATGCTGCAATTACTTGCTACTTTCTTGCAATATTTTTAATGTTTTACCCTCATTTTTTTCTGTGGCTAATCAATTTTATTAGCTAATGGGTGCTACCAAGGAAGATCCTAGAAAGGAAGAATTCAATGGAGTTGAGTGGTCAGTTGGCCACACCCCTCATGTAAGTCTTTCCTTTAGCTTAAGAGATTACCTATGGTGTCTAATCTCTAATTTCTTTTTTATTATATGGGAATTGGGAACCATGAAATCGTCACTAGTCACACACGTGCAACAGGTGCTTGTCCCAGTTGCAAATGGATCTGAAGCAGCTGAAATAGTTACGATTGCTGACATTCTACGTCGAGCAAAGGTGGATGTTGTGATTGCTTCGGTCGAAAAATCTGTGAAGATTTTGGCGTCGCAAGGCACAAAGATCGTTGCTGACAAGTTAATTGGAAAAGCTGCAGAATCAATATATGACTTGATCATCCTACCGGTACGTCAAATAAAGTAACTTATTAGGGTAATTCAGGTTATGAATATTCTCGTTACCCAATTTGAACCTGTGTGTTGCGGCCAATTTTTGCTATAAGCAGTGGCTTGCTACTGATTTCATCTCATGCTCAATTATTTATATTTTTTCGTTTGTGTAGTTTAATAATCCTTTAATTTCTGAAACAACACATATTCTTTTGGTACTTGAGAGCTGATGTGTTTCATTTCTAATCAACTCATTTTGAGCTTATTGATGCTTATTCTAGGAAAATGCTAATAACTGCCCTACATGATATTTAAAATGTACATTGTTGTTGGTGAGAAGTGTATTAAAATCTGCGAATGTCTATTAATATGTTTGGAATATATGTGCTGAAATTCTCTGTTTGGCATTTTAAGAGTATTATCGGTAAGCAAAACCGTATCGGTATCTTTAGGTGTCTCGCACTGATAAAGTCGACAAGCTTATGCGCCTAGCAAGAATGTTTTGTTCCACTGTGCATCTCTTAACGATCGGCTGATCTTTAATGCTTAGGGAGGATTTGTGGGGACGGAGAGGCTGCACAAATCGAGGGTTCTAAAGAAGCTGCTAAAAGAACAAGAATCATCCGACAGGATATATGGAGCAATCTGCTCTTCATCTGAAATCCTGCATAGACAAGGGTTACTGAAGGTTAGTTGAGAATAACTTGATGTCTTCCAAGTTTATAAGCCATTATATGTTAAATATAAACGCTTCCTGTAACAAAACCAGGGTAAGAGAGCAATGGACAGTGCAAGAGTGGTTATTGATGGGAACGTGATCACATGCAGGGGACTTTCCACCACTACTGAGATGGCCTTGGCTATCGTGAGCAAGCTTTTTGGCCATACGAGAGCTTGGAGTGTAGCAGAAAGTCTTGTTTTTGAGTATCCGAGGGAGCTAAAAGATTAGCGTAAACTTTGTAGTTGCTGAGATTCTAAATGCCCACATCCAAGAAATATGGAGGGATTTTCATATTCCCAAGTCAGTCAACCATGGAATGAAAGAAAGCTGTCGTTTTAGGTGGTTGGTTATACAAGAAGTAAGTCACTCTCCATTCACCGGAAAGATTGCATGGAGAATACAGAATGTTCACGAGTAAGGGTTCAATTGTATTGCCGATCAGGCGACCTGGAAGTTTTGCACATATCCCAAGATGAGATCTACTGTGACCACTTACTAAACCTTTGCTCCTTGTTAGAAAGCAATGCAGAGTTTTGTATGTGATGCCCATCTGCTAAACAGATCTTGACCTTTAAGGCACAATTGTATTTGCTACTACCGCGTGCAATCATTTAAATGCACCTCTTTCCTTTATGATGATTATGAAGTTTCCAATTATCAACTCTAAGGCCAGCAGCCAGATTTGTGTTCTTAACTCCTTGGACGCTTTTCCATTTTTTCCCTTTCTGGTAATGTGCGGGACATACGACATTTATAAGTTACCATTGCAAATACTAGTTTTTACAGAAACTACCAAAGATGTCAATGACAATAACATAACCTGATGCTTATAGTGGTCATAGTTCCAAGTAGTTCAGAAGTGACCGTGGCAGATCAGACATCTGGGTAAGCATAATCTACAATGCCAAACAAATACCACTTCCTTCTTTTTTTTTTTTTTTTAACCACGTACACACACTTGGCTTTTGTATATACGTCTCATTATCATTCCCGGACACTGGTTGGTTCCTTTTCTCCGAGGAAGGGCCAAATCCAATCCACAACAGACATTTGTGTGAAGCCCTTTATACAGCTCTTTGTTCTGCTATTTCAAGGATGCTCTCCAAAGTTGCCTTCATTCCATCTACTCTACCAGGGGCCGGTCAGTGTCCTCCTCAAGCATCGCCTTTTGCTTCCCGATGGCATATTCATCGTCTCCAAGATCTGTCAACCGACAAAACAAACACAATATTAGACGAATCGAGAAGCAAGCAGCATCCTCTATCAGAGGAAACCCTGTTAATTGGACCCCAAACAACTTGGTCAACTGGTTTTCAACTCTTTTTCTTGATTCCATTTGGTTTTTGAATGCCATTAGCAAGTTCAGAGACAACCGACTTATGGTTGCTTGCTTGCTTGCTATACATTTGATAAACTTTTCACTTATTGTATGTGTAAATTTCAACAATAGCTTTTTCCATCATTGTGCAAGACAGAAGTCCATCTCAAAACTGCTCTAAAAATAGCCTTATGTGGTTGAAAAGCTAAGGCAACACCAATAGTAAAATTAAAAGGGGCATGTACCTGATTTTTCTGCATCTCCATGGTTTCTTCCTGCAGCAACGACATTATAGCAACAAAAGTTCGTCAAAACCATTAAATTTATTTTAGAAAGCAA
Source organism: Rhododendron ferrugineum (assembly GCA_025642025.1). Taxonomy (NCBI): domain Eukaryota; kingdom Viridiplantae; phylum Streptophyta; class Magnoliopsida; order Ericales; family Ericaceae; genus Rhododendron; species Rhododendron ferrugineum. The sequence goes on from JAOTQK010000003.1 coordinate 17,710,799, forward strand.
AAAATTTGGATAGAGTTTCTAATTACCTGTTTTCTCTGCAACTCTTGATTCAGTTCTTTAAGTTTTGCAACTTCTTCCTCCAATTCCAAGGTATAAGCCTATCAGAAACCCAAAGAGAAAACCAACATCAGTGGACATTACTGTACCAACCAACCAGTCATGCATTTTCGTATGTCTCATTATATGTTTCTCACATGATAACTTGTTTATGTTTCTAGAAAATAGCTACACTGTGTTGTTATATTCACCTGCTTCCGAGCTCTTGACCGTGCAGCAGACTCTCTATTCTTAATCATCCTCCGATGCCTTCTCTCCATTGCCTTCTCCAAAGTCCCACCACTTCTCCTTCCCCTTACACCCGAACTAAACACATACGGAGATGGTGAAACCGACGATGTATCTACAGTACTCTTCCCATTCCCATCCGAAGATAACTGGCTCCCTGGAGATCCACTCTGTATCACACTACTTTGAACTAAACCGTTGTTTCTAGAAGCATCCCCCGTTCTACCAATAGGATCCCTCGCTCCTGAGTTAGCCAAATAAGCGTTGTTCAATTGGGGAAAATTAGAAGAGGTGAAAGTGACCGCAGCTTGCTTGGGGAAAATTGGAGGCATCGAGTTTTTAGTCTCTCTAATCTGATTACCCATTACCACATTGTTCTGCGCTGGTTGCTGGTACCCGAGAATCATACCGTGGTTTTGATTATTCGGTTGTGATATTTCACCGAAAAATGCACCATTATTCGGCGTCGCGATTGGCTGAGCATCTTCTCTTACAACTCCTGCTCTAGACAAGAACTCCTCCAAAGTCATCTCACCCAAAGTAGGCTCCCTCTGCTGCAAATGGGATCCACTAATGCCACTCCCATTTTTTGCACCATCAATACCACTTTCTTTAAGCAAGTCTTTCCAAACTTCATCCACAGTTTTCTGACTGACTGTCCGAGGTAATGTGATGGAGCCTTGTCTCTGCAAATTGAAATTTTCACTAGGGGCACCCTCTTGTCCTAACCCACAAACAGAAGCCATGGCTTGAGTCTCTTCAGCTGTCCAAATGCTCTTTAACAGCTCGTCCATGTTCATCGACCCAAAATCCTTTCCCAAACTGTTTTGGAACTCATCTAAGGTCAAGGAGTATATGGAAGATTGTCGAGTCAATGGAAAACTACAACTTCCCAGTGGTTTTAGGCCATTCCCTTCCGGCTGTGGCGTCTCGACGAAGCTTTTGAAGTTCAGATAGGATCCCATTGTTTGGAAACAGCTGAACCAAAACTGCCTAAATGTTTATCTGTTCAAATTCCAAAAGTGGATCAAAAATGGAAGATGAAAAAATCTCTTTTTCTTTTTCTTTTTTCGACGGTTAGGAGTGTCCGGACTTGTTAGAGTTTGTGGCTCATATCATGAGAGGTATCGAGAAGTTCTACAAAAAGGGCCTATTGCGAGCGTATTGGAGTGGAGCGAAGCGCAACGGAACGGAGCAAAGCAACTAGCCCATCACGGATCCAAACTAGATTTTCGGCCCAAGCGTTCCGTAATTTGGGGGGTGCGGGGGCGTAGCCCCCGCGGTGTTATTAGGGCCGGAATAGAGGAGGTAAAAATATTGCTCTATTGTAAAACCCTATGTACTATAATCATTAATACAAAGACTGTTCTCTCGCTTCCGTGGACGTACCTGGATTTGGAGAACCACGTATAGTGTTGTGTCGATTTCTTTACTGTATACTCGTGAATAGTGTGCGTGTGTGTTTCGATCCTAACTGGACTTCATTTTCAGGCACATGAATTTAACAAAATCAAGAAGAGAGAGTTAGATGGACCAATAATTGACTTCGTACGTATTGAACAAGCCGAACAATCAAATCCAAGGGCCCACAATATGGAAGTGTATGCATTATCTTCACTAATCCATGAAATCTTCCACTACCCAACAGAACCCACAACCAATAATAGCGAGAAAACGCCACTGATGGTACTAAAAAAATTCCCCATCATGTGAAAGCCAAGCAATCATTCAAGATCTTAACAGTACTATACCTTCCAGCTTGAAACAACTTTTTAGAGATGAATTAAATGCGAATCTAAATGAACACCGACAAGACGTCTTCGGGTCAGCGTGTACTTTAGAGTTCGGAAAAATGAGGTCAGGAGTTCGGCTACTCCTCCAACACGTTCAAAAAAAAAAAAAAACTAAATGAAAACCCGCAAAGACTTCCAAGTAATATGAACGAGAAAAGACCAAAATTTTTTTTATCTGGCCTCATGAAACCCAACCAATTAATTTATGCAGATCAGACATGTGAGCTGTAGTTTTCTTCTTGAACCTCATATCCGTAATTAAACCAAATCCCAATAATGATAAGCAAATTAAACAAACCTAAATCTTCAGTAATTGGTTTGAGCTTCATAGCAAAACTCAAACATCCACAGCACGTACATGCATATAATTACTACATCAAACTTAACTTCAAAGAAAACCTACTTAGAAATTCCCAATCAATTTTCCACCAAAACTACCTCAAATCTTTCATCTCTCCTAAAGGGACAAAAGAAAAAAAAAAAGCCGGAATTTCCTGTAATCTCCATGGAAGTTATATAATAGAAGTCGTCCAAGAAAATTGGAAAATACTCCCTCCGTCCCATTTTCATTGTCCTTTTTTTTATGTTCGTAATAACTAGTACAATTTGCCAGTGAATTTATTATCCTCATGCTAATTGGAAGAGCAAGAATGAATTTCGACAGCTGATAAAAAAAAGACTGAATTTCGACATGCAAAAGGAAAAAGAAAATATCGAGCAAAAAGCAAAAAATATCTAGCAAATACTAATTTTATCTCGCAAAAAATGAAAGAATTTATACTGTGTGTGTGTGGGAGAGAGAGAGAGAGAGAGAGAGAGAGATAATTACCTTATATATTTTCTTTTTTGATGGCTAAAAATAGAAACTGCAGGAGAGAAGAGAGAGAGAGAGAGAGAGAGAGAGTGTGATGGGGTGTCGTTTCCTTCGTCTTCGTCTCCGGTAAAGGGCGGCGGTGGAGGCGACAAGTGTCTTTGAGCTCGACTATTTAAGCTCCCGCCCCCCTCTTTTTTCTGCCAATATTTTCAGTGCCATTACGAAAATAGAAAAATCGGAATATTTTAATTACTACTGCAGCTACTAGAATCGCGCGACGTGGACCAATCGCCGTGAAGTGGACTTACCGATGTGACGTTTACCCAATTGGGGAATGCGAGGTGGGACAATCTGGACCGCTCGTTTTACCCTGTCCCGACAAACTATTAGATGCCGATTCTTGATTTGTCCTTTTTTTTTTAAAGATTGTTTCATTTTTTTTTTGGTCAACAATTTTTAATTGTTTCATGGTCTCAATATTATTTAACCACAAACGCTTACACACCAACTTCCGTTTGACAAAAAAAAAAGGAAACTAATTTTCACACTCTCCTTTTAACCATTCACTCTTTTTTTTTTTTTTTTATCCACATGAAATTTCAATATTGTCCTTCATTGTGTGAAAAAGTTTATTGAATAAAGGGTAAAATAATAAATTCGAGTAGATAAAGACAAAAAAAAGAGTGTGAAAATCAATTCACGAAAAAAAAAACACTTACGCACACTTTACACATACTCACATCTTTTAGTGTGTGTGGGCCCTAATATAATTGTGAGTGAGTTTGTGTAAATATTTGTATAAGTGTTTATGGTTATAGAATGATTGTCGTGTTTTTTACTCCCTGCACAATTGATTAAGGTTCGATTTTGGGAGTTGGACCACAAGAAAGTAGGAGTAATTTCTTGTAGATTTTCTGATCCTCTGGTGTGGATGTTCTGCTTTTGATCGAACCAGAGAATAAATTAGTTGAGATGAGCGTAAGCTAGTTTGAACATCCTTAGGGGGGGAAAATAGTGTATATCACGTCTATCTGCCACTCTCCGACCACCCATCTCTCATATGCGTGTGGGGCCAATCTCATAATTAAATGTGTGGGCCGATATATATGCATGTAAGAGATGAATAATCGGTAGGAGCGTGTAGTAGCATTGTTGATGGCGGGAAGTGTGCACCTAGTGCTTACTACGCACGATCAGGGTCCACTATGTCCACTATGTTTTCTATTGGAAAATTATACGATCCTTCTAGATATCAAGATGATGCACTCATATTTCATCATGTTCAACGGATACTTGTCGAAGATGATGGAAAGATTTAAGCTAATACATTTTAATTAAGGAGTCCTGATTAGCTTACACGTAGAACAGTTAAAACAAAGTAAAGTATGGAAACGAACATGGCCACTGTTTTTTGGGTTCTTAAGTGGTTGGGTCCATATGTGGTTGGGTATAATAATAAAGATAATAGACATTAGTTAACAAAAAGAAGGCCTGAACTAGTTAATATGCACGTAAGCTGGTCTTGATTATTTAAAAAACGAAGATAAAAAAAAACTATCTTGTAATCGAACTATATCGTAAAATGCTTCGGATCATAATAAAAAAAGTATATGGTGGGTGGTAGGAGCAAGATAGGCCAATGACGCTCAAAATCGCACGGGGTTATGAGATGTATTTTATGTCGTTTTCGTTATTTTAAGTAAGGGAGTTGTTAGTGCATCAATTTCCACATTAATAAATTTAGAGGTTTACAAGCTCGAAAATTGATTAAAGGAACTGATTAGCAAATCAAAAGAAGAAAACAAGTGTGCAGTACTTCTAATTTTTCAGCATTTGCATTTTTCTTCAATTAACAATTCTTATTATTGTTAGCCAATTTATTACCACCTATAGCAGTTGGTAATACCAATTCAGTGACGTTATAATCCTTCAAAAGGAGGATAGACCCGGAATCTCATAATCGAAAAACAGGTCGTCCATCTTCACCGCTCTGTTTCACAGTTCTCCCATCGTTCTCAATTTCACTGTCCAAAATAGACGGTTTGGATTTTAAAAGACTTTTTGAGGGAAGAATCATTTTAAAATTTGGACCATTAATTGCCGGGACAGATAGTAAGATTGAACGCTATAGCGGGGGAGCGATAAAACAGAGCGGTGGGGTAGCATGGCTGATAAAAAACACTAACGGAGACAGTGGGGGGTTGTCCTTTGCGACACGTTTCGAGCCATGATTCGTTTTATAACTAAACAACAAAAAGGAAACTTAATTTACCAAAAACACAAAAGGAACTTGTGAAAGTGGTGGCTTCCCACTTCATGAGGAAAGCACGTTTTCAACGTCCAATTTTAGGTTATATTTGATGAGAAATTACTGAGAAATGAATTTCCGACATACAAAAAAAAAAAAAAAACGTAAATAGACTGGACCAAAATCATTATAAGAAGATACCAAACAAGCCCATCCCGATTGTTCACGGATTATGCAGCAGCCCATGACCTTCTAAGGGGAGTCCATTCCGGTCCGGTAGATCGATTGATGATCCGCAATTGATTCTATTGTCTACTAACAGGAACTAATTAAAGTCAGAAACAAACTTCCGTATAAACTAATTTCAAAGTAGCAAGCGATTCATGTTTCTAATCTAAAATAATTACTGCGTTTCTCGCGGGCTGGTCCTGTAAAAGTGTGTCTAATCTAAATTAATTATCTTTTCATTACCCATTTCCTGACCTATCTCCATGTGAGATGAGATTTCTCAAATTTCTTGTATTTTTTGATTGACCACCACCAATTTATAGTGGATCAGAGTTTCACTGCGTCAGTTTCGATATTTTCAACAAAGGTGGAGGCGACGACGGTGACGACCATGCCAGGTTTTTTCCACACCACTTCCATGAGCGGAATAGTGGTTTCCAACACCAGAGTTTCTTTTCCGACAGTTTTATTTTTCGACAGGGTTTTTATTCAGATCTTGAGATCTTTTCTTTGTGTGTTGTAAATTTATTTTTTATTATATATATTGAAGTTCTTACTCTTCTAGCACCCAAAAAAACATTACCCATGGATGTCTTTTGGATAAAATAACCTTTACCCTTCGTTCGGTGTAATTCTGGATGTGGGATTATAGTGTTGTACCATCTGGCATCTACCTTATGTGAATTCCATGCAAGGAGAAATGGGATGTAATACAATTCTTTCTTTTTTTTGACGAACAAGATTATCTCAATTATATTTATACGAAAATAAAGTACAACTAAAAAATCAAACAAAATACAAAGAAAAACCGTGTGAAACAGAAGCCGGACTGTCACACTTTCGTTTAATAGACACACGAAAAGGGAAAAATAAAACGTTAGGGAGAGGAAATAAAATAAGTATTGGGCCGAACTTAATTTCTGTAAAAAGAATTAAAGTGAATTGGGCCAAGCCCATTCTATCTTTTGACCCAACCCGATCCAATGTCCACTTTATCCATGCCACTCTCCCCTTATAAAACTTGGGTGCACCAAGGGCCCAACACTCCCTATTCATGCCCCAAGAGATCGAAGTGTCCGAATTGTAAGAAGACTATCTTTTGACCCAACCCGGCCCAATTCAGACATACAACGATGCGTGTGTGGTAAATGGGCCAAAGCCTAAGCCTACTTTATGTCTTTATCCATGCCCCAAGGGCCCAAGCCCATTTACCCCAACGATTCATCTATTAAATGAACCAAACCTGAACCTCAATGTTAGGCTCATTTGATAAATGAGCCGAGTCTAAACCTTATTATTCGACTTGGTTAGGCTCGCGAACCTGTAGTTAAATATAATTAATAATTCTTTAGGGGTTTATTTGCAAATATAAAAAATTTCAAGGTTATATATATAATCCAATACTTATTTTTCTCCCAAATTCTACACGATCAATGAGAGAGTTTGGATTCAGTTGAGTTTAATGAGCCGAGCCGAATCAAACCCGAGCCTTGACAAGCTCAATTCAAGCCTAGATTCGGCTCGGCTTAGTTCATTTGAGTTTAACAAGCCTAACCTAAGCTTTGAAAAATTTTAACGAGCCGAACTCGAGCCAGACTAGTACCTTAATGATCCCGACCGAGTCGAACCCCGAGCTTTAAAAAATTTTAACGAACCGAACTCGAGCCAAATCGTTCAAGCTCAAATCAAACCCGAACCAAATTCGAACCAGACTAGTACCTTAACGAACCTGAGCCAAATTTAACAGGGTTCGCCTTCGGCTCGTTTACAGTCCTATTGGTTGCGGAATAGCTTGGCCCCACCGCATGCCCTTCTCCTCCACGACACCTAACCACGGGCCCACTGCCTTTAACTTTTGTGCAAGCAAACAGTCCCCATTCCAATTCCAATTCCTCCTCGTACGCTCGTACTATAAAAAACTCCACCCTTGTAGTAAAACCCTCCCTCTTCCCGCCTCGACGAGCCGAGAAAAAAACTCCCCACCACCACCACCATGTCCCAATCCACCGCGCCGCCGCCGCCGCTCTTCAAGCAACGTTCGTGGTCCCCGGACATGCTCCGCGACCAGGCCTGGTCGCGGCGGAAGGGCCAGCACCACAAGCTGCGGCGGAGCGGCCGCCTCTCCAGGAGCGTCACCGACGACGACTTGGACGAGCTCAAGGCCTGCTTCGAGTTGGGCTTCGGGTTCGATTCGCCCGTTATCGACCCGAAGCTATCCGATGCCTTTCCTGCGCTCGAGTTCTACCATACCGTTAATAAGCAGTACAGCCAGAGCTTATCCAGAACGACGTCGTCGTCGTCGTCGACGGTTGTTTCGGATTCGGATACGTCGTCGTTCTCCGTCGATAGCCCTAGCAGCACTATATTCGACCCAGGTACGTACGTAAATGTAATACAGATTGATCCGACGGTTGTGGTTTTATTGATTTTCTTTCCTCCTTAAATTGAATTACTACTACTTATTTTGGGAATTTTTGTAGGTGATGATCCGGAGATGGTGAAGACGAGATTAAGGCAGTGGGCCCAGGTGGTTGCTTATGTGGTGCGACAGTCTCCACCAAACTAGAATCATGTTAATTGGTGCGCTTAAACTGGTTCGAATCGGGTTTTTTTAAATAAAAAAAAAACTTGAATTATGCTAATTGAAATCAATATTTTTGTGGACCAGCAGAGAGAAAAGAAGAAGATCATGGACTGTACTAATTGAATTCTTTTTTTAGTCGAACATATATATGGTGGGACTTATTAAAAACTTTGGCGAAATAAATAAGAAAAAATTTAAATTCTTGAGACGGCTGACAGGCTGTATGGACAGTTGGCCACTTGACCTAATTAATTTGCTACTAATTATTTAGTACTCTGTTTTAAGAACTGTTTAGATAACAGACCAATTGAATGAATTTAATCACTTTCTAAGTTTGGTATCCCTCTTGGACTTGTATGGAATTGAAAAAAGATTGTGACGTTTATACGACAGACCCGGGGATGCTACCAAGTACCCCCTACCAAGCGGGGTACTGAGCGATATCCGGTTATTCATCTCGACACGAACGGTTCAGATTGAATTTGAGCGCATACAGATCTAAACTGTCTATTGCTCGATCAAGATCCAAGCCGTCGATTTCCGAGGTGAACGGCCAAATCGGCTGATTGGCACCGCTACCAAGCACCCCCGCTTGGTAGCATCTCCTGACGGCCGACACAGACATATTAAGTTGCATGCATGATTGGACACAATCCAGTTTATTAAGTAAATGGGATGGATTCAAAAATAGCTCTACAAGCCCAGTCTGACCGCTTTAGTTGTACACATTTTGTGCATGTTACATTATAAGGTCCTATTTGGTATGCTGTCTTATTTATATTATTTGCTTAAAATCCGTATGAGCCTGTGTTGGAGATGGTTTATATAGGGCCTATGATATACTAATGGTTAAAGATTAAACATTTGTTATGTCAACCCCGGATTGAGGGTGCTTGCTGTGCCTTTTTTTTGGCTTAAATTCCATAAACGGGCTAAACACGTATATATTTTAATTATTATCATGTTAACTGTTAACCACCAACTTATTTAAAAATTTAAGCTATTAGAGAAAGGAACAATTGTATTATGGGAAAGTCTACTATACACACCCCTTAAAATGGTGTACCATATGTACTTATTTTATGATTCATTCATAACATTTTAGTGTATTTCGTAACTTTTGTTATCGAATTCATAATTTTCCAGCAGTACGATTCGTAACATTTTCATTATGATTCATAACATTTTGGTGTATCTCGTAACCTTAATACGATTCGTAACTTTTTAGCTATACGATTCGTAACATTTTCTCTATAATTCATAATATTTTGGGGGTGCATATGATACACACCCAAATAAAATGTGTGTATTATAGTCTTTTCCCTGTATTATTCACGTGCAAATTAAGGACCTTGATTATATGCGAAGGACCTGTGCAATCTTTAAGGCTTTAATACAGGAAATTGATTTTCGACGCAGTTGCTCCACTTTGTATATATAAAAATGAACCGTCAAAATCAACATCCTTAATTAATATTAGAGTATTCTCCTACGTACTCTTTCTATCTCTCCAAGATAAGCCGCCGCCAATGAGGGCTTGCAATCTTCACATAATCATGTTTTAAATTCGTCGATAATGGAATTGAACATGGGAAATTCCACAAGGAAACGATTCCATGTCCAAGTTCATTGCTTTTTTTGACTTTCATGCTAAGCCGTCGCTATTGGCAATATATTTATTCTTGAGTAAGGATTACTATTCTAGCTGTTAGGTTTATTTAACCCAATTGAAATATGAAAACAATACTCCTTCCGTCCCTAAATAAGTGTACGACACACAAAATTAGGCCTTACAAAAGATGCATATTTTTTATTAAAAAATTTAATTTTTTTTCACAATATAATAGAACTCATTGCTATATAATGATTTGTGAAAAAAATTTGATTTTTTTAATGAAATAAATGCATCTTTTTGAAGGCCTAGGTTTGCGCGTCGGACATTTATTTAGGGACGGTGGAAGTACCTTTTTTTTTTCCGCTCCATTTTCTTTTCCTTGTCCTTTTTCTTTTGATTTTCAGTCAGGGAACTCAATATCCCAACTAAGCATAAAAGGTTGTTCTAATGTGATACTAAGTTCTCTTTGTAACCACCGGGTGGTACGCATCTCCAACCAAGAAGGTCAAATGTGACATATCATGCCAAGTGGAATATTGAATTGGCATTTGAATCAACTCCAAACTTTATGTCAATTGCTTAGGTATAATTTGACACATCCTCTCTCATGTCAAATTTGACATGTGATGTCGAATCTTCTCTTTCATTATTTTGAAAACATACCTAAATAAGAAAATTTGGCGTTTTAGTTGGAGTGGCTATTGTAGAGATGTCAAAGTGCCACATAAGTCTTCGATCAAAATGATTTGACATTTCCACTTTTGATCTCCTTTGGTTGGAGATGCTCAAGGCTGCCAGCCATGTTAAAACATTCCCCCTCTCATTATTCTTGAGTTTGAGATGACTTAGGACCAGATGGTTGGGTTGTGCGGGCCTCATGTCCACTTGCATTTGGGTGGGGTTCTGGTGACGAATCTTGCGACGTGGTGATCGATGGACAAAAATTTCCTCCCCACCTCTCCGGTCGGGTCAGCTATTGCTCAAATCCGAATATCCTCCCCTATGCAGTTATGCGAGGTTCACGGCCCCGTTCGATTGTTTTTGGCTGGACCTTCAAGCTAAACATGTAAACAGTTAATAAAGTGATGATCATCTCTACGGATTATGCTACCAGTGGAATAATTTTGACATTTGCAAGGCAAATTTATGCTCCAAGTCTAGCTCACGGTTCAATTTTGGGCAGCACTTGCCACTTGGCAATTGGTTTTTGCTCACCATAAATTACTATTTGCACTCCAAAAGTGGAGTGCGACAATCATCTTTATATGCAATTGATTTTTGGTTTCCACTTGTAGAGAGCAGATAGTCATTTATGGAGTGGACAAATCATTGTCCTTCAGCTTATTGTTTATCTATGTTTTCGTATTTGCTTGGGTACCCATACTGATGAGCACAAAATATTGACATGTAGAGATCCCTAATAATGTTAGTAATTTGTTTTGTCTAATTAGATATAGTTATTATTCTTTTGATCATTTATATTGAATTAATCAATTTGCAGGAAAAAGATGATAACTTTACTTATTTCAGCCGTGGAATAAAAAGTGCAGATTTGTGAGTGAAGGTACCAACGTGGAAAAGAAGAAAGCAAAGGCCAATATAATCTGTCTCTATGCAATATTAGAGTTTTCTTGGAAAAAGAATATTTCCTTTCTAATTGTACTTAGTAGAGTTAGGAAAGTTTGAAGAAAAAGAGGATTCTCTTTCCATGAGCATTACCTCAGCAGCCTATTTAAAAAGAAGGCAATAGGGTTTCGGGAGGGATTGACAGCTTGGAGGACGGAGGCCACGGCTCGGAGTAGAAAACGAGAAGAGCAAAATAATGATTTGTGAGGTTCTATTTTTATCTATGTTAGGCTAAACTTCTAAACTAGGGTTGAGGATGAAACCTCATGAATATTATTGATTGGTTTTATGCAGTTGATTTTTCATACGTACGTTCATAGTTTATTGTTCTGATCTCATTAATTAATTTGGTAGAGACTTGGATATGGATTCAATCGGAATGGGTTTT
>JAOTQK010000003.1:17745067-17777406 GCA_025642025.1 Rhododendron ferrugineum
GTAAACGTTTAGACTTATACAAATTTTAAAATTTTCACTATGTAACTATATAAAATCCCCATGATATACATATACTCCAGGTTCGAGAGCCTAATCGAGTCGAATACTACTACGTTCATGTTCGGTTCGTTAAGCAGACGAATCGAATTCGAACAAGCCTTTACCGAGTCGAGCCTCGAACAGTTTACGAACGGCTCAGTTCTTTTACAGCCCTACCTCTCACAGTTGAAAAAATAGTAGCTGTATTTGTTGGTAGTATTTATCCTTTTAATGAGAATATTAGTTGGGACGAGCAGATAGCGATTGCGGACTTGTTTGTCAATTTGGCTGTAGTTTTTATATTTGTGTTCTCCCACCGCTTGTACTAAAAAAATCACTCTAAATAAGCACATAAATAAAAAAAGAGAATAAATTTTTTACACTATCGGTGTAAATATTTATTTTCTACAAATTAATTATATCGCGTCACGTACATGACGACATTGCGCAATATAATTGATTTGGAGAAAACAAATGTAAAGAATTTAATCTCAATTAAAAAATATTAGTACTAAGAAATATGGAAGACAAAAAAGAGTAGTGCAAAAATGAACTTTCCTGCTATTATATTGATTTGTCTCAAATGTTGTACGCGTATTTTCAAGTTTAATTTACACGAATAAAAAAACCAGTTCGAAATTGTCTGACAGAGCATTTCCATCGAGTTTGTTTATTCGGCGGGACAAATCTCCGACGATCCCCCCGAAGTCCCCTGATCAATCAAATCCTTCCCAACAAATCTCTCTCTCTCTCTCTCAAGAACCTTCTGTTCGTGAATGGAAGCAATCAGGAAACAAGCCACCAAGCTCAGGGAACAGGTCGCCCGCCAACAGCAGGTCCTCTCCCTCTTTCTCTCTCTACATTTATCTAAATTTTGTGACAGCTTTTATATCCTCTATAAAACCCTAATTTGATCCATGCGAGTTCTTGTCTTTGTAGATCCGTTGGAAAGTCTAAGTCGTGAATTCTGAATTTTTTTACCCCCTGTCGATTCATGGTGTTATATCCGTTGCTTAGGGTTGGATGAGTTGAATCAAAGAAATCATTTTTATAGTTTTGATCTCGGATGGATTGATTCTTTTCGGTTCGATAGGGTTAGATTGCATGTTATTCCCCAAGAGTTGCAAGATTCAGAATTGGGTCAATGTAATTCAGTTGAATTTGGAATTTCAGGCAAGTCTATAGAATTTTGATTGCCACAGTATTAGATTGAATGATTTTAACTTCTGCGTACTAATCAAAATAGAATTCGTCGTACTTATCCGATGGGGATTTCGTGTGCTGGGAGTGGATACATTGTACGATAAAGACATCGATGAATATTGTTGATAAAGTTTAAGAAAAGGTTCGGCATGTTATCGTTGGTTATGGTTTCTTTGTAAGATATATTTGCGGTGGTGAGAATTGACAAAAGATATTGCCAGATAATCCGGGACTGCTAGGCTGGGCAGAGGGCAAACTGTAGAGTGGGCCCATGTTAGTTGATGGAGTGACTTGCAGTGGATCTATGCTTCTCTTTGTGGGGATCAAGGTTTCCATATTAGGCATTTAATGAGATTTGAGACCTTATTCTCTTTGCTTTTCAAAAAGCATTTTTCAAAAAATACCCCTTAGATTTCCCCTACTGCCAACATTTCTCTCTCTATTTCTCTCCACTTATTACCCCTACTATTTTTCAAAAAAAATTTCAAAACACAAACTAAACACAGCAAGTCTTTGTGATACCTCAGCTTAAATATGGTCTATTAGCTTGAGAAATCTCCTAGTACATGTCTTGAATGTTGTAGGCTATTTGAACAATTAAGAAGACTTTGCTATCCTTTGGCTGGTTTAAATCTATAGTGAGACCACATAACCACAGAGGTCCCATTCAATTTTATGGCATTTCAATCTAGAAGCTACTGTCTTGAATGGAGTCATTTAACAATACAACAGCTATCTAAAAGGTCTGTAAAAGTTTCCATTTGGATAGATTTTGGGAAGGAAAATGATAATCACCATCGTAATGTCTAGAAAGTATATTGCTGTCCGTGAAAAAGTGCATGGATCATCCGTGGATGTGTATTGGTATCCGTGAAATATGTACAGAAATTATAACTGTTTAAGCATTATATGAACATCGTCGGTGGTTACAAAGTCATTTTAGAAATCCTGAAATAAACATGGCTTGAATTATGACGAAGTTTTCCATTTATCTCAATGACTTTTACCTTAAGCGATGGATTCTGAATTCGAATCCTATAGAGTATGGCCATTCAAACTGACTAGAATGTCTAATGAATCCTATAGATGATGCTAGCAAGTCTAAAGATGGATAATACAGAGTTAGCGTGGTTATGAAATCTTTGTTGAGCCAAGTTTCTTGTTTTACCTGGTGTATAAGGGAAAATATGGGCTACTTGGATTGACATTGTTGGAGTCCGGTGGGGTAGTGTTATCAGTTAGGTGATTTGAAAACTGGAAAATAAATTTCAACTCTGTATATCTATATATGATGAATGCCATGCTAGTTGGTTCTTTGACTTCTGTCACAAATTTCAGTTTGATGCTGCAGCGTGCAAAATCATTTTTTTCAGCCACTGACCTCTTTCTCTGGAAAAAAATTGAATAGACAAATGTAATCAAACTAATGAGTAGTCAGAGGTGTTTTAGGTTGCTCAATGCTGTCGACAAGTCACTCTATCGTGATAATATCCTATATGTCATGGTTGTAGGGGTTGCATTGCCTGTATGTTTAGATTTGTGTGTCATATCATAATATCTGGTTCATACTTCATACTTACCAATGACATCTGATAGAGCATTTGTAAGAAGGGAGGAACATCTCTTTACATCCTCCATGGCAACCTAAAGCAATTGGTTGTTATTACTTGACTTAAGGAGTATGATGATATCTAGTGCGTAGGAATAGTTAACCAAGAAATAATAGTATGCAATGGACGTTGGGGTTCTTCCCCATGTTCCATCCCACCCAATTCGTAGCATGAATGTTGATTTCCTCGAGTTATTTCAGGCTGTCTTTAAGCAGTTTGGGGCTGGAGGATATGGTTCAGATAATGTTGTTCCTGACGAGGCAGAGCTCCAGCACCATCAGAAACTAGAGAAACTTTACATCTCTACAAGGGCTGCCAAGGTTATTGAGACTCTCTGTGTGTGTGTGGGTGTGGGTGTGGGTGTCTGTGCGTGCTTGCATTTGGATGGATTCTCAGAGTCTCACCTAACCGTGGAAATCTTTTGTTGTTCCTGAAGATGTTTTCTCATGTTTTCAGCATTTTCAAAGAGATATTGTTCGGGGAGTGGAAGGTTACATTGTTACTGGGTCCAAACAAGTTGAGATAGGTGTGTCGGTGAAGCTTTGATGTATTGTATTGGTATATTGTTTCATGCCAGCCAAGGAGTTGACGTTTGTATTCTTGTGATTTACTACGTGTTTCCAGGAACTAAGTTGTCAGAAGATAGCAGGAAATATGGCACAGAGAATACATGCACCAGTGGTAGTACATTATCAAAAGCTGCATCAAGTTTTGGACGAGCTCGTGCTCAAATGGAGAAAGAACATGGAAATCTATTAAAATCCCTTGGCACTCAGGTTTGTTGATTTTTCCTTATTTCCACCAGATTTCAAGGTACTGTAGAAATTAGGCACCATGAATAGTACAGCAAAATGTCTTTCTCACAATTTGCAAATCTGACTTTATTTTTGTAATAGTTCTCTTCTTTTAATTTTGTGGGCTCATCGAAACAATTGATATGCCTCCATTCCAAATGGCACTTGGTTGAGAAAGATCTTACATTTTTGGAACAAACTTAGGTTGTGTCCACTTTATTATTCCTTATGGATAGATTGGCATTTTTCCTCATCAACTATGTCCCCAGTGGTTTCCATAATCCAGTATTATCAACAGCATTGCTTTGGCTGATTCTGATGTTGCAAGCCAAGATAGGGAAGTATATAAGCTCTCTTTCCCTTTTGAAATTTTTTTTTTGATAAGTAATAAGTTCATTGAAAAGGTGTCAAGGGATGACACCCATGTACCTTTCTCTTTTGAAAGTGAAGTTATCTATTTTCCTTTTGCTTTCTGATGATACTATCATACAAAATAGGTTAACGATTCAAGATTAATTTTGAATGTATTCCTTATATTCTTGCGCGGTTCTACCCAAACAAAGTGAGAGGCACCCACAAACTATTCCTAGGGAAGACTTTTCCATTCCTCCTCCTATTCCTTTCTTGCTTCCTTCCACCTTACCAAACGACTTGGAAGGAACGCACAATCTATCTATTTTAAGGATGGCTTAATATTGAAATTTTAATGGGGCATAAGTTAGGCACAATGTAAAACAATTAAGTCAAGCTTGAGTTGCTGCTGCCAAATGGCTTGTCTAAAATGCCAAGTAGCATTTGATTTGTGTAGGATAGTTTAAGGATGATTTTCCAATTTCATGGGGAGATTCCATAAAAAAACCAACGTTTCGTACTGTTTTGGCATTGGTTGTCTACTAGCTTATTTGAAGTAGCTCAATTAGAAGTATTATAAATTAGAATGGCTTTTGGGACAATTTCGTTTATTGGCCTTTAGTTAAGTCTTCACATGCTTCTGATACCTCTTTAATTAGGTCGCAGAACCATTGCGAGCAATGGTAATGGGGGCACCACTAGAAGATGCTCGTCATCTTGCTCAACGTTATGATAGGGTTCGACAAGAGGCTGAGTCTCAGGTATTTCATTTACGGCATTTTACTACGTTGTCGGGGTACACTGTTTTCTTCATACAGTTCCTTACGGTGATGTGCTTCAACATCAATTGGTTTGGTGGTTCTTACATGCAAATTTGTTGTCTGGATTATATTGGAATTGCTACATGTCATCTACGTTTCCTCTTACAATCTGGTAATTTTGTTTCTCCTGAACCTAGATAGGCTATTGAAGTTTCCAGACGTCAAGCAAAATTCAGAGAAACAGGGAACCCTGATGTGGCTTTGAAACTTGAAGCTTCTGAAACAAAACTACAAGACCTGAAATCAAACATGGGAATATTAGGTAAAGAAGCTGCTGCAGCAATGTCTGCTGTTGAAGCTCAACAACAGAGATTGACTCTACAGCGGCTTATAGCCATGGTAATGCAATCTGCCCTCTTGTTTAACCAAAGTTTTTGTGCATGCATCAGTCTCTATGTGTATGGAATCAAATTTGGAAACTGACATTTTTCGGTTTCTCCCCCGATTGTTTTCAAGGTTGAATCAGAACGAACTTATCATCAGAGAGTTCTTCAGATACTTGATCAGCTTGAAGGCGAGGTATGCAGTTACTATGATCTTTCAAACCCACTAGACCCCTTCCTTTTAAATCCTTTACCATTCATCTAGTCCACCCATATTATTAGAACTTCATGTTTTACCACTCATCTTTTTTTTTTTTTTTTTTTTAAGATGTTTTACCACTCATCTAGTGTACACATTTTATTAGAACTTCATCTTTTTCCGCTTGAGAATCTGAGAGAAGTCCCTATTGTTGTTATTTGGCAGATGATATCAGAGCGGCAAAGAATTGAAGCACCTCCTAGTCCAAGTATGGACAGCACGCCCCTGCCGCCATCATACGAGGAAGTTAATGGTGTTTTTGCTTCTCCAACACCAAATGGATCAACTGACAGCATGGGTTACTTTTTGGGAGAGGTAAGTGTAGATAAACCAGAATTGTTTTGACTTAATGATTGTCTGAGATTTTGAGGAAGTGCTGCAGTATTTGTCGCTTCTGTTTGAAGGGCTCCATTCATTGTACATTCCATTCTTTCACTTTGTTGCAGGTCATTTACTCATATCAAGCTGAATCTGATGTGGAGCTTAATTTGTCAATTGGTGATTATATTGTTGTTCGAAAGGTTTGCAGTGCATGAATTGACCCTGTGATATATTTCTCTTCACATAGTTCTAAAATTAGTGCTTCCTTGTCTTCCAGCACCTATTTGAATTCCTGCTATTCTGCTTCTCGCTTAGCTTACTCATGTCTTTTTAATTTGGTAGCTCAAAAAGGAGGAATTGAGACAAATGTGTGGTGAGGAGTTTATCCTGGAATAGCATAATAGCCAGTTGTATTTATCTACTGTCATATAGATTATAATATGCATAGTATGCTCTTGAAAGATCACGCTCTATCACACTAGAACAGGTTATAGTAGTTTAAAATCGTCCACTCATTTACTTTGTTGCCAGTGATTTCATCACATCATTTTGTGTAATTTATGCAGCTGGGACAGTTGGTCTGGGTACTTGTCAAGTTCTCTCAAAGTTTTATCAATGTTCCAAGTGTAGGAAAATTCCTCTTGTCTAAGTTACCTGTTCGCTCCCTTTTAAACTTTGAGTGACGGGTATATAAATGCCAGAGGGTGTGAAATGTATTATTCTCCCCCGTGGCTGTGGTGGTAGTCAGCTTTCCTTTGTTATTCTGTTCAGCTTTAACCAGGTCTTTTGATGGTTCAATATTTGCACAATGTTTTTGCAGTACATTGTTTTCTTCTTGATTTGCCACTGCTTTTGAAGCAAAAAATTGCTGCTAATATTTTCCTTCTGAGCGCTTATGAATTTGTAACTGATTGTAGTGCTCCAGCTATTCATGTTCCATGGTTTTGACAGGTGTCAAACAATGGCTGGGCCGAAGGCGAATGCAAGGGGAAAGCCGGTTGGTTTCCATTTGGGTATATTGAAAGACGGGAACGTGTTCTTGCTAGCAAGGTGGCTGCATTGTGTTGATGAATTTCAACAAATGTTTGTATCCGCCTATTTTTGGGTCTCTCCGCATGTGACTCGCCTGCTTTGTGTTACATGTTCAATATGGTTGCGATTGGTGTATGTGCATTCTTTTTGTAGTTAAACTTCATTGTTGTAGAATTGGATTGAAAGATACTATTTGATGAGTTCTGTGGCTTTTGATTTATTCATAGTCGGTAGACTCGCTCTTTCTTTCGGGCTGAATTTTTCTGGTTGCCCTTCCTCCTGTTTGTATTGTATTTCCTGTGTTTGAAACTTTGAATGTAACTATCGACCAAGGAATTATATATTTATTGAACAATTCAATGTCACTTGCAAGACTTGAGTAGGGCCGTAAAAGAGCCAAAAGAGCTAAATCAAGCTGAATATTAGAATTCTCAGATTCGTTCGTTACGTTTTTAAGAGAA
This sequence comes from Rhododendron ferrugineum, assembly GCA_025642025.1. NCBI lineage: Eukaryota > Viridiplantae > Streptophyta > Magnoliopsida > Ericales > Ericaceae > Rhododendron > Rhododendron ferrugineum. The sequence continues at coordinate 17,752,282 of JAOTQK010000003.1, forward strand.
CTCGAACTCGAGCCGAATTCAAAGAAAATTTGACGAGCCGAGCTTGCCTAGCTTTGAGTTGAATTCGAGCTTATTCACGAGTCTTAACAAATCAATTATACCATATATTTATGCTCTCATATAAGTCTAAAAATGCAAATAAAATTTTACTACTATTATACATAAATACATAAATTTTTTATTATGTACATATACAAAATTCTCATAAAAATTTCATGATATACATATATTTCAGGTTCACGAGCCTAATTGAGCCGAATACTACTAGGTTTATATTTGACTCATTACGAAACGAGCCTAAAATTGAGGCTCGGGTTCGGTTCATTTAGTTGATTAATCGAACTTGAACCAGCCTTAACTGAGTTGAGCCTCCTTGAACAGTTCCCGAACGGCTTAGTTCATTTACAACCCTAGACATGAGGTATCAAGAGCATCTCCAACTCAATTCTCTTAAATAGAGAATCAAAATATACTCTCTCAGTCCGGATTTAATAGTCATTTTTGAGAGTTCGTGCCATTTTTCAATCGATTATATCTTGTAATTTATAATATTTTATGTAATTTTGAAAATATTGTCTTATAGAACTAATTGAGATCTATCAAATAAGATCCATATTCGATATAAAATTCATTATCATTTTAAAAATATAACTCATTTTTTATCCGGTTAGAATTGAACGAGGGACTATTAAATCCGGACGGAGGGAGTACTTTTTTATCCATAAAGCAAGTTTAGAGGTTTTCACTATTCACTCCAACTTCAATCCAAACAGTATTCGGCTCGATAACCTAAAATTGAAGGTCGGGTTCGGTTCATATATTCCAAGTTCACGAGTCTAATTTCCAGAGAGCAAACCATTAAGAAAACATTAAGAAAAGTTCCCAGAGAAAACATTGGATTTCCAAACTATTAAGAAAAGTTCTCAGATAACAACATCCTAATCTCCAAATCATAACTACAAAATCCCAAGGCTCTGTTTGGAACTTAGGGAAAAGAAAGGAAAATAAAAGAATTTTTCCTCCTATTGTTTGGTTAGAAGAGAAAGAGTAAAAAAAATAAAGATTTTAAGTGTAATGAATAGTAATTTTTCCCTCCTATTTTCCTCCAATTTTCCTTTCCTTTTCTTTTCCTTTCCTCAAGTTCCAAACAGAGCCTAAATCCCGGCATCACTTTGTTCACTTACGCTTTCTGAAATTTTTTTTTACTCCCTACGCGGCTCTCAAAAAGTTTCTCTATCTATTTCTCTCTATTCATTAAATCAAAAAAAACAAATCTCTCAAAACTTAAAACCAAATAAAGTAGCGTGACTATAGGAAACGGTAGAGCGGGGCGTCGGATATGACCTGCAGAAAACAAAAATTAAAGATTATTGAACATTAAACTAAAACAAAAATTAAAGATTATTTAACATTAAACTGAAACATAAATTAAAGATTATTGAACATTACCCAGAGAGCAACAGACATAGCAACTGGAATCACGGCCAAAACAGAATAGAACAAGGAATGGTAGAGCGCGAAGCCGACAGCGGTGATGACTGCCTGCAGAACCACGAGAAGGCTAACCTCGCGAATCAGCTGCTGATCCCCGAACAACGCGACGAAGGACATTGCGCCCAGGATAAAGCACCACATCGCCATCATCACCGCGGGATCGCTCTCGGAGAGGAGCTGCAACGAGATCTGAACGGAAATGAGGACGAGATGGACGCGGTTTCCGTTCCTGACGAGCAGAGCGTGCAGATATTCGCCGTGAAATCTGGCTAGGTGAAGCACGGTGACGTCGGTGAGTCGAGCGACCGAATATGCCACGGCCAGAAGTACGCCCGCAGTCACGATGGCTCGTGCGTCCCAGAGAGTCGTCGCTGGCGGAGATGAGTGGTCAGACGGGGGCGGGGGTGGAGGAGTCGCGGCAAGAATGGCGGTTGCACAGCCTGCGAAGACCAGAACACACGCAATGGCTGCATATTTTTCCATAACTGCCTTCTCAGTTTGTGGGTTTTTTTTTTAGGTAAATTAGTTTGTGGGTTTTCAATTTGAGAGAAGAGGATTTGTGGGTTTCAGTTCCGGATCCGGTTTTGTGTGACCGCGCGCGCTCGAGAGAGAGAGAGAGAGAGAGGTGGATTTCACCTTCCGATGAAGAACAGAAACGGTTTTTTTCCCGGCGACAGAATGGGGTTTTAGGTTTCTGAGGTATTTTCAGCTACACCCCTGAACTTTTAGAAATTTCCATAGACACCCTCAAATATAATTTCAGCTACAACCCCCAAAGCCAAGAGGCACCCTTAATATATTTCATTCTTATTATTTCCTCACGGTTTGGACGTCTCCCTCAAAAAAAAAACGCCTTATAAACCGAGTAATTATTCAGAGTACCACATGGCGTTGCTTACGCGATACCTCCAGCCATTTATGTTGCAATACATTTTATGTTAAGAACATTGAGAAATGCTAGATATAAAGAAAATATACCTGAAAATTATCCTAAATAGTGGTTTCTTACCACTAATAAAAATATCTTAACGGTCATAAATACCTCTAAAAGTGTATTCTGGGTAATTTCCGGATACACTTTCTTTGTACCTAGCACTTTTGAAGAACATTATTCACTTTTTTTGGGTGTCTGAGAGACAAAGAATTTCTCACATTGTGTGACTCTTTTTGCGTCGTTTCAATGACAGTCTTTTAGTGTCTTTTTTATTGTCTTTAGTGGGACATTTTCAACTTTGGTTTATATCTATATATCTTTTCGATTTACCTCGTCGAGCCATACGCTGTGACGTAAAAGTTATTCTCAAGTTTTAGTGAAAATTAAGAGAAAATATAAAAAAGATGGTGTCAAAAATTTGGTGAAGAATTTTTTGATAACTGAATGTCTAAGCAACTTCCCCGTACCAATCGAAAGAAAGGGAAAAAATAAAATAAAGATCTGCCATAAAGGCTAAAGTAGCCATGGTCATCCCCGATCGAATGAGAAGGAGCCAACTCAGCCAAGAAAAGGTGTGTGCAAATTTGTTTGTCACATTGTTAACAAGTTTAAATTCGAGCTCAAACTTAACAAGTTTAAGAGCCTGAACGAACCAACAAAATACTAATCCATTAATTTAATTTAAATTCATGATCTTTGACTATACTCGATTCAATACATTAATTAATTTACTATGATTATAATTTAAATAAATGATCTTTGTTTGATTATACTCCCTCCGTCCCATTTTCATTGTCTTTTTTTAATATTTGTGTCAGTTTTCAATCGCTTATATCTTCCAATGTGAATCTCCAAAAATATGCAATATGGATCTTATTTGATAGATTTCAATTTGTTCTATAATACAAAAATGTCAAAATCATGAAAAATATTATAGATTGAAAGATATACGCAATAAACACAAAAGTGAAAAAAAGAATAATGGACAATGAAAATAGGACGGAGGGAGTAATAATTTATTGAACAATCGACCAAGGAACTAAATATTTTTTGAACAATTCAATCTCACTTGCAAGACATGAGGTACCTCGTATTGTGATGTTGATGTTTTGCACACTATTAGTGATCTATCGTGATCACCAGTCGCATGGGAATATAGTATTTATGATTGCTCAAGCGTTAGATCTTCTTAGACTATAGGGTATTAGATTGCTAGTAATAAAATTTCCGTTCTCACTGGATACTACGACCATCCAAACATAAACTGAGCTTATTTTCAACAGGAGCATTTTTAACCATCAGCACGCGCGAATTAGTTAGTTTGTGCTAATACGAAGAAAGGAAAAAGTAGAGGACAAGAACTTACACATATAGACGGTTCTGTTTAGGGAAAGATGTGCAAACATGACTCTGAGTACAACGAATAGTACGAAAATCTGCATTGAGATTAGAGTGTAATCAGATAACTTCCTTCAGTTGAAACATGATCGATGTGGGAAAATCGACGTTTTAAGCTCACCAGAGCCGGATTATATCTTGGTTTGCTCTGATTATGTAAAGATTTCCTGGTGGAACCAAAGTAAATGGTAAGACAGTGATGAGCCTTGTTAGTGGAAGACTACTAAAAAACTCAGCAAACCTTTTGTTTAGGTTTCCTGATTCCTTGCAAATTTTCAGAACGGCTTCTATATATCCTGCTTAATGTTATCGTAGACCTATGAACAAAACTAAGATAAAATCTACATGCAGAACAGTGGGTGGGACATGGGAGCTAGAAGAATGCTCAATGCTCAGAGTGAGCTTGAACATGAAGAAATACAAGCAGGCACCCTAAGTGGAATAAGATATGGCTCCAGGGTTCATTTTGTTGCGCGCTTAGGAGTAATACATCAAGAAAGCAGAAAGATTGTTCCCCCAAGCCAGTAAATCTAGCTAGCTTAAGAAAATTATGCACACTGTACCTTTGACTTCAGCATGTAAGAAGAATCGTAGAAAGCACCATAGACATCTGACATTGTTTTTGTCCGGTCAACGGCTTTTGCAGCAAGACCTAGAAAAGACAAGAAGAGAATATAAGAAACAAACAACCATGTTACGTACGGAGGATCGAACTGTGTATATGTATGTATATCCGATTTCATTTTGCACGAGACAGAAATTCGTGCCAAAAGTCTAAAAGCTAGGTGAGATGTAAAATAAGGCCGAGCATGACTTGCCCCACCCGCGATTTTATCAAATTAAACCATATGAAGAACCAACAGTTGTACGAGCAAATACTCGACATGGCACTAGGTATCTAGCTAGCTCAGATGACTGCAGAAATAGAAGATGAGGTGGGGGGGCACAATTGAGCATTTCAATCTGATACTAACAGCAATGAATATGATCAATCTGAAATATTTATCCTACAAAGATGTCTAGATGATGCTTAAAAATTGTACTAAAATGGAGGCACCCTTTCATATATATATAAGATTGCCTGTGTATCGTGTCACTTATCCTCCTATTCTCGGCGAAGAATCTCTTCAGTGTCTAAGATGCTGCTTCATGCCATAGGTAATCATATATACTCTACTCTACGCATTTTGACTAAAACCTAATATTGTAATAGATAGGTTCTAAGGCGATCGATCAGCGAGAAAATAAAACAAGCTTTTCAGATAAAGGAAATAAATGTTGGAAGACATGAAAAAGAACAAGAAGCAATCCATTAACTTGGACGGGCTCAATTACGCGCAGCATGTTGAGCGCTGAAGGAGAGGTATACATCTTACCAGGCCTCATTTTTACTACACCTCTGAAGACCTCAACATTGTTGTAGCATAAAGCTAAGGTTCCAATCGCGATGATCGATCTGGTAACATCTTGGAAATAAGAAATGTTCAGACAAGGGAAATCCGTATCTTGAGAGCATGCAAAATCGATTTAAAGCTGCCCAGACGAAGAGTTTACATCTAATATTGACTTACTTCCATATGAGTTAAATAGGAAGTGATTGTATTTCATATCCCAGGATTTAGTTGTGCTATGTTTGGTTAACAGGAGGTCAACTAAATCTTACCATGCATTGGCAGCGTAGGGAGGATATATAATCCAACAAAAAGTCCACCCACACAGATTTTGTGCACAGATCATGGTGTGGGGCCCATTACGGGTCTCACACAAACGATACTCCCAACCATTTGCGTTACGACAAATTTTGCGGTTGGAACATTATTCACTTTGGTTGGATAGTTGGGAGACAAGGAATTACCCACATTGTTTGACTCTTTTTGCACCGTCTCAAAGACAGTCTTTTAGTGTCTTGTTTATCGCCATTAGTGAACTTCTTCAACTTTGGTCTATCTACATGTTTTTTCGATTCCCCTCGTCGAGTCGAACGTTAAGAGAAAATATCAAAAAGACGGCATCAAAAGTTTGGTGAAGAAGTTTTTTGATAACCGGATGTCGAAGCCAACTCCCGCATACCAATCAAAAGAAAGGAAAAAAAAAAAAAGAACTTCTCTAAAGTAGCCATGGAAATTACTAAGGACGGATACAAAATCTGAGCCAGCCCAAGGGGCTTCGACGGTCATGTCGTGTATATAATCAAGGGAAAATGACGGTCCAGGACGTGTTTTGATAATTAATACCCGTCAAGGACAAACTAAGAATATTTGTTAATGCTGAAAATGTCCTTAGTAGGTATTAATTATCAAAACACGTATTTGGCCGTCATTTTCCCTATAATCAATCAAGTTGGGTCAACAAGGCCCATAAAATATTTGACTTGGCCCACTACTTCAGCCTGAGCCCGTTTTACATGGCAAGTTCCCCCAAAGCCCAAAGTCTGCTCTGGTCATCCCCCCAAGTAAGAAAGCAGAGGGACAAATTGTCAAGTAACTCTTTAGATTGTCTGCTTGTGCTTACAAGACAAATTTGACTTCAACCCTAATGACATTCGTGCAAGAAACAGCTCAATAAGAGAACCCGCTTGGCGTATCTGAGCCGTTCGATACACTTTTGGACGGCTCGGATTGAAACCCTCTCACCCCAACACTTTCTCTCTCCTTTTTCTCTCTTCATATCTAAGCTGTTCAAACATGGAATGGACGGTTCAGATGCGCGAGCAGCACCACGTGATACCCGCTCGGCACTGAAATTTTTTTCCAAAAAGAGAACCAAAAATGAAAAAAAGCTTTTTGTTTTTTTGTTGTTGCCTGCTTTGAATAGGAGAACATGAATATTCTTTCTTTGGTTGCTTATGATTTAGGATACGTCTTTCACAGGGTTGCAACGGAGCCAAGTAATGGTGTGTTCAAATTTGTTTGTCACATCGTTAACAAGTTCTAAGTTCGAGCTCAAATTTAACGAGTTCAAGAGCCCGAACGAACCAACAAAATTCTAATTAATTTAAATACATGATCTTTGACTACACTCGGTACATTAATAATTTACTACGATTATCGATTCTTCGTTTACCTTTCCAGAACTCAATATGTCTGATGTGTCACAAATCTACAATAGTAATATAAAAGTGGAATATTTGACGGAAGCAATCGATATTTGACGATGAAGGATATTAAAAATATAATCCTTCCAGTCTTGTGAGATTTAAATCTAAGATATTGATGCAAAGTGAAGATTTACTTATATAAAAATATTAGATGTGACCGATAAAAGAGATGAAGGCCAAGAAAACTGATCTTTTAGTCAACGAAATATAGTAAGATTAGGCCTAATAAGTCAAATGGTTTATTTTTTTGTTCTTACTTTATAAAAATTTACATTTATTAATTTTTCGTTAATTTATTTTGAGAATTATTGTTTTGTCTCATGAGGAGTGAAATTTAAAATGTAATTTTTCGTTTTTCCCGTTTCTTGTCCGGTTCGTGGACGTTGTTGGTTACCTAGAGCGGCAACTTCCAGGTGGCTCACTATATAAAGTTTATAAACCATAATTCCTCTCCCCCTCTTCCCTCCATCTTCTCTCTCTCTCTCTCTCTCTCTCTCTCTCTCTGTCTCTCTCCAATGGATCTTAAAACCCTAAATCACCTCTCCCATGCCCCAAGCGGAAACCCTAATTTCAACCATTTCTCTTCCCATTCCACTCCCTTCATCCGATTCCATCCCAAACCTCGGAGTGTTCTATCGCCTCTTCTAATATGTCCTGCACCTGGTAATAATCGAACGAATCGGTTGATTACTGCTTGCATTACTCCAAGCCAAGAGTTAATCGGAGAGGAATCTGAAATTGCGAGCGAAAACGGCAGCAGTATCGCTTCGGTTTTAACGACTGAAGAAGAAGAGGAGGAGGAGGGGGAGACAGGGGTGGTTGAGACGAATAGAGAAGAACCTGTGGGGAAAGAGAGTCTTTGGAATCAAATTATTGAGATTATGAAGTTTTCGGGGCCTGCGACGGGGTTGTGGATTTGTGGACCGTTGATGAGTCTCATTGACACTGTTGTGATTGGTCAGGGAAGTTCTCTCGAGCTTGCTGCTTTAGGTAACATCTACTGCATCTGTCGTGTACCTCTACTAATCCTGAGACTAATCCCAACGTGCACTAGGGTCCCATGTAGAGATGTCCAACGGGGCCGTGCTGTGCCATGCCGGCCCATTTGCTTTGTGCCAATCCTGCTTCGTGCCTTGCCATTTTTTAATCTTGTCGTGTCATGCTGTTTTCTAATCGTGTTATGCCGTGCCCATGTTGGCCCATCTCCAATCGAGTTTCGTCGGAAAATAACAACTAACAACTTAGTATTTGTCCTGCCATGCCCTTTCGTGCTGGTCTAGAACACTCAACCATGCCATGCCCAGCCCATCTAAAACCGTGTTGCGCCACATTTTTCAACGTGCCGTGCCAGTCCGGCCCGTTTGACATCTCTGGCCCCATGAAAGCCGGAGCAAAGCCCTGTATGGAGTGGCCCAAAGGAATTGATAGCACCTTATAGGTTTCGAAGCTGAGACCTTAGGAGAGAACAAACCCAGGCCAATCCCTTGGGGTTATGTTGTGTTTATAGTATTTGATTGGCATATCCTTGTGGTCTAAACTTGATTTTTAGTTATATATTATTGGTTTCAATGAGTTTCCACATGATAATATATACTATATGGTTTCTAGTTGATAGGAGGTGGCTAGATATTGTTTTAGCAGCAGAACACCCTCAAACCTACAAGAGAAAATAAGAGCCCACACGAGAAAACAGGAAGTTTCCCCAATATTATTATCAATAAGAGTGAATAGTACCTTTGCCCTTGGTCCATAACTCTATTTATAAGACTCAAGTACTAGTTCTAATGGAATTATCATTAGGCTAGTGGAATAATGCCTTGAATTTTGGTTGTTTCGGCAGGCCCTGCGACTGTGCTTTGCGATTATACCAGTTATATTTTTATGTTCCTTTCAATTGCAACATCGAATATGGTTGCTACTTCACTTGCAAGAAAGGTTAGTTTGTTGAATTGTTGAAAGCGTTGTAGGTCTGGATTTATCATCGTCAATTTTTTTGTAGCTTGGCCCTTTCTTTTGACAAGTAAAGGTTTCACAATAACATTGTTGGCATATTAACCATGCTATCAGCCTTTTTCCCCTTGATAAATTCTATTGTCATCTTGGGCATATTTTATCATCTGCATGTTTCTTTTTTTTGTTTAGACAAAACTTGTTAATTTTTGTATGCACGTTGTCAAAATTTCTACTTTCGCGGTTGTTCAGTGTGTTAGTATGAGTCATGTGACATCACTTAAATTTGTTCCATTCATGATTTAACTTATTATTCACTATCTATTAGTAATCATCCTTCCCCACTATTCGACTAACCAACCTTGTTGCAGAATAAAGATGAAGTGCAGCATCAGATTTCTATCTTGCTTTTTATTGGGTTAACTTGTGGTGTGGGGATGCTGTTCTGCACAAGGTTCCTAGGTGCATGGGCACTAACTGGTAATTAAGATTTAAGACTCTGTCTGGGTTTGATAATCAAGTGATAGATTGGTGGAGTCCTGGATAGATTGGAGAGTCATCGATGTTTCATCTCTTCATTACTAACAGATGCCATCGAATGACTGATTAATTTGCTCTATTACCTTTCCAGCTTTTACTGGCCCAAAGAATGTGCACATCGTACCTGCAGCAAACACATACGTTCAGGTTCAATTTCCCATGAGCAAACAATTTCCATGTTGTTTTCTCTTACATCATGCTTGCTATTCTTATCATCCACGAGGTTTACGTTTCATTCTGCTTATTATCTGATGCTGTAAACTATGTTTGGGGAAGACGAAGGACGACTGTCATACTTGATCCTTTCTCAAAATTTTCTGGCCTTCAGTCCATTCACTTTCCAAGTTATTCACCCAAAATAGCCAGTAACCACTTTAGTACAACAAGTGAACATGTTTCGTGGAGATGAATTGTCAGAGGTTTGAGCTTCTGTAGAGGCATGGAGACACTAAAACCTGTCATAGCCACCTTGGCTATTCTCCTTGCACAATCTTGCAGAGATTGAGAATGAGATTGGTGAGGTTACTGTCTTGTGCCTGCTCACTGAAAGTTTGGTATCTTTTTTCTTCCCGAGATTGGATTGTCACTTGTTTTGAGGGTAAATAAGTTCTTCCAATTTTTGTGCTTTGAGAAATTGTGACATGCTTCTTCAGCTTTCTTTCAGATGGACCATGTTTTCTCCTTAATTGTTATGGTATCATCAATTATGTTATATACTGGTGACTGTTCGATTGATGGGATCTTTTATTTTGGTAGATTCGAAGCCTAGCATGGCCTGCAGTGCTTGTTGGGTGGGTTGCCCAAAGTGCAAGGTGCAAATATACCACACTCTTTTGGTGACTTATGCATGAAAGTAGTGCTAAAGTTTCCTGAAACAAATAAGAATCACGAGTGATTTTGTGGTTGATGGTATACTTCGCAATAATGCATATCAACAAACACGTCAAACTGTAATAGAGTAAGAGATCTATATTTAATAGAAAAAGGTGAATCTTCATGGTTTATGTCACTTAAATGAATCATTGATGCGAACACTGAAGAGTAAAGGATCGGGTATTTTTTTTCTCCTGATATCCTTGTTTTACCATATTTTGTCATGTGGGAAGTTTCTTCTTTTATTGGTTTGTTGGTGAAATTACATCAATTTCACCTATTACTCTTTAGTTGTTACTCCATAGATGTGGAGGTTCATGCATGTGTCCTTTTTTGTACACAGTCTTGGCATGAAGGATTCGTGGGGACCTTTGAAGGCCTTGGCAGTTGCCAGCGTTGTAAATGGCATTGGTGATATTGTCTTATGCACATTCTTGGGCTACGGGATTGCTGGAGCGGCTTGGGCAACAATGGTATCACAAGTGAGGAAATTTTCAATTTATTTGCACTTATCGCGTTTTCTTGTGCGTTCAGCTTTCCTTTTTGTTGTGTCTCCTCTTCTTATCGTATTTTTAGGTTATTGCAGGTTATATGATGATTGAAACTTTGAATAAGAAAGGATATAATGCATTTGCCCTCTCTGTTCCATCTCCAAGCGAACTTTTGCAAGTATTCATGCTTGCTGCTCCAGTGTTTATCACAATGATTTCAAAGGTTTGTGACATATTACTCGATTATCTACTAATTCAGCTCATGCCTGATTATTGTACAACTATCTGACACAGTGAGGTTTAGGTTGCGTTCTACTCTCTCATTGTATATTTTGCTACGTCAATGGGCACACACACTGTTGCTGCTCATCAGGTTTGTGCCACGTACTATAATCTCTTTATTTATTAGTTCTTTATTTGTGTGCATTACTTTCCTATTCCTGCAAGGAGTAGATGGATATTTATTTTACAAATTCCTGTCAATTCTAGGTCATGATTCAACTGTTCAGCATGTGTGCAGTGTTTGGTGAGCCTCTCTCTCAAACTGCTCAATCATTCATGCCTGAGTTAATGTATGGAGTCAATCGAAGTCTGCCAAAGGTTAGTTGTTTATTCTTCATTCTCCAAGTTTGGTTACTGCTCCCTCCATCCCGTCCCATGAGAATGTGACTTTGAAAAGTCAATGAACAAAATTTGGTGACTGGCTTCTTTTGCCCTTCTCTTTTGAATTTCAAATCCAAACCCCGTTAACTGATTGAAACTGATGAAGGTTCCTTTCGGGAAGTGTAATAATTATATGTCCTTGAAAAGGTAGACTCCCTGATATTCAGTAACCGATAGTTGAGGGAGGGAGTATATGTTTGCTCTGTCTCTTGCCTCTATTTCTATATACAGTGTGTGGTGGATGTATGGATTTTAGGAATCATTTCGTTCACGAATATATGTTGCGTAAGTAAGTTCCTTGTCACAGCTTGTGGTTCTGCATGATTTCTGTACGCAAATGGTGTTCTGAAAAGGTTTATCTATCAAACAGGCTCGATCACTATTAAAGTCGCTGCTGATCTTTGGTGCGCTTAGTGGGTTGATAATGGGATCCATTGGAGCATCTATCCCCCTGCTGTTCCCCAAATTATTTTCACCCGATCCTGAGGTCATTGGGGAGGTTAGTTCTCTGTTGTATGTTTCACCAATGACAACTTCTATTTCTTGGATCGTTCAGATTCTGGTACTTGTGGTTTTGGTCTGCCTTAATACGCCGGTAACTTCCTGATTTTCCATATGAAAACCTTGTAGTATATTTTTAGCTCTAATAAAACTGATCCCATATGCCAATCAAGGTTGTCAATCCCGTACCGTACCGTACCGGCCGGTACGTACCGGATTTGAGGGAAACCGGTACCCTAACCCCCAATACCGGTCCTTACCGCTTGGTACCGGCTGTTTCGGGAAATACCGGCCGACTCGAACCAAAAAAAACAAACAAAGGGACAGAAAAAAAATGTTGTCTTTCAGAATTTTAGCAAAACGTGGGCTTAATTATAGTACGTGCGCGAGGCTCAAATCCCGGATTTGCACCCCCCCCTGCGCGCAAATAACCCGTGACGCGCACCCAGTTAATTGGTTTCCAAATCAGTTTTTTCAAATTGCCTTCGGCCACGGCCCATTTTCCTGAGCGCGCGAAACCTCTTCTTGGGTCCTCATTCACAAGCCCACTAGTGTGCAAAGTCATTTAAGATGGAAGAGAGTTTTGTAACTAGGCAATGTGGGACAAGAAGCAAACACATAGGTATTTTATGATGAATTGCATGGTATGGGGGATTTTTTTGAATTATTATTATATATAATTATTATATATATTGTAGTTGCAGTAAATCCGAAACGGTACCCGGTATTTGACCGGTACCGGTACGTACTGTACCAATAAGAAAACCAGTACCCTGGCCAGTACGGTATTTAGAACATTGATGCCAATGTCACTGTTTCTTGGTGCATTTTGCATTTTAGTTCGTAGTTTGAATTTTTTTTTTTTTGAATAACAAGGAATTTCAAAATAAGCGGCAATACCCCATTTGCTGCCTGTATAACAATTTTTCTTTGCTGGATGATCATGTATTTTGTGTTATTCATGGTTTGCTCAAATATTTCTATCATCAGTGTATGTGATTCCAATTGGAGAAAATGCAGTTTACTAGGAGGATGCAAATGCTCTGTAGATGTGCAGTACTCCTCTCTCTCTTTTTTTTTGGGAATGACAAGATGCGATGTTATCTGGTTTTTCTTGATACTTTAGTCTTCTCCTTTCTCAATGCAGATGCGCAAAGTGTTGATTCCATACTTCATGTCATTGTGTGTGACAGCCAGTGTTCATAGCCTTGAGGGAACATTGCTGGTATGCTTGCTAAAGCTTTAGTACTTAAGTTTTGTCAAATAAAGTTGTCGATTCTTAGGCATCGAGTGTGCCCAAGCTTGTGCAATAGGTTTTTAAGTACGGTATTACATTATCACTCTGTTAACGGATGGTAATTTTTTTTGATCTTCTGATGTAATCTGCGAGTTTTCTTTTCCCTTTATTCTAGTGTATGATAGTACTTAATTGCATACGTTTGCTTCTGCAGGCTGGGCGAGATCTAAAGTTTCTCAGTTTATCAATGAGCGGGTGCTTCTCATTAGGTGCTCTTTTCCTAATGGTATGAGATTATTTTTGCGGATCCCCTTCATCCATTTACTTCTGTTTCCTTAAATTCTCGCCATCAATATGCCTTGGGAAAAACAATACAAACCCAGAAAATTTGCAAAAATGTGTCCAGATTGGTGTGATTTGCATGGCTTTCAATTTTTAATGAGGCCAACATTCCACCGGAACGAATGTAGGGCTGTCACACCAAATTGAGGACACTTCAGTGTGATATTTTCTGGGTCTACACTCTACAGCATTACTGTATGCAAAGCAGAACGAGGAATGAAACAATTGATGATATTCCGACCCACAGTCCTTTCCTGAATCCTCAAAGTTGTTTCTGTGTGCTTCAACAATTCTTTTGTTCTTTGCACCAGCTAGTGAGCGGTAGAGGATTCGGTTTGGCTGGTTGCTGGTGTGCCCTTGTCGGATTCCAATGGGTAACTATTACGTCCACTCCACACATCTTGACACTGTTTCTTATATGCATACTCATCTGAATGCATAGTTTTTTCGTTCTCTCTCTCTCCAGTCTCGATTTTTTATGGCTCTACGGCGTCTCCTTTCACCTGACGGTATACTATACTCTGAAGATTTGACAAGGTATCAAATGGGGAAGCTGAAAGCTGTATAGTTGTTGGATCGGGAGTCAAGCATCTGGAGATTGAGAAACGAACTTCAGCTGCTGAGAATACAACTCGGATGATGCTACACTATATTATTAATAAGTCTCACAAAATTGGCACATGGATGCCATAAATCATTTAGGATTAGCCATTGTTTCAAGTCCTCGGTGAAGCTTAGGTAGAATTAAACACCGACAAATCTGTAAACATATCCCCACAGATTCACAGCAATTGTAATAGTTGTCTGCATTTGGCCAATCAATATGGAAACCGATTATTTCAAAAACAGCTCTCTGTAAATCACTGTATCCCAACAATATTCGGGTTTTTTTTTTTTTTGCCAAGTAGAAACTGAATAAAAACCTACAAAGAGGAATAGGAGTAACTGAAACTGTTTTTTTTGGGCCAAAAACAGTTGGTTCTGCTAACAACATGCTATGCTTACTGTTGTGACAAACAAATTTCCCCTTCCAATCATCAAGGAATAACTCGAACAAGAGCTCAAGGGCATTCTTCTTTTTGCCACACGAGGTTCCGGTCTTGCTTTTTCGGAGTCAATTGATCCCTCGATTAAGTCCTAACTATAAACATCTTAAGAGAAAAAAATGAGAAATCGTTTGGATTCGAGGCAATTGAAGAAACAAGCATTTCCCAATTGCCAATTAAATTGATATTTGCAAATTTTAAAGCACACAAAACATACTCCTTCCTTTGTTTCTTCACATAACGAGGCACCAGAAAAAAATTTCATCAAAATACAGAATCATGGAAGGTGATTGGAATCATTGGATGCCACTTCCTGCGTTTGGTACAAACACACTCTCTAGCTTCATCAACATTCTTACTTCTTCGTGATCGCCTCAGCTTTTCAGATTTTTAAACCTTGAAATTGATCTTGCCAGCGTAACAGACCAAATGGACATACGTCCTCGTTCACAATGTTTCCAATGATAGCCATCTTTCTGTTACATGCAGTGGGCGGATGCTTGACACGAGACACGTTAGTATTGGCAGTTTATGAAGGAGAGCTCGAAAATCTGCTACTTCCTCGGCGACCACGCCCAGTTAGTTTTGGTCGTTGCACTTTATCCTGAAATATTTTCCCAAAGAGATAAACAGGTCAATTACAGATTCAAGATATTTTCCCCAAATTAGGCTAATCCAAGAGGTATTCAGAACGACGACGTGATATAGAACTAAAAATGAGAAGGACAAACATAAATGACCTCAAAAGGGAGTTTACGCGCTAGTTGTTTCCTCCTGAAAACCTTTCGTGCCTGTTCCATCTTCTCCTCTGCCTTCAACTTGGTTAGGCTGGGCCTGTAGAGAATCACAGTTCGACCAATCTGACCTACTACCAAAGACCCAGTTGCCTTCTCTAAGTGCTTCACCACATCATCTAATTCCCCGGGACAGTTGTTATGTATTTTAAGCTGTTTACAGGTTTTAACAATCAAAACTATCAACAGTATGGAAACTAATTATTTCACCAACACCACCAACACGAGCATATAGACATTATACATATGGAGAGAGAGAAAGAGTTCATTTTCTTCACCATTTCAAAGACATGCTACTATGCTAGTATTAAATTTGTAATGTCCCCTGGGAAGCAACAGTGACTTGGTTAGGTTGCATTCCTCCAATAAAGAGATTTGAATCCAAATCTCCTCAACTAACTTACGATGAAAAAGATGAGATTAGACACCATAAAGCTGCAAATAAAGGATCATTCAAACATGATGTAAAACGTTCTACAAAGCTACAAAAGAAATCGACATTGTTTGGAACTTAGAGAAAGGAAGGGAAGAGACAGGGAAATATGAAAAAAAATCTCTTTCATTGTATGGTTTGAGAAGAAAGATAAGAGAAAATAGCAAAACTTTTTCCCACAGTTGTTCTCACATTTTCCTTCTCAATTACACTTTTTCTTCTCTCATCTTTCTCTAAATTCCAAACAAAGCATAAAACTTCAGTCATCTAGTCATGGAATGCAATATTACATGTTTGTGCCCTCGCAACAATGCAAACTAGCTACAACCAACCTTGATGGCAAAATGAATCACTCAATCTTAGAAGTTCAAATGAAGAAGAAGAAACAAAAAGTGCATTTTTCTTGCTACATGGATCAAGCATCCATCTCATATCTTTCCACATTCTAATTCTAACTTGGCATTGCAGCCTTTAAATTCGCACCAATACGTTCAATTTAGGCAAGCCACTCATCTCATTGTCACTTCTTTTTTTGACCGTAGACGATTCTTAATACACTTTCTTTACCATCAACCATAAAATTCGTACCCACCACTCAACAGACCTAATTCTTATAATCCAAATCACAATTTGCCTCACCATTCTACACATTCCTAAATAAAAAAAACAAATTACTTCCCAAAACTTTTCCTTGCTTTTGACTTTAACAAAATCAAATACTACCATACTTGGAATACAAACCTACTGTTTCAAGCCACAGGAACTAAACTAAAAAGCCTAAAAATAAATACCAAGAAAGCAACGCTTTTTTTGATAACTAGCTATCCAGACCAGCTTAAGCGCACGGTGCGCACCTTGACTAATCCTAAGAACCACAACACACCATTCCCACAACGGCGCCAAGAAAGCATCTTAATTAACCATATTGCATCATACCAACAAAAAAAGCCCTAAACCCTAACCCAGGGCATAGAAACCACATCCCAAATAACCACATAAACCACATCACAAAACACCCAAACAATTCGTAATGTGCACCATTGTGTTTAATCATAATAATACCTTGAGAAGCTCATTTTTCTCTAGGGTTTCAATCAAGGCCGTGGCAACAGACTCAGTCACGCCGGACTTGCCCACCTGTTGAGACTTGAGCTTTCTCCCCAGACCGTGAGCATAAGAAGATAAGTCTTTCTTTTCCTTCACAGAAAGAACCGGCAACTTCACACCCAGTAACTCCTTAGCCCTAGGAGGAGGCCAAGAATCCAAATCCCTCTCTTCCACGAGGCTAAAGTCCTCTTCTTTTTCCAAACCCAGATCCTCATTCCCAATTTCAAGCTCCTCGTCATCGTAATTGAGTTGGGTTGTGGTAAAGGTCTCTTCTTTTTCCAAACCCAAACCCTCACTTTCTAATTCAAGCTCCTCATCGTCGCAATTGGGTTGGGTTGTGAGTCTGAGGGTAGAGAGAGAGTGGATAGGGGGGAAGAGAAGGGAGCGGGAAGAGAGAGAAATGAAGGAGGAGGAGGTGGGGTGAAACTGTGGCGTGCGGAGGGGAAGGGGGGAGATGGGTTTGAAGAGGAAGGGAGGAGGGAGAAGAGGAGAGAGATAAGAGGGCGGCGGAGGGCGGAGGAAGTGGTGGAGAAGTGGGTGAGAGGACGGTGGCGAGAGTCTTGCCATAGCCGGTTTCACTTGTGCTCTTCACCCAGTATCCTCACATGCTTATCTGATAATTTGGGACAAATTTGGGACACTGACACGGTAACACGATTCGAACAAACAAATTATCCGCATTGAATGTATATTACATTATTACTAGATTAGTATTAGGAGAGAAACAAATAAATGGGAATTGTGGGTTTATTTGAAAGTTATGAAAAAATAAAGAAATAATATTTAGAAAAAAATTTCATTATTACTTTCATTATTTGGTTTGAAAAGACAGAATGGGCAAAATAGCAAATTTGCAATTTTGTTCATATTTTCTCTCATTTTACTCGAGTTCCAAACGTAATGTTACGGAGGTCCCAAGTTGGATTCTCGCAACTAGCAAGACCAACCCGTACCATCCTTACACTCACTCCACGTTTCTATCGATATATTGAGGATTTGTTCGATTTTGCGTCTTATCTACTTAAAATTTTATTGAATTACGAATTGTGTCCAGATTCAACGTGATTTTAAACAATTAAGTAATTAAAATAAGAGATGCTCAAATAAGTAATTACACAAGAGATGTTTATTTGCTTGAAACTTTATTGAATCATAACCTATGTCAACAGGATCAACAAATACTCCCTCCATCCCACAAAGATGGTCCAGTATGCATGCTATATTTGAGATGTTTCATAAAAATTGTCCATTTTGAGATAAAAAAATGAAGTTAGGATTTTAAAAACATTTTGTCAAGGGGCAAAATTGAAAAATTAACAAAAGTACAGAATTAGAAGGAGTAATATGCAAGACGTCAAACCATATAGGACCTAAAATGAGGTTATCTTTGGTCTCATTTTAAAGTGGATCTTTTTTGTTACTTTTCAAACTTCATGTATTCAACGAACTTTTTCGGACTATCGGTAGTTTTCTTTTTGGTTTGGTTTGTTGATAGGGCTTGCAAAATCTAGCAATGAGAAATAATTTTCTTGACTTTGGTTTCTTTTTCCATATTTACCAAGAGCATCTTAGAAAAGTCCAAAAAATTTCCGAGTGTTCTAAAGTTGTAGAACGTTGTGAAAGCATGAAGAAGGAAGAGAGATTTTACAGAGGAATATCCCAGATCGAAAATATGAGCAATTAGATTGAGTTGATCTAACAACCCTTATCGTTCGTTTGTTAGAAGGATATGTTTTGGAGGAGCGAGAGGTATATATATGGTTGAGGAGGGTATTATGAAGGAGAGATTACTTGGTTTGTTTTGTTTTTGTAAAAGAGGGTTATGATGGGGTGAATATAATCAGAGACGGAGTCAAGAATTTCACCACGCAGGGGTGATCAAATACACATGTATAATAACGTAAATACATTAAAACTCAAAATAACGTAAATATATAAATCGGTTTAACTAATGAGATTGATCTTGATGTATGTGTATTGTTTTTTTTATTGTTGATCTTCTTCTTTTTCATTCATCACAACTGGACGAATTCGGTCCAAAGGCTTTCATGTAACTTGATTTTACCAGTCAAAAAACAAAGAATTAAAAGTCTAGAACAACAATTGGGGAAAGACATACCTACAACTTAGATTTCACCAAAATTAATGAGGGTTTCCAAAATCTCTTCTCCTCCGTTGTTATTTTCTCGAAATTGCCTTTGAAGTCTTAACAATTGAGGATGTTTGTGCCAAGAGAGAGGGAGAGGGTTTGGTGTGCCATTGAGGTTTTAGAGCAAAAAGAAATAAAACCGTAAAATACTGAACTCATGTAACGAAAAGTGGAAGTTTATTACTTGAATATTCACAATATTAACCCTCTAGTTTTATGCTTTGTTAGTATATTTTAACCCTTAGCCTTTAGTAATTAATGTTCGTATTCTCGTATTTCAAAGGTTACTATTATATATATATATATATTCAAAATTCTACACAGGGGCGAGCCTATATATTTTCATAGAAATTTATTTATTTTCACATATATTAGTAGTTTTTTTTTCCTTGCAGAGGCGACCGCCCCTACTGGCCCCTCCCTGGCTCCATCCTTGAATATAATGTGTAATTGTGGGTGTTATTCAATAATTAGATAAGAGTGAGAAACTTGAAGAGCATTTGCTGGAATATCTGTCTAGAATATCAAGAAATGAGAGAATAAGGAATGTTTTTACTATGGTGGATGGCTCACACATTTGACATCAATCGGTCCTCTAATGGCTCCTTCTCGGACTTGCCAAGTTGGCCGAAGCAGACGTTATCCGGGTCAGATCAATTGGAGGGTCGACATCTGTCTGCGTCATGCCCAACTCCTTGGGTGGGACGTAATCCCCACCTTCCCTAATCGAGCTGTTTTCTTTTCAATCAAACCGGTCAAGCTCGTGAGTATCAAAGGCCTAGCAAGGCCAAAATACTACTGCCCCCAGCGGGCATCATCGGCCGAGCGGACAACGGGCGCAGGTCCATCGCGCAGGGGCATCAGCCCAACGAGTGATAGGCCCAGCGGGCAGCAGGTTCAGGGAGCAAAAAATAAGAAAGAAATTCAAGAGTATTGTGGGCCCCAAGGTGGTTACGCTTAGAACCGCCTCAAGCTCTGTACATAACGGGAATTAGGGAATGTAGGGCAGGTGGATGAGAAGGACAGGAGGAGAGAGGGAGAGGAAGTGATGGCGCGACTAGCAGCGAACTTTTTCTTCCAGTCTTTCTACATCTGTTTCGTTGTTATTTTCTTCGCGGTCGCTGCTGGATTCACCCATCTTTTCCCTCCTAAACAGCCAGACGCCTTCGGCTTCTCCCCCACCACAACAACCATTATCACCACTACTACCGATATTACCACTGCCTTCGCCTCCAACGCCTGCCCTGCCCCGCCACCACCGGGTGGGGTTATGTCAGGAAAAAAATAAAGCGCTATGGTATTCAGTTGTACAGCCCGGTGTTGGCTTTCTCCTGACGACGAGGGTCGGCCGTCGATTTCACATGTCATGTACCGTCAAAGCAAATAAGGCGGTGAGTACTTCAAGTCTCACGCCATGTTGGCCGTGGACTGCTATGTTCTATAGATTTCTATGTAACTATTGAGAGTGAAGATATTCTACATAATGTGACTATTCCATCAAAAAGTTTTCTTTTAATTCAAAATGATCAATATGTAGAATCCAAACAAATAATTGTTGAAATTCGTGCAGGAACATCCATTTTGAATTTGAAAGAGCGAGTTCTAAAACATGTTTATTCTACCTCAGGCGGAGAAATGCACTGGAGTACTGATGTGTATCATGCACCTAAATTTCCATATGGTAATGATTATCTCTTACCAAAAACAAGTAATTTATGGATATTATCGAGAGGGCCATGCAGATTCATTATAGCCTCCTTTTCGCTCCACAAGGACCAAGATCAAATGAATACTCATTCTCTTTCTGTCAAGCGAAAAGATATTTTGAATTCCTCATTGACTAATGATCAAGCGATACACAAATTATTTAGTTCAGGTTTTTCTGGATTTTGGATTTTTTCTATTTCTAGTTTGCATGGTCCAACCATTGATCCTAAAAATTTCTACAATAAATCGGATAGATCGCTAGTATAGTTCCCTATCCACGATTCTGCTATTTATTGAAAAAAATTTACTGGATTAATATAGGATGAATTCTCGGAATGCCTAGAAATAGAAAAAGTAAGGACTATTTAAAATGTTTTTCTTATGTACAACTAGAAAGTAATAAAGATTATAATTGGATAAATATCAGTGGATTGTTTGTCACTCATTCATTGAATTATAAATCACTACAAGTGACGGAGATACACGACTTAAATAAAAGAAAATCAAATATTTAAAAATTGCATCTACAACAATGGATGGAAACAAAAACATATAGAATTTGATCGTTATGAAAAAATCCAAAGTCGATGGTGGACAGTTGACCAGAAGAGAACTTCGATTCGCCCGGCCAGCAGGCGGGGATTCCCTTTGCCAAGGAGAGAATACGTCTTCATTTTCCATCAAAAGGGAAATGTCTTTTTCTTAAAGCAACACATGTCAAGTCAAAGCAAATAAGGCGGTGATCGAGTACTTCAAGCCTCATGCCATGTTGGCCGTGGACTGCTACAAGGTACTTGTTGGCGGGATCTATCTTGTTATTTGCTCGACAAGTGTCGTCATATGCGTGGTGTGCTTGTGCGCATTGTTTGGTACTCTGGGAATGACTGTTGGCGTAGCTCTAACAATGATATCGCAGAGTCTAATGGCGATTTCCGATGCCGTTCACACCCCAGAACTCGGGGACACGCTCTTGCTTTTCCTTTTAGTGCAAGAAAGAGCAGTGGGGTTGTGTTGCTCAAGAATGGAAATGAAATTTCTCTCTTCTCTGTTCATAGCATTCTCGCGGTTGTTCATGATTTAACTAGTGAAGTTTGTATTTGCTTGTAAGGTGTTTGATATATTGTGTCAATGACATTGTAGTATAAAGACCACTAAAACCAATGATTGCCTGAAAAATTTGCATTTTGAGTGTCTTGTACGTGAAAAATCACCATGCCAACATGTAAACAAAGTGAAAATGGAAAGGGATTGGAACTATCTGTGAGCAAGGGTCATTAATCTCTTTTCTCTTCAATAGATGCATTTTGAGTGTTGTGATTAAATGTGGGTTTCAGGTGTGTTCCATGTAATAGATTTTTTTTAGGCGTAGCTGTTTGTTGTGGCTTGGGGTATCAGTCTATAAATACCAAGGGTTTAGCTTTTAACAAAACTCTTTGATGAATTCAAGCTCGAAACTCCATTGTTAGCCTCTGTAATTGGCACTGCCTCGTAGTCTCATTTTTTTTTCATACATACTGGCAGAATTTCTTATGTGACCTTTTAGTAGGAATGGATCCACATGAAGACCCCTTCTTCACCGCTCTCTTACAAGAAGGGTCCAATCTTGGCAGTCAATTCTTAGAGTCATCATGTTTGAGCCAAGTTGGTCTGGAGTCGCAAAAGGAGTTCCAATTTTCTGTCCAAACAGAACCTGCGACCAAGGGCTGGGACCAAATCGGGTCACCTGTGACCCATTTATTAGAGAGTCCTATCTTATGTGTATCACTCCATCGCACGAGATAGTTGCTGTTCTAGTACGTAATTCGAAGCACGTATCCACCAAGTTCCGGTTCGGATAAAGTTCACAAGAGGTAATTAATCCGAACCACCCACTCCCGCATTCATTATATATTGTTTAACATACCCTTTCGTATTTGGTTGGTACCCGTAGTAATTTTGGAAAGTTTCACTAAAATCTCTCCGAACTTATACTTGGGTAATTCTGGAGTCGCACAAGGAGTTCCAATTTTCTGTCCAAACAGAACCTGCGACCAAGGGCTGGGACCAAATCGGGTCACCTATGCGGCTGTGACCCGGTGACCCATTTATTAGAGAGTCCTATCTTATGTGTATCACTCCATCGCACGAGATAGTTGCTGTTCTAGTACGTGATTCGAAGCACGTATCCACCAAGTTCCGGTTTGGATAAAGTTCACAAGAGGTAATTAATCCGAA
The DNA here is from genome assembly GCA_025642025.1 of Rhododendron ferrugineum. NCBI lineage: Eukaryota > Viridiplantae > Streptophyta > Magnoliopsida > Ericales > Ericaceae > Rhododendron > Rhododendron ferrugineum. Next base: position 17,775,252 of record JAOTQK010000003.1, read on the forward strand.
CCACCCACTCCAGCATTCATTATTATATATTGTTTAACATACCCTTTCGTATTTGGTTGGTACCCGTAGTAATTTTGGAAACTTTCACTAAAATCTCTCCGAACTTGTACTTAGGGATTGGAAATACCTATAAATACTCTGTATGCAGCAGAAAGGTGTATGCCTCGAATTTCGTTTCCCGAAAACAGAGGGAGCTATGAAGGCCTTCGCTATTGATCATGGAAGCAGACGCTCTTTCGTCTCCCTCTTCAAAGACGTTACAAACGCCAAGTTCTCTCTCTCTCTCTCAAACGAGGTTAGGAGTTTAATTCGTGTAAGAGCAGCAATTGCAATCTACACGTATCTGAATTGCTTGTGCATGCGTGATTTACGTTATCAAAAGCTTGCATCCCGTAATAACTAGATATTCTATTTCCCAAACATTCAATGAAACAGCATGCACATGAATGGTAGTTATATATGCACCCAAGACCGAAGAAAGACGGCAAGATGACAACCAAAGCAGCATCAGTTCCATTCTTGTTTCGGATTAGTAATGAGGGTCAACACACCCTTACATAAGAAAGAGATCCGGCAGTCTCATAGGACTAATACAAAAAATGGGGCTTTTTACATCGTAGTTACTTTTTGTGCACTTCTCGAATACAACCAACTGGTCCGACATCTACATGCATATTATGCTTCATATAACAATTAGCCATTCACCGTTTTAGAGATTGTATAGATGCATGATTTCGACTTGATAATCTTACTATTGCGAAGTACCACGAACATCATCTATTATTGTCAGCTGTTAAAGTTTTTGACAAATTAACATGAAGTAATCAAAACCACCTTGATGTAAACTGCACAATCTTAACATAATTCAACAATATAGGTTAACAAAAAGGGACCATATGAGTTGAGATATTTCAGTTTTTTTTTTTTCTCAGGTTACTTGACAACCAAGGAGGCCTAGGTGATGGGATAACATCAATGAATGAGGAAAAGAAGGAAAGTGACCCAGCTAATAATGGAACTAAATTAGAGAATCAGAACGTAGAGGAGGAAGAATACGGGATTTGGTCAAAACTTCCAATGGATCTTCAAATATCCATCATTAAACGCATCTCGCCCAATGGAAGGGACTATTGGAATCCTCGCGTTGTCTGTAGAAGGTGGAAAGCTTTGGCCCCTCCATTGCGTTGGATTTCTGGTTCGGCAGCTATTGGATACCCTTGGCTTGTGTCCTTTGATGATCAGGAAAGGAAAGGTGTCACATGAGTAGCACAGAATCACCATCATATCCTGTAATTTTTGCCTCCTCCAATGGTTGGTTGCTTCTTTCTCAGGGTCCACAATCTATTTGCATGCTTGAACCATTCACGAAAACAAGAATCGATCTTCCAAAGGTGCCACAACCATTCAACCTAGTTTGTGGACATTTGTTTTCTGTAAATCCAACTTCCTGGAAATATAGTGTTAGCGAAATATTTCGTCACTCTCCTGAGCAACTGATGTTTTTGGGGTTCGATAGTGAAATGACATCTTGTGCTCGCCTTCCAATCGACAACAAATCATTCACACCGTCACGGAATAACCTTATTTTGTGCGGTTGGGGTATATTTGGTTTGGATCAAAATGGAAGGCTCGGAAACTTGCCACCAAACGGAAATCCAAGACAATGGGCATGTTTTGAACGAGTCCCAGCTATTATGTTTTCCTTCAAGAGCATTGCAAAGTTTCTTGGTTGTGTTCAACAGCGGGATATATAATGTCGGTGTTTGTTGGAAGTTCGGCGAAATGGGAGCAAGTTGATAGCTTGCCAGGAAATCTAGTTTTGTTTGTTGGTCGAACATCCATAGCTGTGGAGTCAAAAGAGGAAAGAATGAGGAACAAGATTTTCTTCCCCATCTTCAAAGAAGCCGACGGTAGCATCATGTTTTATCGTCTAGAGACTCGCAGCTTCAGCAGTGAAAATTCCTATTCCTATTTGGATCTTCATGGCCGAGTTCACATTGTGGATAATTCGTATATGATCTGTGAGAGCATTATTTTATGTAGTTTTTATTTGTTTTAGGAGTAGTAAATTTAGAGTTCGTTCCAGAAACCTTCTTAAAAAATAAGCAGCTTATTTCACATTTTCAAACTCAAAAATAATGTAAATGAAAAATAT
>JAOTQK010000003.1:17783948-17808410 GCA_025642025.1 Rhododendron ferrugineum
TTACTATATTAATAAATATGTTAGGTTTTTCAATTCTTAGCACAAACGTTTTAACGTTGCTTGGTACAAATTTTGTTAGTTGAAATATGTTTAAAAAGTGCCCCCACTTATATAAATTTCTGGCTACGCCACTGAATCCATGTATGCACAAAGTCTGCATCAGGCACTCAGCCCCCAACTTGGGGTTGCTCCGGAACCTTCAGTTCTTAAACGGGGAGAGAGAGAGAGAGAGAGAGAGAGAGAGAGTACTTGGCATTATAAGTAACGTCTTTGAAGAGGTAATCGAAAGAGGGTGTGCTTCCATGGTCGACATCGAAGACCTCCATAGCTCCCTTTGTTTTCTGGAGGAAACGAAAGCCTGTTTTTTTCCCCCCTGCCCAACAAAAAGAGAAACGAAACCTACGCTTTCTGCTGCTTAGCGAGAATTTTATAGGTACTTTCCCTTCCTTAATTAGTTCGGAGAGACTTCAGGAAAAATTACTCATAACCCGTTTGCTAGCACTATTAAATTAATTTTCCTTAGGAGCATTTTACTTAGGTCCCGTTCCGCTAACCAAAATAAGTACTTAATTTTTTAAAAATATATTTTTTGAATTAAAACTGATGTATTGTAATAAGAGAATGATTTGTCTCATAAAATAAAAATAATTACTTGAAAAAAATCTTAGCGAAACAGGAACTTAGTTTAAAAGGGAAGAGAAAAAAAGAATTGATTAAGCTTACTTTATGTGATATCATATTCCACAAACTAAAGTATAAACAAAATTTTACACAATACATGTCCCTGTGATTCCATAAAAGTAATTTAAACCGTGTGTCTTGTAGATTTCATAAAAATATTTTGAATTACGTATGTTGTAGGTATCATAGAGAAAAATATTCATACAAGAAATTAACTTGACCGAATCACGTTGATTTCAAAGCATGATGTTTTTTTCTTCACTGCTGGGAGATAGATACTAAAAACATTACGCAATGATCCAAAAAATAATTGGGGAATTCTTGCGGGTGTAAATATAAGTACTTCTCCCATTCCGAAATAATTGTCCTAGTTGCACTATAAGAGTTTTAAGAAAATTGTCTATAATTCACAATTTAGTCTTTTTTTTAGTTTTAAAATATTTTTGTGGACTAAGTGAAATATATTAAAGTATCAAATAAGATTCATATTGCATAGAGAAAATATTTTAGATTAAACAATATAAGTAGCTTTAAAGAGGTCCAAATAATACAACTGAGAATGATTTTTGAGACGGAGGATAATAGATAACGTCGCCGTGCAATTTAGTTACTTTAGTATAGAGATTAGATGTGTGCATATTATCTTTGTGAAAGATTTGAGTATATTTTTGTGGATGGTCGAGTATGCATGCATCAATTATAAACAGATTTTGAGCGCATATATGTAATTGACTAAAGTGATTTGCAAACAAGTAAAAAAAGTATTGTTCTTTGTTTGTGCAAAATGTGCAATATTTTTCCTTTGGTTGGGACATAATACTCGGTTTGCTTTGATTTGGTTTGGTTTGGTTTGGTTAGTTTTACACCAAACTTTTATGTATTATTCATTCGTTCGAGGAGATGATTCAAAAAAGTAAAAAATTATAACATTTACACAAGTATTTTTGAAAATATCCAAGAAAAATCAAAAAGTCAATTTTTGGGGGGTTTTTTCTTGGATATTTCCGAAAACAATGTGTAAATAAAAGCCATAATTTTTTACTTTTTCAATTTCTCTCTTCGAGACAAACCTAATGCACAAAAACTTGGCGCAAAACTAACAAATGAAAAAAATTGAATAAGGACAAAACTCAAAAGTTGTAGTCCTAACAAACGCAAAAAAATAAAAATAAAAATAACAATGACAAAACCGAAAAGTTGTAGTATATAATATTTTGGTTAGCGGAAATGCCCCCTTAGCCTCTAGTCCAATAATATAGCGGAGCTACCTACATTGGCATGGTGTTCAAGGGTCTGGAAACAAAGATTAAGGCATGAGAGTAGGGCTGTTAATTGAACCAAGCTACTCGAATTTGAGCTCGTATTCGTTTGTTAAAAATTTGTTCAAGATCAAAAACAAACCAAGGTTGAACATTTTTTGAAGCTCGTTAAGGTTTCAAACCAGCTTGAACAAATTACTACTACTTGGCTTGTTCGGTTTATGAAGTATAAAGAATTCAAACTACTTGAAATTAACTTGTGTTGTCTTGATTAAAGCTTATTTGAACTCGGCTCGACTCAGCTCGGCTCATGAATAAGCTAAGCCGGTACATATTTCTTAAACTTTAAGTTTTCAAACTATAAACTCGATCAACCACCACACCTGCTTAGTTTTACTTGTTTATCACTTTTACATGAGAAGGAGACGGAGACCTGCTCTTCAACCCCAAAACGACGACGCCTATAGGCGCAATGCGTCCCTGTTGTCCCTGAATTTTCCCTCCCAAATAAGGAATTAAACAAAACCCTCATATAGCCCTTTTGGATGGTAATAAGAAATGGTGTGATAAAAAAGGAGAGCTACAAAATCTCACTATTTTTAGTGAGTTGGGTGAAAAAGAAGAGAAGCCAATCAAAATATTTCATTTTTGTACTTTTCCCTTCATTTCTCACCAAAATCATTTCTTTTCTTTTCTCTTGAAATCACTCCACCAAAGGGGATGTTAGTTCTGGCCTCTGGGCTTCCATTCTTCTCCTGAAACACGTCGTCGTCTCTCTCTTTCTCTCTCTCTCAATGGACTGCATTTCTTCACAATTGGAGTGTAAACTGTACGCAGTTCATATCCCGAGGGTTCAGTTGATGCACAGCTTCGTGGAGTGGGGCCGCTACAGTGATGCCCAACTTAAGGGCTTTTCTGTAGTTGAGCGTCTGCGGGGGAAAGAGAGCGTCGAACAGGATTTGGCTATACTGGTTGTGGATATTGTGACAACTATCGTGAAAGCAATGGCTAAACCAAACTCCAAGGTATTTTTTTTTTCTTTTGCTCTTAAAAGGTTAGGTTATATGAAAGAAATATCTTGTGAATCCTTTAGTATTGGTGCGGATGACCTACCATTAACCGGACCGATGAAGATAATAGTCGAGGTGCGCATAAAATAAGGCTGGAAAAAAAATGTGCGGTACCTAGGTGTCCATGAACAACAATCCCTCCCCTCTCCCACCGCCACCAATCAGGTGTCTATGACGCCACCTCCATTGTGGCTATCGTACCACCAAGCCATTCAGACCATTCCTGTAACTACCGCCTGTTCATTGAGGATAAGTTTGGCATGGCTCTCATTGCCAGGGCTAAGTTGAGGATAAGTTTGACTTCTTGTCTTCTTCTGACCTAAGCTCAATAACAAACATAGAATCAAACAAATCGTTAGCTATCTGTCGCAATACAACATTAATCTCTGAAATTTGAGCTCGAGGTGAGTTTACTAATGAGAGCTTACTTGAATGGAAGCATTTTGGATATAAGAGAGAGAAATTTTTATGAAGTCACGACCCCTGAGTCTTTAATTCGTGCATGAGGTTCACTTTGTTCATGCTCTTCAACACATCAAAATTCAAGCATTTTCAATATTGTCCTCCTGTGGGGATTGTCAAACATGAAACATCCCTCGTTTGACTAAAACTTTGTCAAATGTATCGATACAGTGTTTGAGGTTTTTTTTGGATTGTGTGGGTTTTGGTTGTAAGTAGTCGCAAAATGGTGCCCCATGCCTTTTATAGAGGGTATGCTCTCATCTCCACCTCTTGAGGTCTAGCTAGAATATCTTGATCAAATGGCTCATATTTTTCTCCTAGAATCCTCTTAGCAAATATCTCTCTTTTTTTCATACCTTCCACGATATTGTGGAATTATCCACAAATCTAGCTAGCACAAAATAGAGACTTCACCAATCTTCAAAAATATGCTGGAATCCTTGGAACTCTTTAGGTTCTTGAACTTTTAGAACATTCATGAAAGATCTAGGCCGAGCATTACTAACAACACAAAAAAATCATACATACAAGCAGCTGATTCTACCCCCTGACTTTATTCAACAGAGATTGACGGGTGTGATCGCTTCCTTTTGAAAGGGTAGCGGGTAAGACTTCACATGCTGTGAGTGGAATTAGTCCTAGGCGCACTATCGTTGAGTAAGTAAGAGCCAATTAACATTATCTTTCTCGCTGAGAAAAGAGCTTATTACATCTGTGCCAAGCTTAGGAAAGCCGGTAATTCGGCGCAACTATTGAGAACGGTCAAAGGTACAATTGAAATTCATCATTTGATCCTTATAGGGATAGAGGTTGCGAAGCAAGTGCTAGATAGTTAAACCTGAGGTTTTTATTACAGAATGAAGTCTTCGATGATCCTCCAGTCAGAACATGGGCGAACGTGCTGAAAGTGAATACATGAGAAAGACTGGAGACCCAGCTGGAGGATGCCCACTTTGAGAATCAATATCAGAGTCAACAACCCTTGAGTAGCCTAGCCCAAGAATGAGTAGAAGAGGGTTCCTCGCCCAATTCCATAGGGATTCTATGACTAAGTTATTTTAAAAATATAACAAACAAAACAAAAGTCAAATAATATGTTCGTTTTTTTTTTTTTTTCTTACCTTTTCAATTTATGTTGTTAAGAAGAATTACAAAATTCAATTACTTTGATCAGAATTTTAAACAAATAATTAAAAAGTCACTTATAAAAGTAAATTAAGTCCGAGCTAACCCTAACATTCATAGTCCAAATCAGGTCATATAATCCTCTAGTAAGATCCTTCTCTGCTCACTCTTTTTTTAATTTTTATAACTGACAAAAGGCCAAATAAGGCTACAACCCCAAAACTGAGGCATCCAAAGAAAGAAAATTTCATAGCAGAGGGAGAGGATAGGAATCCCAAGACGATGCAAGAACCCTCTCCCACGTAGCTTTGGCCACCCAGTTCGCTATCGGAAGGACTTTTTTTTGGTAAATTGCTTTTGAACACCCGAAACGAAAGACAAGGGGGTGGCCTTGAACCCCAAAACAACAATTAGACAAAGCCAAAGCTACAGAACAATAAGTAAAACAAAACCAGGATTAGGGACACACAACAGAGGTTGGCTACAACTAGGAACGAAAATTACAGTTAAAAATCCACAACACTTGTCTGTAGTATGTATGGAGAGTCATGAATAGCCCCCGAGCCCAGATGCAAGCTCTAACGTCATCCTCAACTTGCTGCAAAATCTGAGAAGAGGTGTCAGAAAATTCTCAAGTTTCTCTCACCCCAAATCCGATACATAGAAGGTACGAGACACAACTTGAGCAATAAAACAAATTGATTTCACAATCCAATTGCTCATGATTTCTTTCAGTAAGCAATCAAGTAACCCATCGGTTGCTAAAAATCTTTAAGTTGTAAGCAAGTAAACCCAGGCCCTTCAATTGGTTCTTCCTTATTCTCTTCATATCCTGTTGGAGAGATCTGATGCTGAAGTGGGGAAGACAATGAATTTTTATTCCTCAACGACTTGCTCAACAACAGAAAAAATCCACATAAAATAGAGGGGTATATGGATAAAACAGGGGAAAGGAAAGGATTTCTGATTCTCTGTGCAAGTTACAACATAACCTTCTCTCGGGATCCTTGACCATCCAAAATGATCACCAAGGATCAATAATATCTTATTCTAATCTTTTGTACATAATGCTTTTGCGGAAGAAATTGAACAAAGATCCTCAAAATTACAACAATGCTACAAGGATTGGTTAGGAGAATCCAATTTTGTACCAAAAAATCCCGAGATGGAAAACAAAAAATCAAAAGGAAATTCTATATCTATTTATCTCAAGGTGGTTTTCCGTTGTCCAAGTCCTCCATCACTTCAATATCTTTGCGTGCTGTTATCTTCTGCACATAACCTGCAATTTGGAAATGCAAAGTATAATTTCATGCTTTTTAAAACTAACAAGTCAACAAAGGCTTAAACCACTTATTGCAAATTTGCAAGTCAACAAAACCTTGTCATTGCACCAGCAAAAGCCCCTTAAAAGCAATTAGAGGAACTCAAAGAAAATCAAGGTTCAGAGGTTTTGTAATATCAACGAGGCAACCAACATTTAAGCGTCGAACTCATGCCCGAACGCGATCGGTTGTATGGATCTATCTACTGAAGTCATATGCTCATTTAAAGTTTGCATTTTAGGGGAACACTTATAATGTAAACCAAGTTTAAAACCTTGACTCCGATAGTGAACTCTTAGAGCTAACAAAAGTGCCAAACCCCTAAAACCTTTATTCTACAACTGCCATTTGCTGGACTTTTCATAGCACCAAAACATACGACTAAATGCTAGGAAATCTAAAAGCTCCACATGATAAACAAGATTGATGTGCTGGCTTTAGAGAAGAAAAACATATTAGATTCCCCGCATCAGCATGCAGGCAGATGTTACCAACCTTACCGCGTTGCCCTAGAATACAGGGCTAGGATTCTCCATCATTGAGTATCTAAAATGTCTTCTTGTAAGGGGAAGCAATAATGCTGAAAGGGGAGCTATCAAGACCCCATCTACTTGGTGCATGGAGAGGTGTACTCCTGTATCAATCTTTTCTTATTGTTCGTAATCTTTCTTTTTCTTCTTTTAATTAGTTGTACTAGTGTAAAAACTTGAGATGCTACTTGCAATTATAAAATGAACCATTTGCCATAAAGATATTTTGGTGGTCTAGCAAATAATAAGAGATGGATCAACGAGCAAGGATCACACAGATTCATGACATCATTCTAGCTGAAAGAGCAGCTTGGGTAATATTCGCCGTTGTGCAGAACAATATGAGAAGATCGAAACAAATTGAAGACAAACAAGAATGCAACCTGCTCAGAGCCACAGTAGAAACTCATCAATATACCTACGTTTGACGTGATTATCCAATTCCTTGTACAAGGCTTTTATTAAACTAATTACGCTGGTATGCTAGTCACTAGATAATCCCATGAATGAAGCAGGAATTACTCATCGACTTGGAAGAGTATATCGAACAAGGACAAGAAAGAGAAAGTGAAGGAATTCAGCAAAAATGTCCCTGAAATTTTTCATTCCTCTTCTGAAATTGCTAATGGAATTCATGAGTACCTCCATCGTTTGATAAGCTAGGGTTTGCAGTGAGATGATTGGAAAAGGTGCCACTACTATATTTTGCAGCTTGATGTTCAAGTAAGGGGTCATAATAGGTGTTTTTTCCCAAGAAGCACCTAGAAAGGAGATTAAGGCCATTGTCGATGCCTGTGAAGCTTAAATATCAGTTAGCACGCCAAACCCTATCGCAAAAGCTCCAATTGACAGATTTTTTCTAGAACCCAGGTTGTGAACACAAGGCAGCATACTAAAATAGGAATCCTATGAGGACACTAAAATGAGGGGCCAACAATTGACAAGGTGGGGCCCTTGGGGGTACTGCTTCTCAATGCAATCTGATTATAGAAAACATGGCGACTATACGGAAGCAAAAATCTCTTCATTTTACCGAGAGCGAGCGAGCGAGAGAGAGAGAGAGGGGAATACAAAAGGGGTTCATGTATAGGTCAGATAATAAAGTAAAAGCATAAAACCCAGATGTAACGAAGGTGACATGAACCAAGTCACTGAAATGACAACATCTGTTTACCCATTTCTGTAACAACTAACAGGAGAACTTAATCCACAAAACAGTTTTTAAAAAGTATGTCACCACACTGCCCTGCCCTTTCCCGCATATGCTAGATGTGAGATGAGATCATAGGATGTAAGCCTATGCCATATGCACATTGACAAAAATTAGTTGTGTATCGTACACATGGCATATGCTTGAAAACATGGCATGATCTTATGTTCAATGTTTTCAGACAAAGAATGCACTTGAGGGTTGAACACAAAATTTGCAGCAGGAAGAGTCAAAGAAGGAACAAGAAGACAGTAAGAGACAAAGAAGGAACAAGAAAGTACCAACTCCAAAGCAAGGTATGCACTTGCAGATTGTCTCTTTCCCCCTTTTATTATAATAACTGACAAGTCCTGACCCTTGGCAACTCCGACACTTGCCAGTCCATTCATATACCACTTCCTTACAATCCTGCAGCTCCAAAATTAAAAGTTACCACCATCAGGTGCCCATGGAGACCTCTAATAAGATTTGATGTCCAAACATGATTCGGACGCATACGCGAAACCTGTCATTAAAAACCTTCGCAAGAAAAATTCGAAGATCCAACGTTTTCCTTTTGGGTGGACAATTTACTTGTGTTGCTTATCCATAAAGCCGGATAAGGACATAAATGCTACTATTATAACTAACATAAGTTGCATTAGGCAGAGTCACGACGTGTTAAGCATTATTTGATCGTTTAGATAACCAAATTTTTTGTTGATCAAACAAGTCTGATTAAAATCAAACCAAGTGAGTACGAAGACCTGATTTGGACTAACAATGACCTTTGTACTAGTCTCAATCAATTTATTTCACACATTCCTACCTTTACAAACAATTTCTCAGCGACCGCCGACCACAGAGACAGAATTAGGGCTGATAAACAAACCAAACCGCTCGAAGTTCGAGCTCGTGTCCACTAGTTAAAAGCTCGCTTGAAGTCGGTTTAAAACATAAACAAACCAAGCTTGAACATTAATTGAAGCTTGTTAAGCTTCCAGACCAAGCTCAAACAAGCTACTGTTCGGCTTATCTGACTTATCAAGTTAAAAACAATCAAGTTTCTCGAGATCAGCTCGTACTCTGCACGATTAAAGCCCGTTGGAGTTCAGTTCGTCCCATAAACAAATCAAGCTTGAACATATTCTGAAAGCTCGTTATGTTATGAAAACAAGTTTGATTGATCAACTGTTCCGCCCATTCGGTTGGTTTATCAAGCCCTAGACGGAATTGAATTTGTTTATCAAGCTCATTCCGTTCGTTTATTTGGCATACGATGCGAAATAAGTTGGAATTGCAATACCCATTCATGAACATCAATACACATTCACAGGTACCAATAACTGGTCTCGGATATCCATATACTTCATCCACCGCCCAGCAGTGCGCATTTTCCTATAAAATTTGCTAATACTATTCATTTCGCACATTCTTAACTTTTTCCTACAATATCTCAGCGACCAAAGAGACGAAATTGAACAAGCAAAACAGAAATCAAACCTCCACTTGGGGATCGCAACGCAGCCGGCGATCAATCTCCTCGGGCGAAACCGGCGACGTGTCGGGATACGTCATGGGGAGAGGGAGAGCGTCGCCGTTGTCGGCCAAGTAGCTCTCCCCGGGCCGCGACCACCGCTTCTCCCTCGCATTGACCTTGGTGTTGTTGTTCTTGTTGTTAGCAACTCGCCTCTCTACAGGGCCGGAGTCGGGGGTGAGTCGGGGGATACCACTGCTGACGGCGTCGACGGCGGCAGCGGGGAAATTGAACAACCACCGCGGAAATGAAGGCCCCGCGGGGGGGTCGGCGGCGCGGCAACGGACGGTGGAGGGAGAGGAAGGAGAGGGGAGGGAGAGGAAGGAGGATTTTTTGAAGGGGGAGAAGATTGAGCTAGGGTTTGTGACAGGCAACATTGGACGAAGAAGCCTGCAATACATCTACTACATGTATATACGTACGTTTTGAAGAGATATTAGTAGCTGAGGAATTTTGGCTAAGTGATTCAAAGGTGTGAGGTTTGGACAGCAGAGCCGGCTTTTTTGGAAGAGAAGATGAAGATGACTACTGCTGCAGGCATGCGGAGATAAACACCTAAAAAAATATAGTATTATAGTTTCCGATCAAATTTTGATGATTCGAGTCGCTCAATGTGATCAAAACATTATTTTAAGAGTACCCGTGAGAAATTAGCAAAAAAAATGACCAGGAAATGCTTGATTTGAGCAATTTTTATCTTAGATTTAATAAACGGTTCAATTAAAAACTGCTCAAAACAAGCACTTCCCGGTAATTTTTTTTTTCCGATTTCTAGCGAGTACCTTTAAAATCACGTTCTGCACACATTGAACAGTTCGGATCATAAAAATTCGATCGGGAGCTATGAGATTGAGATTTGGGGTGTTTTTTTAGGTGTTTTTTTTTGGTGTCCCTTGAACCGTCCCGGGAGATTAATAATTCATAAAAGTTGAGCGCAAAACTAATAAACGCAAAGAAAATTTGAATAAGAACAAAGCGGGCACTTTTCCTAAAAGTTAAAAAAAATTGTTGGTGAAACGGGACAACTGCTCGGATTGCCTGCATAAGATTAGCACACCCGAGGTCGCATGTACCCAAAAGTACACGTAGCCTTGTTCCCGTGATATTTGAGCCGCATGATTGAACACAAAATTCTTCGGAATTACACGGGAACGGAGATATAGACACAATTCCAATACAGAAGATTTGGGTTCCTTTTAGCACCTATCCCTTCCCAAATCTCTGGTACATTTTTACTATTCTGGACACCTTAGAAAAATTGCTTACAATTTTAAACGTATAATATCTTTTAAATGCAGCATAGAATAGATCTTCATTATTTTTATTAAACAAAATTCTTAAAACCATAAGAAGTCTTAAATAAAGGGTCCATCTTTTATCCCTAGAATATAGGGGGGGCAATGCAAAATAAATAAATAAAATAAGTAAATTTTGAAGAGCGGTTCGGATTGCTGTATAGGAAAACTACAAAATGGATTTTCACAACTCAACTGAAAGTTCTGTAGTCGTGGTCGAACATGAATTTTTTCGGTTCTACATTTGTATAAAATATGGATTGCATTATGAATGAAGGCCAACGAGTTTCAAACTTGAACTTATGTTTATTTCGGCATCGTTCCGAATTTCTCTTTCATTTTCACATTCGTCTGTAAATTGTTCCAGACCAGACCACGGAACTCGGGCCCATGACCCAAGCTCCAGCCCTTGCCCGAGTCCAAGCAGCAACAACGCGGGCGTGCGTGCAACACAACCCACTATTGTGGATCGAAACACTTTATTGATGGATTTTTCCAACCTTCGCATTTCTATTTTGGATGTTTAGATTAATTTCTAAAAACTAGATACAGCACACCATTGGACTAGTCATTGTAGTCAATGAGACAAAAGGAAATAAAAAAAAAATACAAACCCAGAATTTGAGGTTAAATTCGAGCAACAGACAAATTATCTACATGGAAAGACTATATTCACATGCTAACTAGTGCCGAATCCGATTTGTTCACAATTACATGTATCGGCTTCGGGTTTTTTTTTTGGGAACCATTGCAAACATATTGCAGCAGAATGTTGGTGAAATAATGAGCTTTCTTGGATAAGAACGGAGTAATTACCGATATTGAGAGTGAGCAACATTACTGCTGGGATTCTTAGTAGCCTGATTATCGGCTTCTTGGTTAAACCTTAACATAAACATATAAACCTATGTACACTTTCTAGATGACTATCATCTTCTTGTCCAACAAACAAAGAATTTGTTCCAATGACTTCTCTATCTGTACATCTGCAATGAAAGAAACAACCAAATCAAATCTGAATCAAATAAGACGGAACAGATACGGAAATCCTAAAATAAGCAGCATAGGTGGCAAGAGACAAGTTTCTGTAGTATTTTTTTATCTTTCCCTAAAGTGAAAAACAAGAAAAACTTGCCCAAAGGGTTGCTTAGACTGTAGCATAGTTGGGATTAAACAACCAGTGATTATTTCTTCACGAGGGATATGTGCTTACCACTAAAGAAAGAAGAATTCCGACGAGTCACGTTGAGCTTCTAAAATCTTTAAGAGATTCAGCTCACAACTCACAATTACACAGTCTCCACAATAACAGAAGGGACCTTCAAAATGGCATGATGAAAAGATCTACTTGTGCTTTTAACCCTCTGCAAAATGCAACATTATAAATCAAATGACAATATTTTAAATGATAATGGCTAACGCCAACAATGGAAAAAATTATGCGCCAACTTTGAAGCGCAATTTTGCTTACTTTGTGTTTACTGGACTTCATCAAATATCTGTTAATATTTTTGTTTTTTAAATTCCAAGTGACAATTTTTTTACCCAGATCATAAAAAGTTCACAAAGTACAAAAAAGCAAAAGCCAAGCTGTAACTGATACCAGTTATACTCTCCCTTGGCTGAGCAGCACCAAGATACTTTTTAATTGACTCCTCCTTGTGCTCAGGATCAAGACTGAAAGTAGAGTACCATAATCTAGGTTAGTTCACAAGACTCAGAAAATATGCATCGTGAACAAACACAAATACTCGCAGGACCTAACCTGTTTCTGACACCAAGAAGAGCACAATGGAAGGCACGTGCAGCAGCAGAAGCTGGAGCTATGGCGGCTGCTGGAGCTGCCTGAATGGCAGAAACAAATGCAGATCCTGCGCCATCACCACGCTGGTATCTTTTCAATGGAGTTCGAACTAAAGCAGAAGCACTTTTGCCGAGGCCATCACTGATACTCTCATAAGCCTGCGAAATTAAGAACGTTCCAAATGAGGATAAAGCTGTATAAGTCGCATCCCCAAAAGGTAGGCGAGGCATGGAGTTTGAACAAACCGCAAAAGAAAAACCAAATTCGATAGAAGAAGAAGAATAGAGGCCCTTCATGTTCAAAATCCAACAAGGTTGTGGTAAGAGCAATTGCAGACATCATATTTTCTTTCCAACAGAGAGACAGGACGTTGACCAGAACAAGTGACATTCGAAAACTGGCAATATTTGCAAAAACTCACAAACGAAGAACAAGCAACATTCTAAAATGCCATTTTCCAAGCTCAGTCACATAAAGATAGGAAAGTCACCTGTCGAATTCCTTGTTTGGCATTTTTTGGCTGATTAGATCTCACGTTTGTTTTTGTCCTGCTTTGTAACGGTACAGATGGTGGAGTGCTTTTAAGAATGTATTCTGCTTGGAGCAGGATGTCATGGGCCCCTGCTGCCAAATGTACTCCCAGCCCAACAGCTTCAACTGAAATACTTCTAAGGAATGCAATTGTACCTGGAAAAAATAAAGCTGGTTCATTCAGTTCTTTACAAACAAACAAAAAAATACAGTAAGTTAGGAATCCGAACACCTGATGGGCTAGCCAGTGGTTGGGTTCTTACAACGCCCAGTTAATCAAAAGGGGTTCAATCCCTACCCCACCCAGTCTTCATAATTTGTTTCATGAACAATTGTATCCCTAAAGCTATGTCACGTCAACCCAGTTACGCGTGCAGGGGAAGTATTTGTGTGTTGGATTCACCTAATTCTCATGCTAGATACTCAAGTATATTTCTAGAGTGAAATGGTGTTTACATAGCACCGAGTACATATGCGTAAAAGGGAGTCATATATATTATTATGATTTCCACTCAACTACATTGTTTCATCAACAAATAATTGTACGAACGAAAATATGTTGTAGTCCAGCAAGTCTACCAAGGCTATATGGGCATACTGTTGGCTAAGATAGGTTACATTTAACTGAGTAGATAAACAGCTGATGAAATCTTTCTTTGTACTCCGCCAATTTAAATTAAGAGGGTTGCACATTCAGATAAGTTCAATTCCAATAGATAACTTAGAGGATTATTTATGTTCCTTTAATGCCTTGAATATCACGATTCTCACTAGCTTGACCATACATGTTTCCAAAGCAGTAATTTTGCACTGCATACTTCCAACAATGCAATCTTCTGAAGGAATATTAATCCCTGAAGGGTTCAGAAAGTATTGGCTCGTATGCAAGGAACCTATTGTACTCCAAAGAGAATTAAATAAATTCCCCTGCCCAAACCAGTTACCTCTTTGCATTCCTTTCACTAATCTGTGATCCTTCTTGTAATTCTTCACAGGCAAGGAAACCAACTTTGCCGCGCCAGAACCAACAGCAACTAATGATTTAATGGGAGGAAGGCCGCGCAATAGTTTATGAACCTACATTGTTGATATGGAAGATGTAAATATGAATACACGCTATTGCTTAAAAACCCAAAAGAAACATTCGCAAGAAGTACTGAGTAAAATAAAACCTGATTTTGAGAAATATCTTCCAACCACTCCCCAATTATTGTTTCGCACACGCTGCCCCAGCCATAGACACCAACAGCATGCACATGCTTAAGTTGTAGTTCAACTCCCTGCATCAAAACTCAGACAAATAGCAGCCCAAATTATTCCATCGCCGCCCATTTGCATTTAAATGTGAGCTCCAAAAGCAGTGGGGAAGCACTTAGATATTTTCTACTTTGTCAAGGCCGACAAAAAGTTGTTGGCATAATTATAGGGGCAATTCTCATCACAGACATGCATAGAATCTAATTTGAAAAGAACAGAAGTTTGCATGCAAAGTAGCAAAAAAGATAAATGTGCAGATAATAAAATCCTTGTGAAAATTGGGCACAAAACTCTGGAGAAAAGAAGACCATATGTTATGGTAGAGCACATAAGCAATGCTTTTTGCTTGATGAAAACCATAATTTCTGGAGTCGCATACTTTCTAAACTTCAAATAGTTACTTAGAAACCAAAAGACTGGAAATTTACCTTCCAAGGAACAAGGTTAACAAGTTCCACATACTTCCCACCCCTTAATGCAGCTAGATCAACACGGCACGGCATGTAGTCAACACGAACAAGCCCGGGCCATACATCAAACTTCTGGGGAAATAGCAAAAAGGTATTGATCTTTTCAGTAACCAGAATACAAGCTATGATATTATAACTAATCAGTTGAACGGAGCCAAAGTGAAATGTAGAGGGACCAAAAATCACTACAGATAATTTGTCGTCATCACTCCTGAGAGAAGTTATGGGAATATTTCTTCTCAAAAACTATTCAAAGAAAACAAAGCACGTTCAGAGATTATAAACAAGATAATAAAATTGCGTGCCTGAAAAAAAGGAAGCAGTGCCTCCTCACTGATGGTATGGCCCCCGAGAATACTACTCTTCTCTGGAAACACTTCTGGTTCACTCAAATCCTGGTGAGCATTTGGAGACTGGTCAACTGAAGAGTTTTTTCCCCCAAAGAAGCTGATGAGAAAATCAAGTTGGCTCTGATGAAGATGCAAAAGCAAAGGAAGGAAAGCAACCCACAACCTGAAGGAGAAAAGCATTCTATAAGTTCATTTACTTCATTGTTTTGTCCCTTAAAAAAAATAACTAAGAATCATAAAACCTATTTCTGAAGACCGACAAATGAGAGAGAGAGAGAGGTGTGGGGAGGGGGGCGAATAAGCAGGACAGTTACCGATACTCCTCAAGAGGGGTCAAAGGATCTGGTCTAACAGTTTCCAATTTCAGCTTCAATGCTTTTGAGGAAGATTTTCTAGGATGATCCTTTGATTGATAATATCCAGCCACCTTCCGGACAAAGGAAACAAGTGTTCAGCTGTATTACAGACAAAAGTAAGACAAGAAAGGTACAAGTCATTTCACTTCGCACAGTTTTACATTTACCAGTTTCCATGGTGCATCCTGGCTGTTATCACTGAGATGAAAATCTTGGACCGAGAGAGAAAGCCTGGATACAAATGTTACACCCTCGGGATAAACTTCATACTGAAACTCCATTCCAGACAATGCAAGCTCAAGACAAACAGTCCTATCCCTCCCACGGATAAGTGGGGAATTCTGGACATTTTTCTGAAAGTTGTGCCAATCAGATCCAGCATACATTCTCCAGAAGACATTGATCTTCTTAAAAAGAACACGGCCCCTCACTTTTCCATAATCACAAAATTTGTCGCGATCGCTAGTAGTAGCTTCCTCTACTACAAGTTGTTGAGGATCACTTCGAATGCTGACATCTGATACGTGATCTTCCAGAATTTTTAACGAGGCATCGCCGTACCAACCAATGTTTACTCTGTCAACATCTCCTTTTCCATTATTCCTGGATTCGTATCTAGGAATCTCATTTGCTGATTTCTTCTCTTGAGATAGCTTAGACATAGAATGTAACTCAGTTAAGAAATAGCCTTCTATTAACTGAGGAGAGCTCTCTTGTAACAAAGAAGGCTGACTGCTTTCCCAAGAAATATTAAGTGGGATACTCTCAGGATTTCTGGCAATTAAGTTGAATGTCTCTTCAAGAAGCCGATCATCAACTGAGGTACTAAGTTGTGATTCAAAAGAATCAGATAGGCCATCCCAACGTCCATCCCAATGAAATGCATCTTCACAAATCTCGTCCATCAAGTTGACTACACCGGACTGGCTCGTCATATCTAGACATGAAGTATTCACTTGAGAAGTCGATGGTGCAGCATCACTAGTAAAGACCCTCGTTCCATCACTCTCTTGTGCTTTCTGCACATTATTCCACCTAGTTTGCAAGTGAATGATCGATTCCTCAATATCAGGGGCAAAAATCTGTTGAAGTTGAGCAGCGAGATGAATCAGGCCAGAAGTGGTGTCATGGCAAGTATCCAGAAAAGCATGAGATTCAGAACATTCCAATTCCCAATGAAGGCCATTCTCAAAATTCATTCTCAAATTGGCTTCAAAATGTGGGTCTCGAGCAACTTTAACATAACCAACTTTGTGAAGATGTTCCACACTATATGTGCCAACAACATTCTCAGGCCCCGATACTAAACACAGAAGAAGCCCAAGATCATGCACCGTAATTTTGTAACCACTGTTTATACAATCTGCTGCTTCGGTGTTAGAAAGCTTCAATGAAGAAGCTGTTAGGAGGCAAGCAACATAATTATCCCGAATCCCTCCTTTGAGATTCAATGAGCTGGACTCAGAATCCAACACTTCAGTATTGATCAAACCCTGTAAGTAGGGCTCATAACTCAAACCAACATCCAACAAATTAAGAACAAAAGAAGATTCACAATGTACACTTTCCGCAGAATTCCCATTCTTCAAACTATTGTCAACTGCTTGTTCATTTTCAGGAGAGGGCAAACTAAAGAAGGAGACTATTGCATCCAACCAATCCATGCGACCCCCTACTGCGACAAGGGTGCTGCATCTGACCGTTGTGGACATATAACTGCAAGGAGTCTCTGGATCCCATAAGTGTATAATATCAGAACCTGAAAATTTAGAAGACAAAACATTGGAACCTTCACCATCACCACGTCCCATTGTAGAGTTGGTACATGATATCAGAAGAAACTCCTTGTCAGGAGCTCCAGTAATGGAGCCCCACAAACAGCCTTCACCATGGGCGACCCAAATAAAATTGCTACCACAAATTCCACCGACGTTTGACATCGATAGGAACTGAAATTTCTCAATTTGTAGTTTGAAATGATGCCATGATCCAGGAAGTTCCCTCTGAATTGAGCCTTTGTCACTCTCTACCATTTCCAGACTAACAGAAATTTCAACTGAATCACATTCTACAAGGATTGATGTTTGAGTCACGGGAGAATCACTCTTAACACTAATTGGATCATGCTCTGCACATGAAAATTCTTCAGTTGCCTGTTGTAGAAGACAATGTAAGCCCCTATACTGAGAACTGCTTAGATTGATCTTAACAGGAGACAGATAAACATGCAGGAAAAACGCGGAGCTCAAAATCATCTCTTTCCGTGCAAGATCACTATGGTCTTCCATATCTTTGGCAGTAGTAACAGAGGCAAACTCATAACCTTTTCCCACAAAGCTATTCCTTCCCCTAGAATCCTTTGAAGTAGCTAGAAGCTTTGCTCTCTTTGCTATCCAAGGACCAGTCAAAGAACCCTCATCCCAAAACATACTAATATGAGAAAGGCGACCTCTTCTATTTTTGGAACAAAGAATGTTCTCGGCTGAAAATAACTGTCTCTGCAAGCCATCACGGCTACTTCCAACATTACTACTCGAAGAAGCAGTGATTAAGTAGATGTCAATGTTGCCCATATTCAAATGGAGCGAACGTGAGGTTGTTGAAGAATATTTCTTGTGAGAAGTTATATTTGGAATTGGAGCAGTGACTTGAACACTTTCTTCGCTCTCCTTCAAACGTGAGGTAAATTCAAGAGCAATAAACTGATCCCAGGAAGAGTAGCTTCTAAAAACTCCATTCTCAGAGGGGAAACACAATATTACCCTCGCTTCAGGAAGGAATAAATTACCTCTCAACAGTTCTTCAGGGGACGATTTCATCAAATTACGGCAAGAACCCCTTTTCACTTCCCCAACAGATGAAGAGCAATTCCTACTGTTGAGGCCTTTGGATGCCGAACCATCTCTACCCACAGCAAAGGAACTTCCAATTTCTTTCAGAAGACCCAAAACTATCTCAATCAAATGGAAATTCACCCAGAGCACTAATCGTGGCAGATTTAATGAAAAAGAAGTTGGCCCGCTGAAATTACTATCAGAAGAACTATAATTTACCGTGAACTGGCAAAGGGTGCCGCCCAAAGTTCTGAACAAGGTAACCTTGACTACATCATCCCTATATATACCTTTACGGCCTGTTCTCCTAATGCATCTATCCACACTGGAGTTGTTGAATGGAAAATCTGCAGTGAATTCCTCTGAATCATCATCCATGGAAGAGCAAGAAAATGTAGGGAGAGCAACTTGAACTGCAGCTTGCATTTGTTGTATCATAAGCATCTGACTTTCAACATCATTACAACCATGCAAACTTAACTCTCCAGCATCATCCGCATTAGTGAAGTGATCATTAAGCTCAATATACTCCACTGTTCCTGTAAAATTCATTTCTTGAGGACATACCTGTTGACCTTAAAGAATTTTCGAAGTTAGCATCAAAGAACCGTGCAAAGCCAACAAATGGAGTGCAGAGATAGTAAAGTTCAGAACTGACAAGAAAAAACTTGAAAGTGTAACCAGTACCTGCAAGACAAGAACCATGTCTTTGAATTTTGCACCAAGATAATGAGCACGTGAACCAACATTTGTCCCAACACTCTCTACATCACATGAATGCTCATGATCTCCATCAAGGAGGGAAAAGAGAACAGAAATTCCAGCAAGAGTTGCCTTGAGATTGGTTTCAACAAGTTGTTGTTCTGTCCAAGTGGAACAAATGATATTGTCAACAGTCATACAGATGGAGAATCCAACAGAATCTATTAAGTTGATACAACAAGACTTCTAACATATCATATCAATAATGTGCCAGTACAGTTAATACTATACGGAGTAACAACTTGTGCACCACTCTCAGTGCTCAAATTTTGTCGGCTCATAATTCACATTGTTTCATGTTTCATATTTGGCAATCATAAATGCAAGAAATTTAAAAGCTAAGAAAGAAGATTCGTAGTTTAACATGTATTCATATAAAACAGAGCAACATAAGAATTAAATGAAGCTGATATACAACAATAGAATGAGGTTAGATTTTCTGCATTACATGATACAACCAAGATTAAAGTGCATACCAGAGGGGACATGCAAAGATCCAGAGGCAAGGTTGGTTGCTGCAGTTATTGCACTGAAAACAGAACATGTCCAGTTCCACATCCCACTGTTTCCTAATGCTGATTGGGAGTTTCTCATTCCATCAAAACATTCGAAAAACTGCTCTACACTGCAAATACATCCATGTCATGGAATATCATAGACACTAGTGTAAATTGAAAAATTGCTAGTTGAACTGCATGAAATATTGTATCACCAATATAATACAGACAAACAATTGAAAAATAATGCTTTCAGTTATCAGTCAAAACTAAAAGCCCATTACAAACAATATTTGATATAATAACATACCAACTGGGAAGAGCTATTGCTCCTGATGAATTACTTCAAAACTCAAAACTATATTTTGAAAAAAAAAATAGAGTAGCATAGAAATGCTTGATAAGGTATCTTCAGAATATTATCTGCATTTATTCATCATAAAGTTAAAACAAAATCATGAAGATATGTAGCATATCTGATACGTTAAACTTGCATCTGACTAAACCACCATCATTTTAACACACAATGATGGGATCATTCACATTCACTTTTCTTAAGATTTACCAAACGATAGCGCAAGAAAGGATACCAACCTGGCTCCAAAATCTGGTTCTTCTTCAGTCCAGTCTTTCTGGTTTTTACTAATAGAGCATGGCACCCAATCTGAAATAAGTCGCGACTCTGGTAACAGAACATCTGCTACTGTTTGATTGCCCATTGGAGAACAGAAATCTGAGGGAGAACTTTCTTTACAAGGCATGGCCTTATCATTTGAAGTTACAGAAGAGCTTAGATGAGATGCAGCATTGAAATAAACAGATTCCTTAGTCGTGTAGACTGCATGCTCCCTGCTATTCTTACCTGAATCTTTAACAATTTCCCACAAATCCAAGAACCATTTGATGGAGCTAGGTTGAAATCTTAATTCCAGAGGATCAATATAAGCATCCGCATCCACTTTGTGGATATCCAATGAACCATTCTTCCAAGGGATACTCAATTTCAGGGTCCCAGAAAATCCACCTTTTCCCCCTGTCACAACTGGAGTCCTAGCATTAGATGCAGAAAACCATTCACCAAAAGTTGTTCCAGAAGCACATTGAAGGGGGGTTTGATTATCAACACCATCAATCTGAAGAAACTCTAGTACTGCACCTTGAAATTTTATGAAGTTTGTTAAACGATTCAACCCAAGAAAGTTATCAACTGTCATATCAGATTTTGAAGAGACCTCTTCGGAGATGCGTGCTCCGCATTCTACATCGGTTATTCGAAGAACCAAGGTTCTGCAAAACTTCATATTTTTTTCATTTCCTACTAAAGAGGAATCAAATGCAACAATCAGTTTTTTCACTTTTAAATGGAAGCTAGTGAGCAACCATTTCACCATTTTAGCAACGGTTTTAACTCCTTCATGAACATCCACGGAAGCAGACATCGGAGTATTCTCCACCTTTTCATTATCAAGCTTTCCCAATTCATTGCTGAGACAGTTGTTATCATCTTGTCTAGCAATACTAGTCTGGGATCCATATTGGTATTTAAGGTCCTCACGAGGCCCAAGAACGAGCTCAAGCTCCTCCACCTCAATCTCACAACCCGTACCCTTCCAAGGCATTGTGACCAATAGAGACCCAATTGATCCTTCTTTCACTATGATTGATGTTGCAGCACCGACCTGAAACCAAAGGTGTAAGTGGGAATTACAACTATTAGAAGACAAAGACGCACGGATAGAGGGAGGCAGAGTGTTCCTTTTTTGTGGACCCTGCTATGTATTTTATCACAAAAACGCCAGTACTATACCAAGCACAACAGGTAAATGGCATCTGATTGTTAGAAACTCTTAGGGTCCCCGAATCAACATACAGCAATCTGTCTACCGTGCATGACATAGTCCTAATATTATTGAAAACCATTAAAATGTTCTATTCAAGTTCCAGGAATACATGCCAGAATTCATGATCAATCTAGCACAAAAGCCCTTAATAGACATTATGGAGGATCATTCTTGTACATTTAACATACGCATATCAGTTTTTAGTGTTAGCCTTGCAGCCTTGGAGCAATATGTAACTAATTATTTGAGTTTGCTGAGCACAATCAGACAACAAGCATGACATCATTCTGGTACAAATGCAAATTATGTTGGAATGTCAAGCCTTTGAACAAGGTAACTTTAATCAACTGAAAAAAATCAAAACCCTTCACGGATCTCTTACCGTATTAATTTAACAAAAGTATCCTTTGCAACCTAGTTTCCCTTTTCTCTTGGTGAGCCCAATAAAACAGAATGGTCAATTCAAGGCCAAAGAACCAAAATAATCAACATCCAACTGCTGAACTTAGTTCCAATAACCCACCTTGGCAAAGCTATATTTGGGGACGGAAATTTTCCTTAAACAAAAAGAATTTGAGCGGCATCATTCTATATGGAATCATTGCGTTTGTAATATGAGATAGCTTCAAAGAAATACTAGTGATAATAACCACAGCTCCACCAAGGCAAATCACTCACATGCACATGAAGCCCACGTTAAGCAACAGTGCAACACCATAAACTAGATTTGCCTTGGGTTCAACCCGCACTTAACTACAATTAACAATACTGAGTCACTGACTTTCACCGAGATTAAAAAAAAGAAAAGATACACCATAAACTAAACAACGTGATACTTATCTATAAATATATCAAAAGCATCTATTTATTCATCTCCCGAACCTGCTGGCCTGACAAGTGATAACCTCTTGTATTAGCTTTGTGCATGTGTCCTCTGCAACCTTACCAGTAAACCTTAAATCTCTCAAACAAGTGTCTAACACGTTATGGCACACGCATGGCATCTATGCCTACACATGACCTCATCAAATTTGAAATCTACGAAAGGGAAGCCAAGCAAATAAGTATTTATTCCACGCAAATTTAGACTAATTTGAAGTTTGAAGCAAAATAAAAAATTCTACTCTTCTCTTCCTAGGCTGTCTTGTGCTTCCAACCTAAGTCGCATATAGTGAGTGGCTTGCCCGAGCAAGAGCGTTAATGCTTATGATTGAGAGCTAGAGCGGAGGGTCCTACTCTAAGTCATAATGTGCGTGCTCGTGCATGAAAGCGTCTTTCAAAAATATTTTAAAAGTACTAAAATTCACGAGAGCGCGCAGAGCAAGTATTGCGAAGCTCCGCTGAAGGATTATGTGACTAAGGTCCTAAAGAACGATTATGTGTCCACCACTAATTGAATTCTAGATCAACAGTAAACAAAAGGTGCCAAAAAGCAATGGAATTTCAGATTTCAACAACCCATAAAATCGAATTACTATCAAATAGCACTATCATCAGTGAACATAAATAAGCAGACCTTCTGGTTGAGATAGTCGACGTTGAGAGCGAGATCGGAGAGCTGAATAGTGCCGGCTCTGAGCTGGACATCGAGCTGGTTAAGATCGATTTCGCCCAGAATAAATTGCCCTAATTTCTTCTTCAACAAGAACTTGCAAACCCTCTTTATGGCCCACCGGGAGAACATCGCCTCCGCCGATTTGGCGATGTTCCACGGAAACATCCTCGCCGTTTCCTTCCTCTATTCAGTTCCCAGGCGTCTGAATTCTAGGGCTTTTCTGTTTCTGATATGGTAATTAGGGTTCTCCGCACAGTATCCTCAACTTGCTCGTTATGGAAGCTCGAACTTCCATCCAAAAGGACAGGAGAGAGAGAGAAAGAGAGAGAGAGGGGATGATTATTGGATTCTTGTGTAGCTGAATTTCGGGAGGGAGACGACTAGGAGTCTTTGTTTGGATTGTTAAATTGCGATTGCTTGTTTGAGTTGGTTTGGGTTTCATATAGGTATTTATCGGTCGTTTAAAGGGGTAATTAAATTACTAATCCCACGGTAATCATCAGGTGGGAAATACTCATAAACAGAAGAGGTGCGCTTCCAGTTGGTTGTACCTGGTAATTTCGGCTTTGAAGGTTGTACGTACCTTATTTATGGAGTTGGATTCTTGTAATGATTGCTTAATCCACTTGGTGGGAAAAAAAATTCAGGGCGAGCAGGTACCACGTGGTGCCCGCTCGGGCATCTGAGCCGTTCATTCTGTGTTTGAACGGCTCAGATTTGGCGAAGAAAAAAAGGAGAGAGAAAGTATTGGAATGAGAGGAGAGAGAAGGTTTCAATCCGAACAGTCCAAAAGTGTATCAGACGGCTTGAATACGCAGAGCGAGTACGATATACCCGCTCGGCACTGAAAAATCTCGCACTTGGTGGAGAGCACGGGTTGCGGTTGTCTTTCCATGATTCAAACCCCACATGTAGATGTATTTGATTCTTTCATTCTAAATGTGGGTCCGGTCCATTTTGGCATAATTTAAATTTATTTTTTTTACATTTGTTAGTTTTTTATTGATTTTTTTGAATTATTACTTCGTCACAATGAGAGAAATTTAAAAAATAAAAAATTTAGATCGAAATCTAATTTTTTTTAAAATAAGAATGTAAAAAATTGGCTTATTGGCTTATTTTTGTCTTTATTTAAAAATGAGTTTCTATCGGAATTTTTTACTTTTTAGATTCTTCTCTTCTTGAAGAAATAATAATCCACACAAAATTGAAAAAAAGCTAAAAAATACGAAAGTTTTTGAATAAGGATTAAAAAAAATTCATTTGACTTATTAAGCAAGAATAGGCCGAGGTTACGATGTAAATATCCCATGTAATTGTAGAACCTACTGCCATTTATAATACTAATTATCAAATTGGGCCGTGTTTAGATCCCTTTTTTGTCAACCTTATAGGTTTTTTTTTTTTTTTTAACGGCCAAAACTTTTCATTACTCAACAAACCTCAACAGAACATTACAAATGGAAGAAAGATGCGATGGAAGATAGAGAGAAAATGATACTGTCAAAAATTGTTTTTGTTAGTGTCAAAATTCTAATGCACAAAAGGCTTGTACCATATGCATTTGACTGGGGGCGACTTAAAAGCCATATATTTTGGGTAAATTTCACTGACCTCCCCTGAGGTTTCTGACACAAACAGATACCTCCCCTGAGGTTTCTGAAATAACATTGCCCTCCCCTGCTTTAACTGACATTGTACAAATTCCCCCCTCAGTCCAAGTAACGTTAGA
>JAOTQK010000003.1:17808510-17856591 GCA_025642025.1 Rhododendron ferrugineum
TGATTCACCTTTTTTTAAAAATTTCATCGATCATTTTGTTTGGGAAAAATAGAAAAAACAAAAACTTTTGAAAAAAATAGGGAAATGATTTTGTCACTCCATTTTTTGTTGACACCACTCCCCTGCAAGTATATTTTCACACCAAAAATACACTTGCAGGGGAGTGGCAAAATCAACAACAAAAAATAAATGATAATAACAATAACAGTAGTAGTAGTAGTAATAATAATACACCTAACGCTTTTCAAGTGGATTCATTTCACAAAATGAAAGAGATAAGGTGCAATTTCAAGAACCAAGTTTGTGCAATCTATTTACTTTGTTATAAGGGTATTTTGGTATTTTTCTCGCAAATGTTAACGCCATCCATGACAAATTAACAGCGAGGGGGTCTGTTGATAATGTCAGTTAAAGCAGGGGAGGACAATGTTATTTCAGAAACCTCAGGGGAGGTATCTGTTCGTGTCAGAAACCTCAGGGGAGGTCAGTGAAATTTACCCATATATTTTTTATCGGAACATATGCTTATTATATCATAAGATTTTTACTTTTCGATTCACTACATTTGTACATTATAATGATTCTTTTAGGCTAATTCAACTGTCACGAGCTTATTTTTTATTTATGAAAGAAAATTGAGAAATGAGAATATAAAATAACTGGTTTTTTATCAAATCGCACCAAAACTATTAAGATTATAAGTACCTATACACGAATAATTATCAATAATATTCAAAATCAGGTATGTACAACATAAAAAGTTTAAAAACTCAGAAGCTCGGGGAGCTTGGGCCGGGGCCCCAACATAGCATAGCTCCGTCCCTGCCCGCTAGAATATATAACACCCTTTGAGAATTGGATTGCTACCTAGTGCGCAGGCCTATTACATTCTTTGGGAATCCAAGAAAAAGAACTGTGAATACATACAATGAGTCAACAATCTAATTTTGATGTCGTCTATTATAGTAGAGCACACTCCCAAGGTGGGACATTCTCTTTTGAGCAAAGCTTGATCACCGTTTTGTTGTCGCTTTCGATTGTGGCATGAGAAATCTGGTTAACTTGTAGTAATAATTGCCCCGCCATTCGAATCGCCAATGCCTCGTTTGTTTTAATTTTTGAAAAGTATTTTTCAAAAGATTTCTTCTATTTTCAATCATTTCTCTCTCTATCTCTCTCCACTTATTACCCTTACTACTCTAAAAAAAAATATTCAAAAACGAAACCAAACAAAACATTTCCGTTGAAGGAAAGAAGATATGTCAACTGTATAGATATTGTTATGCGTGAAAATTTGAATGTTTTGTTCGTTGTTTATAGGTTTCGAATGGAGGGTTTTCTTTCTTTTTGATGGATTGTCTAAACTAAAAACCGGTAAAATGTCTATGAGTAAAACCCTAGCTAGGTGGACGTCAAAAAATAATTAAGTAATTGTCCTTAATGAGGTCACATATTCGAATTTCACAATAGCTGAATATTCCGAATCTCGGGGGTGAAATTAATGCCCGGCCGGGTGTAATGCAAGATTTATGGAGTTCGAATTCAAAATTGCAGAAAGAATGTACTATTGTGCAATATGTTTGACTTGAGTCACTTGATAAAAATATGCCTCCTATAACAGTCTAAAAAATTGTACTATTTTTTTTCCCACTCCGTGAGGAACATATATTCCATTTTACTTTGTGGAAACTTTGCTATCCAATAAGAGGAAATGGTTGTATATTTCCTTTGGAAATATGCAATTAACCTCCACAAAAAATATATATGGGGTCGATTACGTAGTAAGATTTTCCTTCTGAAATAATATATTCTTAAAATATAAATAAATAAGTAAAATGGATAGCCGACGGCCAACAGACGTTTTTTTGTCTATAAACGTTGATATTTTTCATAACATTTTATTATTGTCCCGCATAGAAATCAGCGTGATGGTACAAAACATGAAAACATATATGCTCGCTTGTTGGACTTGTATATTGTTTTGCTTGGGTTAACTTTACACGTTCCATTCTTATTTTTTAAGTACTTATTTCTCGTTTTACGAGACATGTCGTTCTCTCAATACATCATCTTTAATTCAAAAAATAAACACTTATTTGAAGAACAAGTACTTATTTTAATCAGTGGATGAAAAACTCAATTAAGCGAACGTGTAGAATCTTTCTTTTATAAAAGCGCAAAAAAGAAAGTAACATATCACCAATGCAGTTTTAAAATATTAATTATTTTGTCAAACGTCATAGCGTGCTGATAAAAAAAATAAAAATAAATAAACGACACAGTATTAACTTTGGAGAAATGATCATGTCGATAAAACCAAGCAAAATGTATCAAGTTTCGACCCCAAGGGGGTGCCCAGTGAAACTCAAGAGTTAAGGGTTTGTTCCCTCCTAAAATCTCAAGTTGAAAATCTCTCAGGCGCTATGAACTCTTTTGGGGCCAGTAGCAATTGCTCCGCCCTCCGACTTTGTTTGGGCCGCAAGATAATTAGGCGGGTGCGCATAAGCTGACCAAACACCATGAGTTATATCTCACGAAAGAAAATGTCTCAAGATTCTGTATATACATTTATAAAAAAACAAAGAGAGCATTTTTACTTGGTCAAAGTGAGTTCAAACTTATCCATTGATTACTTGTGATGTTAAGACAAAGCAACAACCGGATATATAAAACAAAGACTACATTAGAAAAAACAAAGACTACAAAAGAAGAGAAAGTAAAAATGAGAAACTAGGATCAAGTAAAGAGATGGGAAAAGTCCTCCCCCTTCCTTCCAAATCAGAAATCAAACAAAGAAGTGAGATTTGTTTTCCAGTACTTTTCTCTTCACTTTCTTTTCTTTTCCTATTTTCCAAATAAAAATTGAGTTACTAAACATTTAATTTAAGTTACAAAACATGATAGAGCCATGGAGTTTTACTTTTAGATTTACTAGACAGTTAATTTACTTTTAGATTTCTCCAGTCAAAATATACAAAAATTAGGCCCCGTTCTGCTAAAGTTCTTATTTTTTAAGTAATTATTTTTCGTTTTACGAGACAGGTCATTATCTCACAATACATCACTTTTAATTCAAAAAATAAATACTTATTTTAGTTAGCGAAATAGGGCCTTATTAATAAAATTCGACGCACACTAATAAAGTCACACCAAACTCGCCCTAAAATTAAAGTAAATCCTGACAAACTGAAAAATTCACCATGAACCCCTTTTAAAGTTAATTTTTGAAAAATTTAAAAATGAAAACAGAAAACAGAATGGCTACCTAGCCGAGGGAAAAAAAAACCCAAAAACAAACAGAGCCTACTAAAATACTGGAAGAAAGAGCGGAGAATAGTAGTCCTAAAGATGCGGGGCTAATTGTGGCTTCTCGATTGCTCAGGGGGGTCATTGTGATTTTGTAACTCGCGTGACGGCGGGAACCCGGATATCCCGCCGGATTCGGTTTTACTAACAAAAAATTAAACTACTCCGAAGATCTGAGGGGCGTTCCCGTTTCTTAAAAAGGAACTTTTAAAAAAAAAGGTAATTTTAAGCTCAAAAATCATGTATTTACGTAAATAATTTTCCTACCAATATGAATCTTGTTTGATAGATATCTTTTAAACGGTGCAAAAAAATTTAAAAAATTATTTTTCATTATATTTGAATTTAAAATTACATTCTTTTTAAAAAAAAGATTTAGAAAAAAAATAGAACAAATCTGCATATCACCTTATAGGCACATCAATCACACCTGTACGTAAGAAGAGGGTAATTGATGTGCCTTTAAGTGATTTGCCTCCGAGAAAAACAAAAACAAAGTACTACTGGTAGAAGATAGATACCTCACACTGTCGTTATTGCCGTGGATAAAGACAAATCCCTAGAAAAACAACGTTACATTTGTCTTGAAAAGATTAAAAAAACTATTATTACTTGCAACAAACCTATAATAATAGCCGTCTCAAATGGACCCATCGGAGATCTTCTCTGCCACAACTTCAGCTCCTCAGCTCCAAGTCCTCCGCTGCGATCAATCATCGAAGCCCGGGAACCAATGGAACTCAAACCGGGCCTATCTGCTCTCGTCACAGGCGGCGCCTCTGGAATTGGTAATTCTTTTTTTGATTTTTCATGGAATTGGTAATTCCTTTTCTCTGTACATGGGATTTGACGTCTCATTGTTGGTGCCTGCCGATTGCTTATTTGTAATTCGATGTATCTGTATGTTCCCGATCGGTTTAATTTCTGTGAATTGTGTTGGTTTGTGTGGAACTGAACCGACGTTCGCGTTTTTGTTAATTCGGAACCAGATACCCTAACATAACCGAAATAAAAGATGAAAAGAAAATGTTATAAGCGAGTTAAAATTAAAAGTGTATTTTAATTCTAAGTATTTTTATATTTTTTTAAAAAAATATATTGCATTCAGTTACCTTGTAGGTTCCATTTAGAAGTAGTGTTAAGCATTTTGAGCATTGGTCCGTACTTTGTCATCGTCCTACCTCTCTTTGTCTCTTTCAATCACATACGTAGGGAACAGAAAATGAGGGGCCCTGTGGAAAACGGATGCTGCTCTTCTGGTAGCCGTTGTTTGCTTCATCGGAGTCTACATTGCGCGGTTGTTTAGTTCTGTAGCCATTTTATAGCGACAGTTAGATGCCAGTTTGGCTAACGAGAGGGGAGCCTTGACATCCATCCAATTATCATGAGTATCCCGACCTCTCTGCTCTGGCAAAACTTTCTCTCTTTTTGGTCGGACCGGAACCGACAAACACTTATTTGACATCAGTAGATAAACCTTGCACTGTCTTCATCCCACAAAAGATTGTCCTTTTTTGTTTAGTCCTCCGGATGTGATGACTGTATTTGTTTTCTTATGGTTTGTTGTTATTGTTGTGGTTTATGTGTAGGTAAAGCTCTTAGTTTGGCGCTTGCGGAGAAGGGAGTTTTTGTTACAATTGTTGATTTCTCTGAAGAGAGGGGAAAGGAAGTTTTAGCCCTTGTTGAAAAGGAGATTGCCAAGTTCCATCCAAAGTTGGAATTTCCATCTGCTATGTTTGTAAGATGTGATGTGACCAATACAAGTATGTAAATTGTGATGTTGATGACTCTGAAAATAATTTCATTATTTTGTTTGAGAATTTGGCGATATAGAGGGTATCAGCATATCTCTAAGTATTGAAGGATATATAGAAGCCAAACTAGATTCATTATAGGAAAATGATCCATAGATATAATTGGCGACTTTCTGTCTTCCTAATAGTTGTCAACGCTAGCATCTCTTTATGACTCACCTGTTACAGCTGCTTCAGTTAGAGAGAGCTCTTTGTTCGTATGTACAGATAACAGCTGACTGCATTTAGGCATTCAAGGGAGTGAAATCGATACATAAGTAAAAGGCAACTTTGGCATAAGGTAATAGGATGAGAGGTTCTTGTTTAATTCTCATAGTATCGTACTGATTCTGCTGTCCATTTGACATTTACTAAAACCTTGTTCAATCCAACATCATCAGGATGACAAATTCTGTCAATTCAAAACTTTTCACTTGTAAATAACAAAGATGTAGGAATTCTAATCTTGCTTTGTTGCTCATCACTTTCACACGAGGTAGTAGATCAATGAACTTGCTTCCAACTTATTTTCTATGTCCTGGAAATAAAAGACTATGTACACATCCTACACGCACCACAATATGTAGATGATGATATATTTTCTTTTGTGTACAAAATGTCCTTGTAAGTTGAGAGAAGGTGTTTTGATGTTTGTTATAATCTTATGTATGAACAGGAGAACTGTCTGCTGCTTTTGAAACACATTTGGCAACATATGGGGGGCTGGATATCTGTATTAACTGTGCTGGTATTGCAAATCCCGTGCCGTTCTACAATGATCAAAGTGATGGTTCTCGTTCATGGAGATACACTATGGATGTGAACCTCATTGCAGTTATTGAATGCACACGACTTGCGGTATGGTTAAATTTTTTACATTGGTTTCATTGTCACGAGACTTTCTCAACTTGTACTCGGCCAGTTCTTTTTATACATTTTATTTAACCTTTAGTTTCCTTGTATATAAAGCTGTCTCACACCCGCATTAGAACATCAACAATATGATGACTACTAAGATTTTAATCCTTGCTACATCAGCACTTTAATCCTTTTCTTGTTTTAGTAATGAGTATAGAGGATAAAATGTCTAAGGAAAACATGAGTAATCTGCATGCTTCGGGGACAGCTAATTTTCGGGAATAAGGAAATGGAGCAACGACTACTTGCTAAAAGTTTAGGAAATAAGTTGAGAATTGTGGTTGTGAAACATGTGGGGTTGTGGGTCGATTTAAGCTTGTGTTCTTGTAATTTTGTTAGAGGTTGAGTTAATTGCGTTGATACATGAGCTTTGTGATACGATTTTTGGAAGACTGGCGCCTCCTCTTCTTGTTTGGATATTGGAAGAACCCTACCCCTAGTACCTACAGGTCCTACACACACCCAGTAAGCACGGATATTTTCGTGGTTTGGCTTTAATGCCTACTCCACGGGAGAGAGATTCGTTCTTCATTATTTGAGAGAAACAGTGCAAGGAAACACCCAGGCTAAATCACAAAACCCAACCCCTAGTACACCCACTCTCACTCACTGAAGAAATAAGGGAACCCATAGAGAAATCACAAAGGATGAACAAAACAAGACACAAACCCAACCCCCAAAACAAAACCCTTTTCATCGTTCCTCCGTGTCAAGAACCTGACCTTCCTTACATCCCTATGAACTATGTGAAACCCACATGAAACCTTCTCCCTACATTTTCCCCCTCTCACCCAAGAGACTCTCCCTCTCTCACTCTGAAGACCCATAAAGCATGGTCTTTAATACACACAATGAGCACTACCAAATTACATCAGTGTGACCCTCGGAGTTCCCCAGGTACAGCTCGTGCAACATTGAAGTCACCAAAGACTTCAATAGTCCAGCACCTCTTTCAAGCTACCCCCGAGTAATTGCAAGTCCTTCATGTGTCCCAAAAAAATTGTGAACATACTGGAATTTGAACCAATCCCAACCATAAAAAGGTTAGGTTTCTGTCCATTTGTCCCATATCTTTTTAATGCAGTTCAAAGTACAAAAGTACCTAAGTACTAATGGACTAAAGGTAACATAAATAGACCACATACCGGTGCATGGTCGTGGAACACATCTTTTGAGGTTGGTCCTGCAGACCATCTCCAAGTCTCCAACTATCTTTGGGTAGAAAACTAGACTAGATGTTTTCATTTTCATGTTGAGGCTTTGATAACATTTTCATCATGCTATTACGTAGGAAAGGTGGTTGAATTGTTCTTTTCCTTTTCTAAGATTCTTTTGTTGGGCTTCATTTTCCATTTGGAGCTATCACAACTGATTCACATCAATTGCAATGTGCATTTATATTTTTGCGACTCTTCCAGAGTATTTCAATATTGCACATTTTATATGGTCAAGGTCATCCTTTTTCATTCAGTCAATTTGATATAGAACTGTTGAGCAGGTTCAATCTATGCAAGCTGCACAAAAGCCTGGCGTAATCATAAACATGGGTTCTGCTGCGGGACTCTATCCAATGCCTCGAGATCCTATCTACTCTGCCTCCAAAGGTTTGTGTTATGTGCTACTCAATGCTATTGGTTTCTCTCCGAAAACTTTTTGCTAGTTTAATTTTGTTTTTAACTTCTAATGTCTCAATGCACGCCATGGACACTTAGCAACATGCATAATTTCAATTTTTGCCTCTTCACTACCTTTTGGGGCCTAAAAAGGTTATTCTTCACAGGGGGAGTTGTTTTATTTACCAGATCACTTGTTCCATACAAGAAACAAGGAATTCGTGTAAATGTGCTTTGTCCTGAGGTGAGTCCTGACCTTTATAGTGCATCTGCTTAATAGGACACTACTTGCTCTCGGTATTATAGTAGTGTAATTTTCCTTTAATGGTTTAGATAAGATTCACATCTATAATACTCCCGCCGCCTTGTGCATGAAAAAAGTTTGTATTGGACTTGCAGAGAGAAATTTGACTTACAGAAGGCGGGAAACTCTCAATTACTTACTCTTTCATTTTCGTTGACTCAGAATGTCATGAATTGGCAATCGAACCATCTTGATGAACCATGATATTATTACTAACCAACCGTGAGAGTTGTTATTGTCATTTAATGTTGTGCCCTCTTCTGAAATGAGTAATAGGATGTGGTTATCATGGAGTTTTTCTCTCATTTCAAACTACCTTCCCTTAGTTTGAAATTGTTGTGGCATTAATTTAAGGTCTTGTATGATGGGAACGCATGTTTTTTTCGGAGAAAACAGCTCTTGTGGTTGGCTTCTGCATAACTGTATCTATGAACACAAGGATAGGCTAAGTATTTTGTCGTTGCTTTGACATACTTTCCATTCTGCCTGCAGTTTGTTCAAACAGAGTTGGGTTCAAAAGTGGATCCTCGACATATTGGGTTAATGGGGGGCTTCATGTCCATGGAAATGGTGGTAAAAGGTATGTTATGTTGTGGTTCTTTCGCTCAAGACTGTTGTTGCTATGATACGTAAAGGATGATTTCTTGAATTCACTGCAGAGACTAGAAAATTAAGGTGAAAAGTGGAATTTCAGTGGCTTTCAATGTTTTTCCCTTGTTTGTAGATTTTACGGGCATTATGTATGAAATAGTAATGTTTGAAAATCTGTGTTAGGACCGTGATAGACTGGTTGCTGAGTACATTAATACGATTTCGTTAATGGAAGAATGTGCATTCAATGCTGGAGCTTCCATTAAATTGAATCCACTTTAGGCCTCCATCATATTTACTTTTTCTCTGTTTCCACATCCTCTGAATCGGTATATCTGGACAGGTTCACCTTCCTTTGTATGGGTTATGTTTTCTTTATGTGTTTCACATTCTTTTTATGACTTATACACTGTTGAAAATGATCTGAATTGCATTTTGCATCTTTTATTTGCTCATGGGGGGCAATGTAGAGCAGTTAATAATTCAGATTCTGTAGAGCACCCTGAGAAGCATCTTTAAGGCCTTCATAAAATTTTTGCTTCTGACTCATGGTTCCAGAAGCATAAGTAAATAATAAAATTGTGGCTTATCATACTCAATTATACCAAAAATACCTTTGATAGAAAAAAAAAAAAAAAAAAAAGGCATACCAAATGACCAGACAGCATGATTTTTGAGAAAGTTTTGAACTTTCAAATTCAGAGAAAAGCCTGCATGCTAATGCCAGTACAAGCTTAGCAAGTCGTCTCTCTTTCTCGCACACTGAGGATTTGAATAACATAGGCGAACCATGTATGCCTTGACTGAGATTCTGGGAGCAAATAAAGAGAGGAACAGAACTTGACTTGAAGCCCAAGTCATAAACCGAGATTGGAGAGCTTGGAGTTCACTTTTTGGATTTACGGCACATAAATTGACGTGGATGCCCTTTCTTTTCCATAGATGGCGATTTCTAGGGTTTATCCGTTTTCGTTAATCATGCTGCATCAACTTGGATACCTTTTTCTTCGTGATACTGTAGTATAGACTCAAAGCATTGAACATCTGCATGATTTTAATCTCAGAATGTATGTTCTCAATTTGAGATTACATTGATTCTTTCAGGTGCTTTTGAGCTTATCAGGGATGAGAGTAAAGCTGGGTCTTGCTTGTGGATTACTAAACGAAGGGGCATGGAGTATTGGCCTACTCCTATGGAAGAAGCAAAATACTTGGTACCATCTTCAAAATTGAGAAGAAGTTCATCGTTTAAGGCCATATCGAATCTCCAAGTACCTCAGAGCTTTGAGAAAATGTTAGTAAATACAATCCAATCTTTCTGAGTTTATCATTAAGAGAAGAGCAGAGGTAGCTATGCAATTTCTTGTATATGATCCTTCCTCCTTTTAGTTGTACCTCCCTCATGGTTGTAAATTAGCTTCAGCGTATGCCTCAGCTACTACTATTCTCTACTTCATGCATTTCATGGCATGTATCATTCTCATTAGAATATGTCTCAGTTCGAGGCATTGAGTTATGGTAGCTATTTCTTCCAACTAGTGGATTATTTATTCAGTTCTTCAGTTACTGAATTGCTAGCAGATGGTTTGATTGAGTTTTTGACATTGACTACTTTTTTTTGTGGTCCAGAGTTGTTCACACCCTGAGTCACAATTTCCGTAGCGCTACCAACATAGTGCGTACACCGTTGAGGTTACCAATCAAACCAGATCATGTACTTGTGAAGATCATTTATGCTGGTGTTAATGCCAGTGATGTAAGTTTGTGGTTCTTATCTTTAGTTCACCTCTTTTTTGTTGGGTTGATGGTAGATTTTGGGAATTTCCTCGAGTATCTTTCGCTCCTCATTAATTCCCCCTTTCGGTGTAAAGTGGTCCGTTTTCTTCAGTCTTTGATCTATTCTGTGGACAGGTTAATTTTAGCTCGGGACGCTATTTTAGTGGCAACAACAATGACCTTGACTCCCGTCTTCCTTATGATGCAGGCTTTGAGGTAAAATACTAAGTCGATTGCTTTCATCTAAATGTTGGTTTTCTCATTTTAACTGAAATTTGTTGGTTAATTATAAGTCCACTAGCAGTGTATCTGCCAACTTTTGATAGTACTGGTTTGTGAACTTATTGTTGTGTATTATGACCAATTAATTTCTTAAGGTCCAAGCCAGTAGTCTGAATATTTGCAAATTTGATACTTAAAAGCGGCAGCTGTGAGTGTTTTGTCTTTGTTCTTGCGAAAGAATGTCGTCTGAGCACTGTCTCCTTTAATCTCGGAAGTTTTCTTTTCTTTGCTTATCCATATCCCCTATATTTTAATACACATGTGTCTACTTGTATCTGCAAATAGTGTCCTACATAATGTTTCCGTCTTTCTAAAGGAGCAATTACTCATGATCATTTGTTGCTGCTGCATTATCATTATCTTTTCCTTCGTGTTTATGTTTCAATCTGTTAAATAGGTGTTCTTTTTAAGTACTGTCTGTCTCCCATGATAATACTTTTTGCAGTCATTCTCTTCATGTACTTTCTTTTCACGGCGTACTTCAGTTATGTTCATTTAGCTCCTACGTGTTTGGTGTTCATGTGTGCTTACTTTACTTTGAAAATAAAGTAAGGATATACTTATCTGAGAGAAGCTTCACCAACACTCCATCTTCACGTTTGGAATTTCAAAATGGTCATCCCTGGATATTTCTATCGATACACAAATTTATGTGCACGGTGTATGTAATATGGAAATTGGGTGGGGTAGGGGTGAACATTAATGCCTGAGTAGCTCAAATTGTGGAGATTGTAACGTAACGTGTCACATCTTCAAGGTAAATTCTCATTCTTTGTGAAGGCTTTACTGCAAGCAGTCAGCAGATCTGTTTCCCATGTTGCTTCAATCCATGTCCCTTAGTGATGTTCTAGGCAATTCTGACTGTCTCCTTCAACCAACAAGAGCGTGTTTGTGAATGAAATTTTCACTCTCTGAAGTCAAGTAACAATTTTGGAATGCTTGTCCATTGAATGGAAGTCACCTCTATCTTTTGATGTTGGAACTAGTGATGCTTCATCAAGTCATAACTCATAAGATAAATAACCACCACTTAGCACAATCAAAATTACTTGGAGGGGAATAAAAAATACATCAGGGCATATTACTTGACAGTGGCACTTTTACCTTAAGACAGATACCTGTTCGGTGCTGTCTGTGGGGCTGGCCTGGATCCCATGACTATCAGAAGCATCAATGAAGTCTTTATTCTTATATCTTTTAGGTTGAAATTTGAATAACAATACTTGCATAATATAGGGCCATCAACTAATTAAGGCAAAACATTAGACCTTCTTGACTTATATTTCTTTGAGTAGAACTCCTTTTCCGGTAAGAAGCCCCACTCCAATGGAACTTCTTCCGGTTTGAAAAAGGTCATAATTTGTGCTCCAATATTATTTACTTGCTCACATGTCCTAGTTTCTCTGCTGACCGGAAGGTGCTCACCGTTTAACTTATTATGATAGTATGCCTGAGGTCAAAGCTGCATGTTTGTGCAAGTGCATGTGTATTGGTAACTGACATGTATTCCACCAGAGATGGATGGAGAGCTGTTTTCTATTTATTTTTTTTGTTGTTGCCAGTTTTTGGTGGATGGTATTACATCATCGATGCTACTCAAATTTCAACTCCACGATTTAGCCATGAAACTTTTTATCTCCTTATATTGCAGGCTGTTGGAATAATTGCTGCAGTAGGTGATTCTGTTAAAAACTTAAAAGTGGGCACTCCTGCTGCGCTCATGACTTTTGGGAGTTATGCAGAATTCACGATGGTACACTATCTTGAAATATTTCATTTCTATAATGATAAGAGGTCTTGTATTTTTTTTCTTTTTCGGTTTCCCGTTCCTGCCTTTCCGATGCTCTGGACTATGAATGAAGCAAGCATGGTAATGTGCACAGAAATTGATTTGGGTCTCTAGGCCTGCCCTCTTTGATGCCTTTTGGCTTTGATTTGGGGCATGGTTCTGCAGCAAAATGTCCCTTTTAGCTCCTTGGTTCTTGGAGGTATAGGAGGCCACTGATCCGGTTGTATTCTGAGAGTAACCACTTTGTGCATATATTGCCAAAGGTTGGGTTTGTCTCCAATCCTCCCTCGCCCATACCCCCCAATGATTGGAGACTAGATGGGTTCTTTTATTATTGTTGTTGTTGTTGTTTTCCAGTTCCTCACTTGGAGTATCCAATTGACTGTCAAATCACAATCAACTTGACTATCCACTTATCTATATTAGCTGTGTTGAATTTGTCCATGGCTGCTACTATCTCTCACATTTGGATGGAAAGGAACAACATGGACTACAGTTGGCGAGTCTAGTTCTGAGTGTTGGTTACGTGGTTGGTCTTTGGACTTCTGTTTCTTTGATTGTTTTCACTAGTTAGAGGAATAGTTTAGTTTTGGTTTCAGGGGGTGCCCTGTTGATCGTGTATGTTTGGTTGTGGTGGTAATATATCTAATCCCCCCACCCCCTCTCTCCCCAAATCAGAAAAATTTACAATCTTAACTGCATTAGCTTTTCTTCTTTTAACAGGTTCCCTCAAAGCACATCCTTCCTGTGCCAAGACCTGACCCAGAAGTTGTTGCCATGCTTACTTCTGGCCTAACAGCATCAATAGCTCTAGAAAAGGTTATCTCTGATAAACTTTGTCTTGAAAGTATTGTCTACAATTTTTATCTTTGAGCTGAAAGCTACTGTCATTAGCATAAAAAGGTTCAGCTTTTCAGCATTGAAACCATTGAGATTTGAGTCCTATATTCTTCAGATGTTCTGCTTTGATCGACTGTCACATGTGGTTAACATATTCTGTTACAAACTTGTAGGCTGCACAGATGGATTCTGGAAAAGTCGTCCTTGTAACTGCTGCTGCAGGTGGGACCGGACAGTTTGCAGTCCAGGTTTATTTCTTACTGTATACTTTTGAATTACACTATGACTGCAAATAACATACACCAGGGATATCCTCATGTATGTCTCTATCACGTACATTTTTTTTATAAGAGTTTTTTTTTTGATAAGATATTACGTACATAATTAGGGCTAAGAAGTATGGACTCAGTGCCGACCGTGATTAGAACCTTTTTTTAAATGGAAATTCACTAGTTTCTCCCTCCATCTTTCTCATCATAGTCGTCCTTTCCATTTCAAAAAGCTCTCCGGATTATTTGTCTAAAGACACTGCAAGATGTTATTTTTAAGTCAATAATCACTTTCTGATTTCTTTTTTCCTTATCTCATTAGTTTTCCAACTATTCTCTGAAGTAGAAAAATAACTCCCGTATTAGATCTCCCAGGTGTATAACCAATTTGATTTTCTGAAATTACTGGTCCATTTCTTAATATAACTAATGATTTTCTCCACTGTCTGGTGTTTTCTTAGAGTCTAGATCTTGTTAAACGAATGAGTTAGACTGGAACTAATGCAGTGCTCTGTATCGAGAAGTTGACGTGATTGACAGGAAGACTGTTGAGCTGGGTTCTTCTACCATGTATGATTGTGGTTAAGTAGTCGGCCCGGGTAGGTTCTGATAACACTGCCAGTCATCCCCACATCCTGAGAGCCAGAATCATTGCTCAGATCTGCAACATGATAGCTGGTTGTTTACAAGAAAGTCATCTAGCACATTAGAAACTTAGAATCAAAGAATTTTTATCTTTTTTCCTCTCTATTTGTTCTACTAGGGGAGGGGGTTTGAGGATTTGTCTGTTCTTTTACCCCTTGTTAATCTTTTCATCCACTGTTAAGTTCTAGGTATAAATTTATGCTGAATTTGGGAAGTTGATGAAGCAATGTTTTTGTTTTTGCTTGAAAATCATACTACGATTAGAAGTTTGCTGATTATGAGCCGTGGTTGGTGCAGCTTGCAAAATTAGCTGGAAATACAGTGATTGCAACTTGTGGAGGCAAAGAAAAGGCTATGCTTTTGAGATATTTGGGTGTTGATCGTGTCATTGACTATAAAGCAGAAGATATTAAAACTGTATGTTCTCTAATCCATTAGCGAATTTAACGCAATAAGCAGTTTTGTTGTTTTAATTAGCAATTTTTTAGCTACGGATAAAATAGTTATGGAAATGGCATAGGAAACAAAACATTTGTTCGCACCCCGCCCCCCCCCAGGAGTGTGGTTTCCTGCATTTTCTAAAACTCGTCGTGGTATGTTGTCAATGTCGTGTTTGTGCCGTGTACGTGGTTTGTCACCGTGCTTGGGAACCGTCTTTCTAAGTACTAGGCCCAACCAAAGATCCATTTAGCGCAGTTTAATAATCTCATAGCCATCAGCTTCAAACCACCACCTGTGTTTATCCTGGTCTAAATTTGCCTTGATCCGTCTGTGAAGTTACCAGTAGTCCCAAAAGCTTAAACTTTTAGGAAATGGGCCCAACAATATCAAGCTATCTACACCCTCCGTAACATGCAACCCTGGCTTGCACGTGGAGATGCAAATTTTCATAGATAGAGCGAAACAGAATACAAAAGGGAGAAGCATAATGCAAATGGGGAACATGTGCAAGTAGAGAGACTTGAAACCCAAGACCTCTTGCAACTTGAGCTTTGATACCATGTTAAGTTACCAGTAGTCCCAAAAGCTTAAACTTTTAGGAAATGGGCTGAACAACAATTTTTTTTGTTGACGCAATGTCTTCCTCCATGCAGCTGATCCGCGTAGACGTCACTTGCCGCCAATCTTCTTTCCTTCTTTGCCACCCCCAACCACCGAATGAAGCCTGCCTATCATCATACAGCTAGTTTTTGGCTCTGATTCCACCTGCATGTTTCGGTGTTGAATCTTCCCAAATAGAAACCTCTGAGCTTCATGGCCACTGTCAATCTTTGCCGGTGACGGAGATCCTCCATTAGCCACCCCAAAATGTCCCACCAAACACACTGTAAATATCCGGGAACCTCTCCCCACAATATCCAAATTCCAAAGTATTTGCACCTCCTTCTTCGTTCAAAACCTCCCCCCTCGAAATCTCTCAGCTAGCAATCCAAGTATTGGACCTGAATCCAATCAACATCGAGATCCCCTCCCCCTTTCCATAACTAAAATCCTGCATCTCCCGAATATATTGTCTCCTTCATCTATGATTTCGAACGAACTTTACCATTGATGCCCAAAAAGCTTCCTCTCCTCCATCTTTTCTTCTTCCCCTTCATAAGGGTCACTGTTGAGTGATATCATCTTATGTGTTATTGCTTTTGGGGAAAATCATCTGTTTGAAATGGAAAGGGAGACAGGCAATTATAGGAGACACAAGGCTCTGTATGTTGGAGAGCCGTAGGATCTTGTTTTCTTTTTCTTTAGAAACTTATATTGAGAGGGAAACAATATAGGAGAAAGGGAATTGTGCAAGAAATCCGAGGGGGAGGAAAGTGCAGTTTGTTCTAATTAAATGTATCTTCATTTTTAAGTGATTGAGATTTAGATTAGAAGTTCCCAAGGTATTGGGGGAGGTTATTCAGCATGACTCTGTGACCTATCGTGACTTGTTCTCTGTCATCTTCCAACGTGTTTAATTGATCAATTCAACATGAATTGCATTTCTTTTCTGATCATGTTTACACATGTGTGGAATACACCTCAAAATACCCTGAAATGTCTACTTTTACCTTCTATCTTCTAGTTTCAGCCTACCCTACAATACACTTCAATGATGATTATGGGCAATTTCTATTTTAAACTGTTCATATAATTTTGACTGCTCAGGTTCTAAAGAAGGAGTTCTCAAAAGGTGTTGATATTGTCTACGAGTCTGTAGGTGGTGCAATGTTTGATCTGTGCTTGAATGCGCTGGCCGTCTATGGACGACTGGTTGTGATTGGAATGATTTCTCAGGTAGATGGCTTGTATCATGAATTTGATATTCCATGTTTACTTCTTCAATGGTCTACTTAATTGCTTTATTTCTTTTGTTAAGTATGGTTTTTTGAATCTTGAAATTTATATCTTAGAAGACGAGAAAAATTCATTACCTTGTTATGTGGAAGATAATTGCAACAAATGTACATTTGGTAGCTCATATTTGATAGGAATCTGTGAGGTTAGATAGGACCTACAATCATAATTTTCCATCATCTTTGCTTTCAAGTTTCAACCATTTTGGGCAAATAACAGCTGAAGTTCGGTTTTCAAGCATGAGCTTGAAAAAACTCGTGTGTCGAATCGAAAGTATGCCAAAGGGAAGATCTATACCCAGTCTGCTTCTTCACTGCATGGGCAAGACCAAGACGACATAATGCCCTTCAGATTAACTTTGTTGGCTCAGTTGTTTTGACCTTAAATAGCTAAACCGAACCCTAGACAAGTGGAGATGGTCATGTTAGGTAGACGATGACCATCCTAATCCTGTGTTAGATAATCATATTCTTTAAACAAATTGTTTAAAGATGGTAACATTTTAGAAATTATCTGAGTGGTAAAAGAGCTTTTAATAACCTTAATGTGAAATTAAAGGAGATTTTTAGAATTGTATTGTATTCAGATGCATCCTACTGTGAATATGTGAAAGAGGGTAATCCCACATTGACCAAGACTTCAAACTATTACCCACCTACCAACATCCCATCATGTGTAACCTTTTAGGCCTAGCCGAAACAAGTTCATCTGTGTGGCCAATAGATTCGAACCTGGGACATGCTTATTCTGATGGATAGAGCGGACCATCAATTATTACGAGAGTTTTAGTTGTTAGAGAACGTGGAACTTGAGTGTTTACCTCGCAAGGAGGAGACTGTTGAAAACTTGAAGGTGTACAGAGAAGGCCAAGACTTCTATAAGTTTTGTATGTATCGGGAAAAGCTTATGATTGTCTACTTTATGCTCTTTCTTTTTGGATAAGGTTCTTTATACTTCAGGTTTTATCACTTGTTTGATCAAATAAGTAGCTTACACATTAGAAGCTTCCTTTAAAACGTCATTCCAGAGTGTAGGATCATACTTACATTGGAGCTGCAGTAAAAAAATTTGAGGTCAGTATTGTACTGCCCAACGTTGGCCTTCCAATAGTCCTCTGAAATTGAGTCTGGTAACCATATCGAATCTACAAATTAAATTCCGTTGATCAAAGAATAGCTGCATGGAAACTTATATGTACAGCTTTAGAACGACTTTTCTCGGTTTCTTTCTGAAGTTGACCAGCTTTGATGAGTTGATAATTTGTGTTTCAGTATCAAGGAGAGCATGGATGGAAGCCTTTAAATTACACTGGACTATGTGAAAAGATTCTAGCTAAAAGCCAAACTGTGGTAAGTTGGACTTATTTTCATGAATATAGTTACTTTATGAGGGGTCTTACTACTATTGTCATCATTGTTGATTATATCTGTTTCTCATATCAGAAAGGACAAAAAGGCTTGACAATATGATTGCAGCTTTAGGTAGATGTTATGTGACTGTGGGAAGAGATTTCCAGGAAATGACTAATACAACTGATTGTCAATCATGTTAGGCTTTGGAGATACAAAAAAAAAAAAAAAAATCTTGTTAGGCTGGAGTATTAAAATTTCCTTTTGCTGATAGTTTCGCATTTACCATTGTTGTAGTTATCATTACGTCCACGATGCTGATGATGTGTACAGAATGGTAAGTTTATTGGTGCATGTGCATGTATACCTTTTCAAAGTACCCTCGTTAACTCATATTTTGGACACGTATCTAATTCATAATACTCCAGGAATCATGTCCAACATGCCCTGAG
The DNA here is from genome assembly GCA_025642025.1 of Rhododendron ferrugineum. Classification (NCBI taxonomy): domain Eukaryota; kingdom Viridiplantae; phylum Streptophyta; class Magnoliopsida; order Ericales; family Ericaceae; genus Rhododendron; species Rhododendron ferrugineum. Next base: position 17,826,775 of record JAOTQK010000003.1, read on the forward strand.
CATTGATATGTGGCATTTCTAACTTTGTGAGGTAGTGTAGCTTCTAGGAGAAGCATATTTCGGGTTCCCAATACTTGGACAAGTTGATACAAACAAGAAGTAACATAAATTTACCCTTTGATAGCTTTGTAATTTTTAATTATGTTTTCTGTAGTTTTGGTAAAATGTTCATGTATGTGTTTAAATGCATACAAACATGTCTTGTCTATCCTTATCATACAGAGTATTTCTACTGGTATGACATCTGTACTGTCTTTCTAGAGTTTGTCATAGCATCTTGTCTTTATGATGTCTTAACCTTTCCCTCTTCATGCTTCATGGATGATGGTGATCTACATTGATGATGGTTTGGTCCTTGTAATTTGTTGTAGTTTGGGCTAGGTTCTCCGATATCAATACGGAACACATGCACAATCCCAGTTTCCTATAGCTTTTCAGTTTAACATGTACTGAGGGGGCAAATTTGATTTATTTATTTGGGCATGCTCGCAGAACTGAATTCTGGAGATTATAACTACATATACGGCTCGCCTGATAGAGGAAGTGGGTTTTGCCAGTAACTATAGTCCATCCTGGAAACAGCATTCTTTGGTTTCACCTCTCTTATGGTTAAACGGGATTCTTGAGAGCCAAAATTCTCTTGTTTGGCTTGTCTTCACAACTCATTATGGAGATGATTTTAACTTTATTGTTTTTGCAAAGGAACTTTTGTGTCTTTTTTCTTCTCCAGATTTTAAGTATTTATTCACGGGAATTTGTCCTTGTGTGCCTTCGTTCCCCTAATAATTCATACTAGCACAATCTTCTGTACCGCTAAATGTACCGACTTGATGACATAACTGACGGCAAAATTATACCTGGTAGCCATGGTTGCATCTAAGCCGTGGGATGACATAGTCAAGAGCATCTTCACTTTTTTGCTGCCCTGTGTTGTGATCCTCGAGTGAGTTATACTTCTAGTTTATGCCTTTTTTGGTTACTGGAGAACACTATTCAGAAACTTTCTTGAAAAACAAAGACCCATTGTTTTCACGCCATATTAATTTTAAGCCGAAATATTTTAAAGGACAGAAAATTCTGAAAATGTGTTGTTTTCAAATAGTTCTTTTGAAAACAGGTTTCGAAAACTTGTGCAGCGTGAACAGCGTGAACAAGTTTTCTGTGATTTTCCAGAAAATGAGAAGGCAAAACAGAAAATAAAATGACAACAGATTCTAATTCTCTGTGGAAATCTCCCAGAGACATGGGCTATGGCTAACTAAATTTAGTTGTGGATTAATAGATTCTCCTTGTCTACGTAGCTATTTTGTTTGTGATCTAAACTCTAAAGACTCTAAACAGATTTGAGATCTGCGTCAATGGATTCTTGCTGTGATGATAGTTGTTTTAGCATGACATTGGATTCTTCAGGCTTAACGATGCCAATATTTTCAGGCTGGTTTCTTCTTGGTACAGTACAGTTCCCTGTGGCAAGAACATCTAGACAAGCTTTTCCATCTTTACTCCTTAGGAAAGCTCAAGGTAATACATATTCTCAACACAGCATGATAATATTTACTAGCCCAACAAACTGACATTTTGCTAGATAGCTCAAGATTGGTTTGGTAACTAGTTTTAAGAGAGAAAATAAGTTCTGGTTGCTTTCTTTTATGTGCTATCTTCCTGTTATAAACTGCGCACTTCATAGGAGAACTACGTAAAGGAGATCATAGGTCTGTTAAGTTCTGGACATGGTCAAATTAGGTAATAAGGAGAAAATGAGTGTAAACAACAAATTAAGTCTGCAGAAATGGCCCCGTAGGGAGTTCACAACAAATTCAGTCTGCAGAAATGGGATAAGTCATCACACTTTTCAATTTCGACCTGGCACAAATGCTAAATCTCTCATCTTTTGTATTTTGGGTGCGTAAGTAATCAGAAACCACTTTTTCATAATTATTGCGACAGGTTGCCTTAGACCCAAGAAAATTTTTGGGCCTTCATTCCGTAGCAGATGCAGTCGAGTATCTTCATTCTGGAAAAAGTGTGGGCAAGGTACGGAAATTTTTGAGGCCATGGTTGCTTTCTAGGCATCTTTCTCTTAATCGTGTTGAACTTCTTCTTGATGGTTGATCGTTTCCCCTGAATAACAAAATTTTACAGGTGGTGGTTTGCGTTGACCCAACTTTCAGTCAGCAAGTGGCGAAGTTGTGAGCTCGTGCCTTTTGTACGTTTTTTCCGGCATGATTCTCATTTCCATCTTACTTTGAACAAAGTTGTTACCAAAGAATAAAGATGTTTTTGGTTTCTGCCCTTCGTGAATCTGGGTTGAATGCAAGTAATGCCATCAGAACTAAGGAAAGAGGGGAAATCACGTGATTTGCCCCTTCTTTGTCCTATACTAATGTTAATTGATGCCTTTTAAAATATAAATTAGCATTATACTTGTCTTGGGTTTTCTTTTCATGGCTGCTGCCTTTTTCGGTTCAAAACCTTAAAACCAAGAGACAGTAAAACATCTTTTCTTTACCAACAAAAAAGGGCCATCTCAGGTGCTATCAACTGTTTCGGGGTAAGTCTATACAGAGTTTTTTCTCTGACTTTAATTAGGACCTTCGCAAGTGAGTGGTAATATTAGTCGAGATGCACGTAAGTTGGCCTAGACACATGAATTATCAAAAAAACAAACCATTCTCTCTTCAATTTTGAATCTATTCGTTTATGATTGTAACTAGCGAATATGATTGTAATTAGCAATGCTCGTCTATAAGTACACTTCCACATAAAGTACTGTTTTCTATATTGCTCATTTGCCTTGGCAAATTTATATCACTCCAGTATTTTTTGTTACTATAACGCAGGACGGTTTCATAGAATGTCTTCTGAATCCAATGGTCTTGTGTAAAATGCTTTTGGATGTTCTCTAATGTTGCATTTGGATCTTCGTCTGAAAACCGAAGCAAACATAAAGAAAGAATAAAGACTGTTCTCTAACCAAAGTGAAGAAACAAATTTGGCCTCTCTTATTTCACTGCCTTCCTATATAAACTTCCCATTTTTCTAAGCAAGTGTATAGAATGTCTTAGGTTTTCCACTTCTGTTTTTCCAGTAGTTGCAACGAAGAGCGTGGAATGTCAAAAGAGAAATGCAAATGCCTTGTTATCCTTTTTTGGCAAATGCATAGTTATACTGAGAGAGAGAGAGAGAGAGAGAGAGAGAGAGAGCCAATATTCCATAAACTAGTTAGTTAGTCTGTATCTGATAATGGTGATATACAATTTCGCATCATTCTCTCACTTTCTTCTTAGATATCTTGCTATACTAAATAACTTCAGAAACTCTACAACTTCCTCCTAAAACAGTAAAGCTACTCCAAGGTCATGTAATTTAATAGAAGGGTAGTAGCTAGCCCTTGTAAAAAAAGCTTACCCTTGTAATTAATATACTACTTTCCATCAGTCATGGTAACCATGGGGCACTTGCCTCTTTCTGGAACAAAGAATCATACTTCTGGGCTTCATCCTCCAAATCCTCCATCTCATCATCCAGCCTTCTCCTATCTTGTTTCATTCCCAAAAGCTTTAGTTCGAGACTTTCCATCTCCCTTTGCACAACCTCTCGCTTAGTACTCGTTTCTTCATACCTCTTTGAGACATCTGTTGATTCTGACGAGACGATCACGAGTCTGCTCAACCGATCGCGTAAAAATCGTACATTCATTCCCAACAGCCCAAAGGCTTCCAAAGTCTTGTCCCACCTCACGAAGTCACTTGGGGAGGTGGAAATCTGGGAAGCTCTAATTGCATCAGCAATATTAACAGTCTCTGATATGATTTCGGCTGCCATATTACTATGGAAAAGGCCCTGATGGATGTATGATTTCTGGTTGCAGCAGAGATCGTAGTACTTAGTCCGCACATGTGTTGCGAGCGAGTCGATAGTTATGCCATTCACCACAATGTTGAAGTCCTTGATATCTGAATTAGATCCGGAAAACTTGGAACCTTCTGTTGTGTCTGAGGAGTGAATATTCCAATTAGGATCGGATTCATCATCTAGTTCAAGCCTCGGACGCTTTTTCTCTTCCTTCTCACATATTTCGCCTTTCTTCTCTGCATAAGCTCCTTTTCAGAAATCAATATTGAAGCGTATTAAAGAAAATTTCAAAAAGGTAACTTAAGAGGATCATTAAGAAAAATAGTGGAGCAAAATGGAGGATCACTACTTACCAAAACCTGTTTCTTTTGCACAAGCAAAAGAATTTGGAAGGCTGAGGGCATCGGCTACCTCAAGATCCTTTGCTCTCACTATGTACACCTATAAAAGGGGTGGGGACAGAGCACAATCAAGCAGAGATTCAAGCTAAAAACAAGATACAATCCCGCCGCCATAAATAGGCAGGGAAGATGCACACATGTAAATATTGCTGGAAAAAAAAAAAAAAAACCTAGTAAGAAGAACTTGATCTGAAAAGTGTTTGGACCAGAATTTATGACTCTCCTTTCATTTTCATTTTCTTCTTTGTTAATGGATTAAAATGAGGGAAAAAGGTGCAAAAGGAAGGACTCCTGAACCACACAAGTTTCTTCATATAACTTACTGGTGTCCTACTTTTCCTATAAATCGTGGGAGAAGGACACTCATCTGAAATATCCCCAGTAGCGATCTAACCTCTAACCCAGAGTTAAGTTGCAATTCTGCTTGCTTAATAAATTCACCCTATGATTTTTGGTTTGTCAACAATCCCAAAACGGATCCATTGTAAACCGTGGTGTGTGGCTTTGAAATGGATGGTGACATAAAGGAAGTTTAGAACACGCCGAATTTACAGTAGTGTCATAGGATCACCTTGAATTTGACAAGGCTGAGTCGGCTGACAAGATGGAAAACTACGGCATCACCTTCAAGCAATTTATGGGAAATGGAGAACCATTTCCATCCAGCACTAAGTCCTTTTTTATCCACAAGGTACTTGGTATTGTATTCTTCCCCACTTTCATCCTCCAAAACCACTAGTGCGTCAAGCCTCGGCAAGTGTGACTTACAAAATTCCGATGGAAGACCCTGTCATTCAGTTAGATTAGCACAAACAGATTCAACAATCCATATTTTGGTCGTAACTTAATAGGAATATATATCAGGAATAACCAGCCAAAATCCGTTGGTAACATGGGAGCGCGTCATGAACTTCCTGAAGCTAGGAAATTCAGGAGCCAAACTATCTTGAACCTCTGCTGCTCTCGCCATAACTTGAGACTCAGCTTCGAAATGATCAGAGACGTTGTCGACCATTTCTCTCACCCTTTTATGACTTTTTTTTAGTCAAGGATGCAGAAACCATATATAAGTCAATCTCTAGAAATTGTTCCTTACATCAGAAAAAAAAAAAAAAAAAGGAAGATAAAAAAACCTGAGCCACATAATTAGATTCACTCACCTTTCCCCACTGCAAGGATTATCAGAAACTATCTGCATTAAGAATCACAATATTTCTGATTAGACATTATTTCTTCAATAGGACTGAAAAAGTACAATCAAATTCAGTAAAGATCATGCTTAAACATCCCAAGGAAAAATATTTTCTCAGTTGGACTTAGACGTCACACCTACATATATATAGGTATATGCAATCATTCTTGCACAAATTGAGTTCTAAAATTGAAGTTGCTTTGTGGAGTATAATCCATCCAATTTGCATAGAGCAACCATATAGGAAGCAAGGTAATAAGCACGGTTCTCTAGGCCTATCCTCTCTGATGCCTTTCAGCTTTGACTTGGGGCATGATTCTACGGTATAACGTCCCTTGAGTTCCCCGATTTGTTGGAGGCATAGGGGGCTCTATTTCAGTAGTAAAATTTTCTCAAAGCAGAGACTTGGTGCATATATTACCAAGGTTAGGTCCGTTTCCAGTCCTCCCCACCCATACCCTCATCGATTGTGACATGGGTACTGTTATGGTGGTGGTTGTTGTTGCATGGAGTAACAAGATGACATGCGATATGTTCATTAGTAAGATTGATAGGGGGGCAACAGTATTATGATTGTGGCAACTGAAAAATCTGTTTCCAAACAACAAAAGAAAGAACACTTCGACTGTAACCTGGGAAGCCAAAATACAGAGGAAAAAAGTTGTGTTTTCTCTTTCTTTTAAGGCAGGGGTGCTGCTGGTAAACTTGAATGGTGGTCCACTTTGGGCGAAAAACAAGCAACATTTGGGCTCCGTTTGTTTCGACATAAAATATTTTACACCGAAAAATATTCTTCCTGTAAAATGATTTTGCTCAAAAATAAAATTTGGTTTTTCATTTTACAGCGTTTGGTTGGCATTTGGAAAAAAGTTCAATAAGAAACAACATATTGCCCTCAATAGCAGTGCTTCCAATTTAGAGGTGGCCTCTCTCTCTCTTGTTTTTACCCGCTGGATCTTCGTCAGCCTCTAGATTGGAGGTTACATTGCATTGCTAATCACTAAAAGCAGTCGTATGCAAATTCTTAGGAAAATGACTTGCGGGAAGTTTAGAAGTAAGTTATTTTCCTCCAGATGATGAAAAATATTTTACTTTGGAAAATATTTTGCACACAATTTATCTGACCAAACAATGGAAAATGGGTAAAACATTTTACAGGAAAATACGTCGAAACAAACAGACCCTTGGAGATTTCCAAACCAACACCCCCCTGGTTTTTCTCAACAACCCTTACTTTTTCTGAGTTGCCCAAAGGCCCCAAACATCCCCTCTATCTGCTCTCGGAGGGCAACAGCATAAAATCAGAAAGAGGATTTTACAGATGGAAATTAACTGATCAACACTCGCAAAATCAGTGGTGCAAATGAAAACCTTCATAACATTAAGGGGGTGAGGGTGTAAAGAGGAAACAACCATATATTGGTTTGGTCCCTAGCTAGCTAGCTCCACTCCATTCTGTCTCGGACCCTTCTCTTAAAAAAACCCATTTCAAGGGTTAACTTTTTCTACACAAGCAAAAACTCAACATATATAACATACAAAAGGGAGATACATATACCTTGGGGGGGAAATCGATTAGGTTTTTTCCAAAGAGCAAAAGCTGGGAGAGTGTAAGTTGGTCTTCAACATCCATACTGTGTTCTTCTACTGGTTCATGCTTCACATTATGCAGGAGGGGTGTAAACATCTGGGTCTGATCTTGAGCATCCATTGATGCATAGAACAGGAGCTAGAGAGAGAGAGAGAGAGAGAGAGAGAGAGAGAGAGAGAGTGGAAGTGGTGTCCAATGAGGTGATTAATTATCGTTTCGTTAGTTTATGAGAGTCTTTGGGCAATGGCAATCAGGTAGGATCAGGATTCCATTGGACCATTGTACTCCATGAAGAAAAGTTACTTTTTGAAGAACATACATATTGGTACCGACCCATACCGATGGGCACGGGACCCACTTCGGTCATGTGCGAATGATTGAGCTGTTTAATAATTAAAAAAATTAAAATAAAATTGTGAAAAATCAGTTCAATTCGGTATATGTAAGTGTTCAATCCAATCTTTCTATTTTCATTCAGATTATAGGATCCTAAAATCCCATTCGGTTTTTCTTTTCAAAATTACTGAACGACTCGGACAATCCGTGTGGGATCCGTAGTGAGCTCCGCGTGCTCGTCGGCACCCATCGGTTCAAAGTTGGTTGGTACCTTTTGTTGGGAAACGATTCTCCGAACCCAGTAATAACGCGTACAGATTAGACCAAAACAAATTGCGGAATAGGCGGAACTAGGATTTTACCTCAACTCCCGCGACACGAACGCTAATTGAACTTATTACAATATACCTTGCCCTTGCTGTATGCTACAAATTTTGCTCGTACCTTACGATCTTCTGGACACAACCTCTATGTTCTCTCTCTCACAGTTCCATTCTGTATATTATACAATAAGAAACCTTAATCCCACAAGATTTTTTTCCTTATTTCACTAATTATAATTCACCTCATTGTCTCGTCCTTATCTCAATTATATTACAAGCTCTATGATATTAAATACTTAAATATCTCCTCACGTTAAGATTACAGATATCCATTGATTAAATCAAATTACCGACAATTATATTTAATCAACATCTACAATTCCTTGAGACTGTCCGCTTAACTTATTTGATATGTCAGAAACAAAAACCCACCTGGAGGGTTTGACATAACCAAAACTTATAAGCTTACTCAAGGGGGTATCATCAATCCCTATCGGGACGTGGATTTCATTAATAATTAATAGCTATCATACATACTCCTATAATGTTGAGACCCAACTTACCAAAATTATTGACCCTAAAGAGGATTTCACTCCCTAATAAATCAAAGACAACAACATTAGATATATACATCTATTAATTATCTTTGAATTAAAAGCATAAGCATTCATAATAACCATGAGGTTCTAATTGTCCTACAGAGTCAGTACAAAGACAATTACCTCAATACGGTTCTGTTCAATACACACAAAGTATACTAGCACAATGAGTTGGAACTAGACCGTTCTCGTAGTCAAGACAGACCTACTAAAACATTGTACTACAGTCTTACCAATGGTGAGTTCAGTTTCATCTAAGACCATGAACTATATCTTATATTTCACAAGAACCAATGATCTGATCTTCTGTGTGTAAGCCGAACTCTACACACCGGATCATTTATTTTGTAAAACAAAAAACCCACATGCACAACATACAATAAGTATTATGCAAACATTACCCATAAAAGATTCTTATAAAAAAGGAATAAAATTGATTAATAAATAACAATCAAATATTAATCCATTACACAAAAACATGACTTTTAGTATAATTTTCTAACACCTTTAATATTAAATACAACTACTACAAAACAAAGATTGCCAGACAATTATTTGCTCGTGCTTCTGTAGCAATATACAATTCATACATTTGCGTTGGGTCATATTAGGGCGAGGTGGGGAATGATTCATACAATTTGTTAGGTAATACCGTATCGGCTAGAGTGTCGCCTTTTCTATTAGTACGATATGTAACACATTTTTTTTTCTCGTAATCGTGTTGAAACTGCTTCTCTACGATTAATCTTTCCCCCCCAAATAACAAAAATATTACAGGCAGTGGTTCGCATTGACCCGACTTTCAGTCAGCAAGTGGCAAAGTTGTGAGTTTTTTCCGGCATGATTCTCATTTCCATCTGATTTGAACAAAGTCGTTACCAAAGAACGTTTTGTGTTTTTACCCTTCGTGAATCAGGGTTCAATGCAAGTAATGCGCGCCACCAGAACTAGCGAATATGATTGTAATTAGCAATGCTAGTATCTAAGTGCACTTTCCACATAAAGTACAGTTTTCTATATTGCTCATTCACCTAAGCAAAATTATACTACTCCAGTATTTTGTGATAACGCAGGACGATTTCATAAAAATGTCTTCTGAATCCAATGGTCTAGTGTAAAATGCATTTGGATGTTCTCTAATGTTGCATTTCGATCTTCGACTGAAAACCGAAGCAAACACAAAGAAAGAATAAAGACTATTGGATGGCTGCCTCTAACCGAAGTGAAGAAACAAATTTGGCTTCTCTTCATGGCCTTCCTATTTTAACTACACATTTTTCTAAGCAAGTGTATAGATTGTCTTCAGGTTTTCCCCTTCTGTTTTTCAAGTAGATGCAGCAGTTGCAACCAAGAGCGTGGTTGCAACCAAGAGCGTGGAATGTCGAAAGAGAAATGCAAATGCCTTGTTATCCCGACGAGCCAATATTCCATGAGAGAGAGAGAGAGAGAGTTATTACAGAGCCAATATTCCATAAACTAGTTAGTTAGTCTGTATCTGATAATGGTGATATACAATTTCGCATCATTCTCTCACTTTCTTCTTAGATATCTTGCTATACTAAATAACTTGAGAAACTCTACAACTTCCTCCTTAAACTACTCTAAGGTCATGTAATTTGACAGAAGGTAGTGGCCAGCCCAGGTACAAAAAGCTTACCCTGGTAATATACTCCTTTCCCATCAGTCAAAACATCGTGCTCAAGATCTTAGATGGAAGGTCTTTTTGGCTCAATTCAGAATAAGCTGTCACCATTGGGCAGTTGCCTCTTTCTGGTACAAACACTCATTCTTCTGGGCTTTCGCCTTTAAATCCTCCATCTCATCATCAAGCCTTCTCCGATATTGTTTCATTCCCAAAAGCTTTAGTTCGAGACTTTTCATCTCCCGTTGCACAAAATCTCGCTCAATACTTGTTTCTTCATACCTCTTTGAGACCTCTGTTGATTCTGACGAGACGATCATGAGTCTACTCAACCGATCACGTAAAAATCGTACATTCATTCCCAACAGCCCAAAGGCTTCCAAAGTCTTGTCCCACGACGCGAAGTCAGTTGGCGAGGTGGAAATCTGGGAAGCTCTAATTGCATCAGCAATATTAACGGTCTCTGATATGATTTCGGCTGCCATATTACTATATAAAAGGCCCTGATGGATGATTGATTTCTGGTTGCAGCAGAGATCGTAGTACTTAGTCCGCACATGTGTTCCAAGCGAGTCGATTGTTATACCATTCACAACAATGTTGAAGTCCTCGATACCTGGAACAGATCCGGAAAATTCGGAAACTTTGGAACCTTCTGTTGTATCTGAGGAGTGAATATTGCTCCAATCAGGATGGGATTCATCATCTAGTTCAAGTCTTGGGCGCTTTTTCTCTTCCTTCTCACATGTTTCGTTGTTCTTCTCTGCATAAGCTCCTTTTCGGAAATCATTATTGAAGCGCATTAAAGAAAATTTTAAAAATGTAGCTTAAGAGGGTCATTAAGAAAAATACTGGAGCAAAATGGAGGATCACTACTTACCAAAACCTGTTTCTTTTGCACAAGAACCAGAATTTGGAAGGCTTAGGGCATCGGCTACCTCAAAATCTTTTGCTCTCAGTATGTACACCTATGAAAGTGAGGTGGGAATAGATCACAAATCAAGCAGAGATTCAAGCTAAAAACAAGATACAACTCCGCCGCCTTAAATAGGCAGGGCACGTATATAAATATTGCTGAAAAGAAAAAACCTAGTAAGAAGAACTTGATCTGGAAAGTGACCAGAATTTATCAGTCTCCTTTTGTTTTCATTTTCTTCTATGTTAATGGATTAAAATGAGGAAAAAGGGTGCAGAAGGAAGGACTCTTGAACCATACAAGTTTCTTCATATTACTTACTGGTGTCCTACTAAATCCACCAAATTTTGAATACTCCTACTTCTTTCTCTTTTTCCTATATTTCGTAGGTGAAGGAAACTTTTCTGAAATATCCCCAGTATGCAGTAGTCATCTATCCCAGAGTTAAATTACAATTAGATTTGCCAAGCCCACTGATTTTTGGTTTGTCAACAATCCCAAAATGGATTCATTGTAATTGCGGGTGTGGATTTGAAATGGATGGTGACTAAAACGAAAATTAGAACACACCGAAATAATAGTAGTGTAATAGGATTACCTTGAATTTGATAGGGCTGCGTTGGCTAACAAGATGGAAAACTACGGCATCACCTTCAACCAATTTTTTGGCAATGGAGAACCCTCTCCATCCACCACTAAGCGCTTTCTCCTTACGGTAATTTACATTGTATTCATACCCACTTTCATCCTCTAAAACTGCTGCTGCGTCACACCTTGGCAAGTACAATTGACAAAATTCTGAAGGAAGACCCTGTTATTCAGTTAGATTAGCACAAACAAATTCGGGACTCCATATTTCACTAACATAATCGGAAATTCAGCGGGACTAACCAGCCAAAATCCTCTGATAACATGAGAGGGCTTCATTAACTTCCAGAAGCTAGGAAATTCTGGAGCCAAACTAGCTTGAATCTCTGCTGCTGCTCTCACCATGACTCGAGTCTGATCATCGAAATGATCAGAGGAGTTGTCCACTATATCTCTCCCCCTTTTGGAACTTTTTTTGAGTCAAGGATGCAGAAGCCACATGATAAGTCAATCTCTAGCAATTGTTCCTTACTTCCAAAGGAAGGAATATCAAAAAACCTGAGCCACATAATTTAGATTCACTCACCTTTCACTTCTGCTATGATTATCAGAAACTATCTGCATAGGGAATCACAATATTTCTGATCAGACATTATTTCATCAATAGGACTGAAAAAGTACAATCAAATTCAGTCAAGAGTCTAAAGACCATGCTTAAACATCCCAAGGAAAAGATTTTCTAAGTTGGACTTACACACACCTACATAGAGATAGATATAGGCAATCATCCTTGCACAAATTGAGTTCTAAACGAAATTTGTTAGCTACTGTAATTGAAGTTGCTTTGTGGAGATCCATTCAATTTGCATAGAGCAACCATAAAGGAAGCAAGGTAATGAGCATGGTTCTTTAGACCTACCCTCTCTAATGACTTTCGGCTTTGACTTGGGGCCATGGTTCTAAGGTAAAAACATCCCTTGAATTCATTGATTTGTTGGAGGTATTGGGTGCCACTATTTCAGTAGTTCAACTTTTTCAGAGGAGACACTTTGTGCATGTATTGCCAATGGTTACGTCCGTCTCTAGTCCTCCTCGCCCATATCCACCCATATCCCGTTGATCGGGATGCCATGGGTACCATAACCAGAAGGTGTGCCATGGGCAGCAGCATTCAGGTCCACTTCTTATTTTACACCCTCTATTTTTTCAGAGTCATAATTGTGTCATACAAAGCACTAAATATAAAAGATTGCTTAGGTCCAAAGAGAATCCCTGAGGCTATTTATAACTAGCCAAAAGACCAGTCATCAAGATATAATTGCAGCAACTGAAATCTGTTTTGAAACAACAAAAGAAAGACCAATTGGAAAGTAAACCTGGGAAGCAAAACACAGAGGGCAAAAGACGTGTTCTTCATTTTATCAAGAGAGATTAACGCAGGGATGCTGGTTAACTTGCATGGTGGTCCACTTTGGGCCAAAAACAAGCAAACATTTGGTGCTTTCCAAAGCAACACCCCCCTGTTATTTTTTCTGAGAAAACCCTCATTAGCTCTTCCGAAAGAGGGTGTTGCTGAACAATACTCTCAAAATCAGGGGTAGAAATAAAAAAATTCACAACATTAAGGGGGTGAGGTTGTAAAACGGAAACATCCCTTTGTCCCTAGCTCCACCCCGTTTTGTCTCGAATCTGGGACCCCATTAATTTACCTTCTCTTAAAAACCCTTTAATTTCTCCATTTCAAGGGTTTTAACTTCTTCAATACTTGCAAAAACTGACAAATATGACATACGAATGTCTGCACAGAAGGGATATATATATATATATATACACACACACACACACACCTTGGGGGGATAATCGATTGGGTTTTTTCTAAAGAGCAAAATCTGAGAGACTGTGAGTTGGTCTTCAACATCCAAACTGTGTTCTGCTGCTGCTTCACGCTTAACCTTCTGTGCTAGGGGTGTGAACATCTGGCTCTGGTCTTGAGCTTCCATTGATGCACAGACCAGAGAGCTAGTGAGTGAGAGAGAGAGAGAGAGAAGTATGCAATGACTGAATGCGGTGATTAATTAAGAGTTATGTCGTTTAGCTTAGAATGAGAATATTTGGGCAATCAGGTAGGACTCCAAGGGACCATTTTTGTACTTCCATTCTTGGGAAACTTTTGGCTTTTGGGAAAAGAAGAGGCCTGTTTGGGAAAGTTGGTATCACTTTTTGCATAACTTTAATACTCCGTACTACAGTATAACACAAAAAGTTTTTTTTTTTTTTTTCAACATTGTATACATTAGCGGAGATTAATTGAAGATGTTAGAATTAATACAGGAGGATTCAGAAGCTATCTATAGCTCTGGCCCAAAACCCCGCCTCCGTGGAACTCCAACCCTAGTCACTACTTGAAAGAGAGAGCTGAACAACCAGGTTCACTAGAAATGAACACAGAAAGATTGCCAGGCAATGGTATTTTTTTTTTTATCCGCAACCAGGCAATGGTATTTGATCGTGACTTCCGTGCAGAAAGATTAAAGTATTCTTATATTGTGTTGGGGTTGGGTATTATCAGTGCGCATGCATTTTGTGGTGGGTCACCTCATACCGCGGAATGGCAATGGCGTCGAGTGGCTTATCCGGCCTTTCGTCTCTGCACGAATGGTTTGGATTAAGATCCAAGCCTTGATTGTCAAGGTAAACGACCAGATAAACCGCTCGACACTCTCCACTTGGCAGCGTCCAGGGTACCACATGGGCTAGAGTGTCACTTTTTCTATTAGTATCATAAATATCGTTATTGGTGAGATACCGAATACTGTCTTAAATACTCCCGATGATTAGTTGTATTATCTCCTCGCGTCTAAAAATTTAGCATAATATCTACAGTAATTGAAAAGAAAAAATTCATGTAAATTACAAATCTCTCTGCAGTCTCACCCTCTCCATCTCTCATATTGTTTCTGCCTAGCCCTGATACTTGATTGTTGCAAAAAAAAAAAAAAAAAGCAGTGTGTGGCCGCCCTCATTTTGCATGTCATATTGTGAGGATTTTTATTTTGGGTGTTTGGAAGAAATTTCCATACTACAAAACCTGTCAAAATACTTTTCCGAAAAATAAACCGAAGAATGCATAGTTCAACAAATTACATTTGTACGAATTTTTTGGATTCTGACTATACTCTCACACAAAAAAAATTATTTTGCGAAATTTATATTCTACAAATATCATTCAAACACTATTACAAACTCTCATTATAATCGAAAAATTTGTAATCCACCATGCACAATCAAGAATCTAAAAATTCCCACACCCCCCTAGATGAAATGAGACTCTGAGAGCACTGTTGACTGTTCATTGGTAAAGTTATGCCGTGCAAGGATCAACCAACTGAGAATTTTTTCGGAGCCGGGTGGGTATATCCCACGTGGTAGCCGCTCTGCACATCCAAGCTGTCCAATACACTTCGGACGGCTCGGATTGCAATTCTCTCTCTCACCCATGTGGTACCCACCTGGCACTGAGAAATTTTCTCAACTGAAGAGGGACTTGTGGGTAGACCTGGGTAACAGGTCGTGTCGGGTTGTGTCAGTCGGGTTCGTGTCACAAACCACCCAACCCGAACCCGACCCATTTAGAATTCTTGTTTCTCGAGTCGTGTCATTTTCGTGTTTCATGTCAGAAATGCTCAACCCTAACCCGTTAACTTCGTGTCCGGTTCGTGTCGTGTTATCGTGTCCGTTACCCAACTCTATATAGAATTACAGATATATCATATATTATATATATATATATATATGTTCGTGTTAATGGGTGACACAGATTAGTAACCGTGTTACGTGTCAATTTCGTGTCTCGCGTGTTCAACCCGAACCCGACCCATTTAGAATTCGTGTTCTCGAGTTGTGTCATTTTCGTGTTAGAAATGTTCAACCTTAACCCGCTAATTTCGTGTCAAATTCGTATCGTGTTATCGTGTTTCGTATCCGTTGCCGAGCTCAACTTGTGGGTGCAAAAGGAGGCTGTAAGGCTCACAAGAAACAAAACCTCATTGAAGAGGATGGGCTGGGAGCCACCAGGCCCACCACAAGCCATAAAGTCGATTCTATTTACTACACGACATTAATATAACACATTTTCTTTTGATTTTGCACAAGGAAAATGATTGGTATACACTATACACTCACCAACCACACCCTTCTCAATGCTTTTTTATGGGTAATTGGTTCACTACGGCCGGCGTTAGATGAAACAGTCCCATTTTGCCATTGGGGCGTGGGAATACATCCTATGTTGTTAAAACAAAATACATTATTCTCACATGTGTGTGAGCCTCATACGTACGTGAGAGGAGTGTGATTGGCGGTGCTGTATGAAGCATTGCTTTTTAGGCCCCTTTTGTGATAACAAATTGAAAAAAGAGAGGCTAATAAGGGGTTTAACCAACTGAAGTTAGCTCGGCTGGCAATGACTCTTGCATTCTCACTATGAGGTCAGGAGTTTGAATCTCCTCACATACGTGCATGTGTTCTTTCCTTTGTATTTATTGGGATTATTTTCTCCCTAATGGGGCTTGTAATTGGGTTGGATTTATAGTGATTATGTTCCATTTGATGGATTTATTTATCGTATTAGTTGAATTGTTGGGTTTGGTTGACTCGTTGAGTCTCACACAATTGATGTAGTGTCCCGTGATTTTTGTACTTTGTAATTCATGCATAATATAATGATCTCTCTATCAATGGACAACGGAAAAAAAAAATACTCCAAGCGGTTTGGCCAAGTGAGTATAAGAAAACTAATAAAGGCTTGTCTTACATGACGTCGCACATTCGAATCCTACGGAGGCCAAACATTCCAAAACTTGGGTCCACTAGAGGGTTTAGCTGGTCGTTAACTTTAGAGCCCAAAATTAATAGAGATGCACGCAAGTTGACCTCAACATCCAATTATCAAAAATTAAAGTGTATTTCTCCTTTCAAGTTGAAATTTGCACCATGCATGTAAAATCCATCACCTCTATTGTTTTACTCTTGATCAACAAATTTAAAGCAAATATCATCAAAATATAACTTTACTCAGCAATCTGTTTACTGTAGAAAAAATATGATCGAAACTTAAATTTTTTTAAAAAAAATTACTGTAGTTTCTTTGCACAATTTTTTATTTTTTCGATTCCTCTCGTCAAGACGAATCAATGATCTACAAAAGTTTGACACAAAACTAACAAATGCGAAAAAAGAAATTGAGTAAAGAGCAAAAAAAGAAGCCGCCAAGTTAGCTTTTTAAGAGAAACTACCCCCACAGTTCTCAATCTGCTAAAAATACCCTTCAAAATTTAACTGCCTGTTAGAGATTTAAGCCTTTGGACGAGTTTGGAGTATTATCAGCCTCTTTTTGGCACATGAGCTCAAGCCTGCTGGTATTTGCTTTCAGACTCTCAATTTCACCACCAAGCCTTACCTTTGCCTCTATTAGTTTCAACAGCTTCACAACAAGAGCTTTCTTCTGCTCTCCCATATGAACTTGGCCCAAGTTTCTTTCTCTTTCCTTCTCAGATTCTACATCGTCTTTTGCTTTTAGAGCGAGGGCATCAAGACGGTCCATTTGAGCGTGTAACGATCCAACACTTGCTTGCAACTGCTCGAACGCTTTCGAAATCTCAATGTGACTAGCAAAATCTATGCGAGAGGCTAACAGGTTGCTAGCTTTGGCCGTGTAGGCAATGTTCATAGTCTCCGTGATGATTTCTGCTTCGAAAGGACAATTAGCATGACAAAACGATAACACTGTTAATTTCTTGCAAATAAAATCAGAAAGAAGACATGCAAGTGTTGATTGGTGATTTTCGAAGGTTGTTGATTTTGCCACTCCATTTTTTGTTAACGGCACTCACTCCCCTGCAAGTGTATTTTTGCACACTTGCAGGGGAGTGAGTGCCGTTAACAAAAAAAGGAATGACAAAATCATTTCCCTTTACGAATCTTATTTTGTGAAAATTACAATACTCTTAGTGTTATGCAAATAACTGTTTTCAGAAAACTCAACCAAGTCCTCTTGTACCTTCCAAAAGTAAGCCAACATCCTTCTTGCTATTTTGTTGAATATTGTCTTGTGGAAGATATTTCAAATGACTTCCGTTGTCCTGATGGTTACCAGTGGTGTTTGTAGAGTTCTCTGCATAATAATTAATTTCCTATCATGATAGGTGTCAAAGGGGCTGAGAGGCATGACACGACACGACATAACAAAATCCTTGTAGGTGGGCTAGGTTGGGTCGTTATTTTGGGACAGGTAGCATGGCCACGGATATGGCACGCATAAAATTTGAAGATTACAAATAGGGAAGTGTTATACATGTTTAGTAATTTATTTGCAGCTTATAAGGTTTCAGAATTGCAAACGATTGATAGTTGAGTAGTAGTATTTTGGTAATTTTTTTTTTCCGTATTTACAATACCCTATAAAAAGAAGTCCAATTGGGGCACGGGCACAATACGGAGTGTGGCGTGTCAATTGCCTGGGACAAGCATATTCTAAAATGGGCTGGCACGACACGACTTATATAAATGGGCCGGACTAAGCACGACACGAAGCACATTTGGCACATAACTGAACGGGTTGGGCCGGCACGGCACGACGTTTTTGACACCTCCACCTATCATTGAGATCAACATTCAAAAGAAGCAACAAATGGAACACAAAATGAGAAAACAAAATTGAGCTATCATAATTGAACAAGCAGCACAAATTACCAGAATTGCGTTGTTTTCCATCTCCTTTTAAATGGATAAGGGCAACAGCCCCATCCACTTCACCCAATTCACTTTCTCTCACTACGTATACCTATGCATACGAAGAGGGATAAGAATCAAAACGTAAAGCTTGCTATACAGTACAAATTAATCCAAGAAATAAGCCCAACGATCCAAAAATAATCTCATGAGCAAGCTTTTATAAGTTTCTTGAATAGGTATTCATAAATTGACATGCACATTGTTCGGTCCTCCTAGTGGGTGACCGAGAGAGAGACGTTCAACCACCTTCGCGCGTTTTCCTCGTTAGCTTTTCGGGCGTTTTGTCCTTATTCAAAAAAAAAAAAAATAGCGTTTGTTAGTTTTACACCAAACTTTTGTAGATTATTGATTCGTCCCGATGAGAGGAATCAGATTTATCTTGGATATTTCAAAAAATATTTGGGCGAAAGTAAAAATTCGTTACTTTTCTTTTCTTCTTATCGAGACGAATCAATAATTCTCAAAAAGTTGGCACAAAACTAACAAACGTGAAATTTTTTTCAACAAGGAGTAAACGCCCAAAAAGCTAAGGAGAACCATATATGCCTCAATTCTTGTTGGTTTCTTCTCTGTATATTTACAGTATATGTTTATGTATTACTTACACAAGTGAGAGAGAGAGAGAGAGAGAGAGAGAGAGAGAGAGAGAGAGAGAGAGAGAGAGAGAGAGGGGTTTTCATGGTATATTTGTATTTTGTTGATTAATACAAAACCAGAGTTTTTTATTCTCAAATACTTGCATACATGAAGCACAACGCACATAACAGCTAGAAAAGGTTGATGGGTTACCTTAAATTCGCAAGGTTTGATCAACTGAAAAATCAATACATCTCCCTCGAGTAATCTGTGAGCAATTGAGAACGCTTTCCATCCGCCACTGAACACGCTCTTCGCGACCAAATACTTTGTTCGGTATTCTTCTTGATCAAAAGCATCCACCAAAACAACCGAAGCATCACGCCCGGGCATATGCAAATCAGAAAATGGCCTCGAAAGTTTCTGCAATCAGAGAAACCAGAACATAAAAAAAAAAAAAAAAAAATTGTTCGAACACCTAATTGAGCGATGGAAGCTGTTTTGGCCTTACCAGCATAAACCCTATGGTAACAGCTGATCGGTTCATGGACTTGACAAAAATTGGGAATTTCGGATCTAGATTTTCTTGAACCTCTTTAACCCGATTCATCAGCGAAGGATTGGCTTGCACACTGTCGTACAAACCATCGACTGTCCGTGGACGGCTTTAGATGTACCACAAAACAATCATTGGAGCAATTAATCTTTGCTAATTAAGCTTAAGAAAAGTAGTAGTTTCGAAAAAGCCATTTGAATTCTAGTCACTGACCTTTTAGGTTGCCCATAACCATAAAAAGCAACCTGCTCAAAGGATTCACACCATTGCTAAATCAGTTCAAAACAACAATAACCATCAAATAACTAGAGAAATTTGGGAGGTAATTGGTAGAGCTAAATTTGCCAACAGTTCAGATTTTGTCCCAGTCATTATATGCTTATACTACAACTCTGATACAAACTCTTGGATAGAACTCACCCTTGAAAACCGACTTACAAGAAGAGGGTACCCGAAATTACACAAAAGATCCAACTCATACTTAGTCGATGTAGGACATTAGAATCGTAACAAGATTTTTTTGGAGGTAAAACAAGTCAGAATTTAGAACCACCAAGCAAAGAGAAACAAAAAGAGACACAAAAGAACAGTGGGACTGAATATGACATTGATTCAGCACATTTAGCACTAAAATAAACGAAAAAGAGACACAAAAGAAACCTATGGGTTTGATCTTTTTTGCTCGGCAAAATAAAGATTTTCTTAATCATTGAAACAATTTACAACGATTAAACGAAACCAAATACTGGCTTCACAACGAGGAAAAACTGGAAACCAACAAAGTTAGAAGCCCAACTCTCGACATTCATAAGCCCCTAGGGATCCGGGGATAGGGGAGGGGAAAACCAACCAAAAGTCTCAGATAATTAAAGGACCCAAAAGGCCCAAATCCTCCCAAGAACCAAAATCCTCCTAAGACCAAAAGTATCTAAATTTTTCAAGTCAATCAAAAGTGAAGAATTACATTTACTTTTGGAAAAAGGAGATAAAAGAGACATGCAAATAATGAATCGAACAGTTATTGAAGTGTACTTCAATCTATGTAACACTTGCCTAAGTGAAACCTTCGTAAATTCATGATCCAAATATAACAATAATAACTTGACACAATAATTGGTCATGGTCCAACAGGGGTAGCTACCACCCCAATCCCAATTTCAAGATATATTTTAGGGAATGAACAGTTCGGATCATGACAATAATATCTCAAATCTCAATAGTTTTCATTCGAAGACCATAAGAGAGTTAGTTCAGACTTTTTTCTTTTCTTTTCAATTAAAAAACTCAACAAAAATCTAATTATATAAGTATATACGTAACATTCCTTTTCACACTTTCGCGAACAACACGCAACAACAAAATCGGACTCCTATAATCACACATAGCAATCATAGAACAAGGTAAACAGAGCAAATTTTGACTTAATTGACCCTCCCTAGCCCTAAATTACCCACCACTAGTATCTAAATTTTTCAAGTCAATCAAAACCAAATAATCACGCATAGCAATCATAGAACAAGGTAACAGAGCAAATTGAAACAGAGCAAATTGGTTTCCTCTGCTCAAATATGAAACCACCGAAACGGCTAATTAACATCAGCTAACAAGGAAGATTATGAGTTGGGTTTTGCTAATAAAGATTAAAACTCACTTTCTTAGTCTTGTGATGATAGAGATCAAGGAGCCTTTTCTTGTTCTTCACCACCTTCTCTTGCTTCATTTCTTATAAAAAATTCTCTGTCTATTTGTCTTCAGGATATCTCTAAGAAGTTTATATCCGTTGTGTGTGTGTGTATATATGTATGTATATATATATATATATATATATATATCAATCTTGCTTCAGCTACAGATTTGGTGATTTCCCATTGTACCCTCTCCTTGATTCTAGTCCGTCATGCAATAATCTCTTGTAATTGCACCTACTCTTGCCCGTGCTTTTATGAGAAATGATAAGGTACGCACCTACCAACCACACCACTCTCATAAATAGTTGTGGGACTTATACAGGATGAGACCCACAATTAAATGTGAGAGAAGTGTAGTTGGTAGGTGTGTACTTTAACACTCTTTTATACATATTCTATGTGTGTGAGAGAGAGAGAGAGCGCACTGTGGAGTGTGGATACTGGATACTAGCCTCAGAGAGGGGTGGAGAAAATGGGACGGACAAGCTCCCATCTAGATTTGAAACATCCTAGTTTGGTCCTTTATTTATGAGCTCTTTCTTGTCCCAAAAAAATAATCGGAATTGTTCACTTTTTAGAGCTTGTATAATATCGATGTCAAAAATTAGCTCGATCAAACATCACTATTTATATAAACAAAACAAATTTGTGCAAGAAAAATGGGAGGTTATAAGTCTCAACATATTTTGTTGGCCTCTTTTTCCTTGCACAAATCTGTTTACTTAACACAGACATCGATGTTCGATAAAGCTAATTTCTGGCTTCAATACCCTACTCGATGAGCTCTGCAAAGCGAACGGTTCCGATAATTTTTTTGGAACCATTAACGGGCCCCATAGGGACTCAAAGTGGACCGGACCGGACCGGTTCAAAACTGGATGGTAGCTTTGGTCCAAAATGGGAATGGGAAAAGGGATAATTGGATTTTGACCGCTTTGTTCAAATTTGCTTCTTTAGGGCTCATGAAAACTACCCAAGGTGACCTAATTGCAAAACCTCTGTTTCCACGAAGCCCTCATTGTTGCCTCTAAAGAAACTTTATATTCATCTCAAAATTAATTGGCAATAAGTGGAGAGGTCCTAAATATCAATAATTCTACTACCACACCCATTTACACACCTATTCACACACCCACACTCACAACAATGGTGGGCCCCACACACACTGGATGTGTAGTGTGTGCGGGCTCTACCCTTGTTGTGAGTGTGGGTGTGTGATTGAGTGTGTAAATGGGTGTGGTGGTAGAAGGATTGCTTAAATATTATTAAGTGATCATTCATTCCACTCCCAAGCAATGTGAGACTCTATTTTCTTAACATCCCCCCTCACGTGCAGCCGCGTTTGAGGTCTGTCACGTGTAGCCACTTTTGGGTCCTATCATCGTGTAGCCTTTTTGCTGGTCTGTCATCGTGGGGGGTGGATTGTAAATTTTTTAAAATGTAGGGTGAAACGGACCTCGCTCTGATACCATGAATAATTTTAGAAACCCTAACTAGATATTTGAAAGAACAGAGAGAGAAGAGAAATCTCATTTCTGAAACTACTCTGAAAACTTGGGCACAAGTACAGCTGTTATTATCAAACAAAAAAAAGAGGAATGCTACGTACACTACATCACTCACAACACCATCCACTACACGCCCCAAAACGACGTCGTTTTGGGGGGCGTCCCTAAAAAAAAAAAAAAAAAATCTCAAAACCAGAATTTCTACTCCCCTCCGCTTCAGTCGTTCTCCAGAGGAAGAGAGAGAGTGAGAGAGAGTGAGAGAGAGAAGAGCACCGCACCCAACCCACCGCCAACCACCACCACTGCCGACAACACCGACGAAGAAGACGCCTCCACGACTGCCAACCACCACGACCTCCGTACGCCGACGAGCTTCGAACCACAATCACTGGTATCGATCTCGAACACTGACGAAGAATTCGACCACCACCGTTGCCGCCATACGCCAACAAAGGTCTCTCTCTCTCTCTCTCTCTAACAGTTGTATTGATCGAACTAGGGTTCCAATTTCAATTCGTAGATATTGGGGATTTTTGCACAAAAAATTAGGGTTCTAATTAGTGATCCAATTTCAATCAGTTTTGGCTGTTGAGTTTTTTGTCTGCTGATAGTTCGATTACCAAGAGTTTTGAGACTTGACAATTTCTTAGACCACTTGTATCGATTTTTCCTCTTTCTGTTTGAGAGATTGAACTCCCCACGGTCAAGAAACTGTATTTATTAGTACAATTTACATTACATGAGACTAAAACAGGAATATTACAGGAGACTTTATTTCCCTCTGCTTATCGATATAATCTTCTTTTTTAACTTTTTTGTTGCACCCCATTGTGCATGCAGTTTGTTGGTTACTTGGTTTATTGAAGAGGCCAAGAATTTGGTGGTGGATTGAAGGAGGAGGTTATTCCTGTTGGCTCAAAGGGTAGTTTATCCATTAGTCATGAACATGCAATTGTCAGGATTTCGGCAAATCCTGTGGATAATTATTGCTTGTTTAGCGATAATAGCTAGCCCGTGGCCATATTGTAACTTATTTTTGTAGAATTTACTCTGGGTGATTGAGAAGTTAAACCAACTTGAGATGATACAATGTGCATGGGGAGTTGTCACTGATGATGGTTGTGATCTGTGTGGATCAGAGCAAGAAACCCATGCTCATCTTTTTTTTTTTTTTCAGTTGTGCATATTCTGCTAGCATAGTAGGAGTTCCAAGTTCAAGCATATTGTATTGAAGCTTTCTTTGGATACCATAATCTACAGATTATGGCATGAAAGGAATTGCAGGGGCTTCATGAAGCCCTTACTGCCAAGATTAGAATAGCTTTGAGAGCATGCTTCATGTCGTTTAGGGTTCTAATTAGTGTTCCAATTTCAATCAGTTTTGGTGCATTTAACGCATTGTGAAATTTTTTGGGGGTTGTTGGAACCAAATTACAAGGCTGCTTATGTATGAATGCATGCCTAATGAGAGTTTAGGAAGTTTAGGTATGGCTTTGTTCTTGGTGTGGTTGAATATACGTCGAAGTGCCTAAAGGGAGCTCATAGACAGATGGTGTTGGTCTTGAGAGGACTTCCTGGATTGGAAAATCTATTTGTGTTATTTAAAGATGTAGCATAGCATAGAATTGGAAAATCCCTTCTACATTATTTATCTTCCTACTTAGTTTTGCACATTGAGATTGTTAATGCATTAGCTGTCATGTAATGGAGTTTGGATTCAACGTGTAGATTCTTGCTACAGCTTTTGAAGATGTGTTATTGATTAACTTCTTGATCTTACATGGTTGATAGGTTATTGCCTGGAGACTATCACAAGATTGGGCTTTGTTGAGTCAATGCCTATTCAGTCACAAGGATGACCAATGGCCTTAGAGGGCATGGAAGTGAAGGACAATGCTTATTATGCTGAAAACTGAAGATCAGAAGAGATGCTAGTGACACTTAGGATTTTTTTCATTTTGCTTATAATATAGCTTAGGGTAGACGATGATGATGATGTTTGGCTCATACCTCTTTTGTAAAACATTATGTATTTTTTTCATTGGAGAGCAATCTAGTTTTATTTGCTATCACATGGTCAGGATATATTGTTCAAATGCTCAAATTTGTTGATAGGGTTGATGGATGACACGGTTGGTTTCTTTTCTTTTAATTCATAGCAATCTAGAATGGTTTGTTATTGTGGTAACTTATTGAGTAAAGATGACAATGCGTTTGACTGAGATGCTATGACGTCGGGCAAGACCGAAAACATGAGAAACTCTGTCGAATTTTTTAGAAAATACCTTGAGACACATCTTTCAAGATACAAGATACGATATGGACACGATACGTACTGCCATAAATTGCATTCATCAAATATAATCCAAGATACGATACATCTTTCAAGATACAAGATACGATACGGACACGATACGTACAGCCATAAATTGCATTCATCAAATATAGACCGAAAACAAGGGCCTGTCCAATTTTCCAGAAAATAACATGAGACACGTATTTCAAGATACGATATGGATACGAGAAAGAAGGCGCCTCCACGATTGCCGACTACCACCACCGTCGTACGCCGACGAGCTTCGAACCACAATCACTGGTATCGATCTCGAACATTGACGAAGGTCTCGACCACCATCGCCGCCGGCGGTACCTGTGCTCCATTGCACTTACCAGTACCAAATAGACACCATAGCGTCTCACTCAGCAGTAGCAACAGAAAAAAGAGCAAAACAACAGTTAAATTGCAATTGAAACGGAAGTTTTAAATCAAGCCGACATGAATATATAATGTTTTACAAAAAAGGCATGAGCTGAACATCATCATCATCGTCTAACATAAGCTATATTACAAGCTATAATCCTAAGTGTCGCTAGCATCTCTTCTTGGCTGGATGCTCCATACACCAAGGGGAACTTCGTTTTGGAGTTGTGGAACTGCTTTGTGCTCTCCCTCTTGCTGGGACAGTCGCGGTTTAGATGATCTGGATGCAAAAAGGATGATCTTGGACAGTAGCAGTTTTGGAGTGGTGGAATTGCTTTGTGCTCTCCCTCTTTCATACTTCTCATAGAGGGCCGAAATGGTTAGAAAAACAAGAAGGCCTGCCACAAAGAGATACACTATGGTGAAAATGAGCATCATGCCAAGGAAATGGTTAGAAAAACAAGAAGGCCTGCCACAAAGAGATACACTATGGTGAAAATGAGCATCATGCCAAGGTAATGAAGTTGAGGATAAGTAAAATCAAGTGGAAAGACTTGGTTCTTGTAATCTTATCCAGTACCAATCTCAAAAACATCAAGACTTTGTTTACCAGACAAGTGAGTTCCTGAAAAGTGAGTTGCTTTCAAAAAAATTTCCCAAAACCAGCCCCGGAAACACTTTGCCAGACAAGTTGTTCATATTTTCCGAAAAATGAAACCTAAAATTGTAAACATAATAAACATGCCCAACAAATTCTTTTCTTTGCCAGGCAGTGAGTATTCTTACTTGTTGTCGTGTTTGAGATCGCTAGAAAGCCTAGAATCAGATAATCAAGTTGCCAGCAAAACTGTAGGCATTTCAGCCAGCACAATCCAAGGAAAGTATCTTGCAACAAACTACAGCCCATATTCAAGATAGACAAGAACATAAACTCAACTTAAACATCCATAATTATTACCAAAATTTATTAAGATCTTTGTACTGCGCATGATCCATTTACTTTGAACATACCAATAGAACACAACCAACTATATACACAGGACCTTCTCTGTTCATAGAAATTCCCCCTGGATTTGCATCAATTGGATACAAATCCAAAACCAACTACAAAAAGCACATGATAGTAAAATGTTTGGCAACTAATATATCTGTCGCTTTCTCTTGTCGTGTTGTCATTGTTGTTTTTATTCTCATGACAGTGTGTTTGTTTGGGGATGGATTTATTACAAATGAACATCCAAGCAAATGTTTGGGGATGGATTGAGTACAAATGTTTTGCAAGATTCTTATGAGTTAGGACTAAGGGACGGTAAATTACTACGCTGGATTACATTTTTTCGAATTCTTCAGATTGCGAGGCAAGAAAATTCGTTGTATTTTAGGTTAAACTGAAAAGCCAGATAGAGAGAGAAATTGGAACCCTAATTTTTTTTGCAAAAATCCCCAATATCTACGAATTGAAATTGGAACCCTAGGTCGATCGATACCAACGTTTAAGATCGAGAGAGAGAGAAAGAGACCTTCATCGGCGTACGGCGGCGGCGGTGGTGGTCGAGACCTTCGTCAACGTTCGAGATCGATACCAGTGATTGTGGTTCGAAGCTCGTCGGCGTAAGGTGGTGGTGGTAGTCGGCGGTTGTGGAGGCTTCTTCTTCGTTGCTGTTGTCGGCAGTGGTGGTGGTTGGCGGTGGGTTGTGGTGGTCCTCTTTTCTCTCTCCGTTCTGACTGAAGCGTAGGAGGAGGGGCAACGGGGACGCGCTTTCTAATTTTAAGATTTTTCGTTTTATTTTTGTGGACCCCAAAACGACGTCGTTTTGGGATGTAGTGGATGGTGTTGTGAAAGTGTGTAGTGTACGTAGCATTCCTGCAAAAAAAATACTTGTAAGGTAAGGTAGGTTTTATTAGCACTCCACTTTGTTATGCACCTTCCACATTGTGACCTTAATCACATAATTCTTCGAAATTCTCTACACTTCGGCTCTCAGTCTTTGCACCGTGCTTGGATTCTCAATTCTCGCGCTCGCGACTTTTTGTAGGTTTGGATGTATTTCAAAGATGCTTTCACGCTCGTGCTTACGCATGCTGATTATGTGACTTTGGATTGTGACTAAAGTGCTCGCCGTGACAGCAGGGGCTCGCACCGGAGCTGCGTCCAGTTGCAGTTCCTCGGGTGGGTTTTCCATCGGCGTTTGTTGTTAGCTTTGATACGGTTTCTGCGCCACCCTGAGGCGACTTTAGTGTCTAGATTTCTAACTCCGCTTTTGCAGAATTTTATTGTCGGTTGTGTAGAGAGTTTGAGGCTCGCGTTTAAGATTTAGACACAAGTTCGTCCCTTCATATTAAGTGCTGGATAGTGTTTTATATCGTTAGTGTTTCGAACTTGGTTGTAGTTCGATATATCTGTATTCGGATGAAAATCAATGTAAGTGTTGGATAGCTTTTATTGAGTTCAATTTGTGCTCATTATAAAAAAAACAAAGAAGGAAAGATCGTGACTAAAGAGGAACACAAAAAGCAGGGTGGAGACATGAAAAAGAGGGCTGTGGATAACAATTTCGGAATTTACTTAGGAGTAGTACAATGTGAATGAAAAGTTGAAAGAGAGAGAGACTATATATATGTGGTAATGATGATCTCTATGATCAATGCATGTGATCACCTGCAAAAAGTTTTTGCTTGTTGAGGAAAACTTGATATTCTGAGAATCTTTCAGAAAAAGGAAAAACACAGATTTTGGTTCGGTTTGTACCAACTCCATTAACAAACAAGTTATGTGGACAAGGCTTTGCCATTCTCCTTGTTGACCGTAGGGAAGCGTGTTTTGGGAGTAATTATTCAATTGTCCAGGAACACCGTTAATTACGAGGTGTTTACACGTTTATATGGGGTCTATACACTTGGTCGAGGATTTCACAAAAATGTGTGGTTGTACTTTGTAGAGTAGTTCGGAGCACCACGTGACGGTAATCCCAGACCCGAACAATTGAATAATTTCAAGGGTTTAGGGCCTTTGGATCCAATTAAATAGGAAGTCCCAAGGTTTTAGGAGCCCAAACGATGGGGTGTTTTCGATAGTGAATAAGTTGTGAGAAATTTTTTTTTAGGAATCAAGTTGTCAGGTGTTTTCTGTAATGACTAAATTATTGAGAAATATCAAGTTGTTTCCGGTAGTGAATAAATTGTAGATGGGTTTATGAGTAGAGTTACTGTAACAAAAAAAAAATGTTGACAAGTTGTTAGTTACCGACTAACTTACCGTGAACGAGATGGTAATTAAAATGCCAAAACTTGTTGATTCGTGTGAACAACATGTTAAAAACGCTTACGTTTTTTTTCGCAAATTGCTACCGGAAACATAGATGTGATTGCACAAATTCAAGGAAGGTTAACCGACCATCTAGCTTAGGAAAAATAATTCAATGTCCCAGGACGCTCTAGGGGCATGGAATAATTACTTCTAAGTTCTAATTTAGTCCCCAAATGCCCATTTTTGATATCTACAAAAGCACACTTCGATAATTAGTTAAATACAATCATTCACTCGCAATAATATTTACAACACAAGATAATCTATGTCAAAAATTAGCTTCATTGAAAAATTAGCTGTAATTTCAACTCTGAAGGGGCTAAAAGCGAGTATATTTGAAGATTGAAAATGCTAATGGTGGACTTGGACAAAGACCAGTTATTGTTAAGAACAGTCAATGTTATTGGTACTTCGTGATTTCTTTTGGTTTCATCAAATTTTTTTAGATCAATCATTCGTCTCGATGAGAGAAATTAGAAAACTGTAAAAGTAAGGATCGATCGAAGTTTAAAAAAAATTCAAATATGACGACCTTAAAAAACGTCCTTCGAACTTATTTATTTATTCTTTTGCCTTTGGTCATATTTGTTTACTACTTTTTAAATTAAGCTCGCCCAGACGAATAATTATTCCAATAAATAAATTTGATACAAATTTAACAAAACCCCAAAACATTGAGGAGAAAATACTCTCCTATGGATACGCCAAGAAGCAGCAATGGACATGTTCTGAGCAGAAGCTGGAAGCCCTCTCCAAGAACTCAGGCAGGCGCGAATATCTTCAATCATTAACTGTTGAGGATGAACAATCCAAACCTTGAAGCTGAAAAGAACCCTCTTCTTCTTTTTTCCGGAGAAATCAGTTAGAAATTCGTTGATGACTGAATACGATAATTACAACCTACGGTGTTCAACTAATACAATTGTTACAAAAACCTGCTGAAAAACCCTCTTTGTTTCTGTCCTTCTACTGTTCCACAGCCAGTAAATAGTTGCAGCAAAGGAGTGTACACACTTAATGGGCCATGAGAATTACTACCTCTGTATTGCCTTACCCAAGATAAAGCCCCAACCAGATCCATTGGGCCATTGCTAAGCCCAGTGTTTGTTCAAAGGATGGGCTTCTCTCACTTAGAATGTACACAGCCAGGAAATTAAATCATTCTTTTCTTTTTTTTTGATAAGCAAAAAGGGCAGGAGGGGGCGACCGGCGTAGCAACCCCCCTTGGGCGTGACCATAGGGGCTC
>JAOTQK010000003.1:17859490-17870780 GCA_025642025.1 Rhododendron ferrugineum
TACTTATTCCAATGTTTGGTTCACCATTGAGTAATGGAATGGTGATTCCAAATTGAATCACTATTCATCTTAGTAAATGAATTGTCATTCCATCTAAAAAACTAAGGAATTGTTATTTCATTTCTTTGTCACACCAAAATTACTAGTGTCACTCCAACATTCACTATTGCCACACTAAAAATTACTATTGTCACTCCAAAAATTACTATTGCCACTCCAAAAAATGCTATTGTCACTCCAAAAATTACTATTGTCACACTATTCCATTGGAGATGAGAATGACTATTCCAAAGTACAACCAAACATGAGAATGAGAATATTATTCCATTCTCAATTCCTCCAATTCTATTCTATTCTTAATTCTATTTCTATTCACATTCCATTCCATTCCATTCCATCCAACCAAACACACCCTAAGTATTTTCAACACAGTCGAATGGCCAAAAAAATATGCCCCATTTGATATAACTATCATATAATTTCTTACCATTGCCCCTACCGAGTGACACCGAAACAGTAGAACCTTTTAAAGTACAACCCTCCTTTAATATTACCATTTTTTTAGATAACATCACCCATAGTGATTTTACTCTTTTTGTCCACCCCATTTTTCTTTTTCTTTTTCTTTTTGTTAAAAGGGAAATACAAGAACCTAAATCAAGATAGTTTTGGGGTAATGAATTTATCCCTTTTCTCCACCCCATTATTTCTGAGATTTTTTTCTTTCTTAAAGTTCCTTATGGAGAAGTAATAAACTAGCTTAATGACATGACCTCACAACTTGTAAGCCCACTTTTCTTGGTACGGAATGAAAGAGTGTGTATGGTACTCGTCAATCGTCGTTTCTATCACAGAGTATTGCCCCATTACGAGATTTCATCGCACCTAAGTTGTGACCGAAACTAAGATCACATCACATGTGGGTGGTGTTTGGAATATGTTTAGCCCCACTTAGTGCCTATGAGAACTCAAATATGGACTTCGTCTAATCAAATCCGAGCTTCCACCACTGTACAAGCTGAGACATGACCCACACATCATATATGGTCCACAAAAGGACCCTCCCATGCACATTGACAAACCGAGACTTCCAAATGAAATTCCACGCCCTTTCATAATAATACAGTATATTTCAAAGAATATACTGGTAGAATCAATAATGCAAGAAATGGGCTTGAATATGCATACAAAGTGACAAACCCTGGAAAAAGAGCCAAATGAAGCTCAAACAAAATGCACTTTTCATTTTCACGAAACAAACTTCTAGAACTAGCTCCACAACAAATTACTGGCCTCTACTGGGACCCCCACCAGAATGAATGAATGCCACAGAAAAGAGACTCCAAAATGTGTGAATTTTTTCAGTAGCGATTGTTTCCCATTGTTTTCATACTAAACCAGAAGAAGCTTCTCTGAACGAATTGTACCCGAATTGAAGGTGCCGCTTCTTTTAACATAAACAGACATAAAGCTGTACACCACTACAAAGGTAGCTTTGCTCAACGATGAAACATGCCTCTCGTGTCACTTTAACAATGTCTCCCTCTCTCTCTCTCTCTCTCTCTCTCTCTCTCTCTCTTCATGGCTTTAACCGAACCCACTGGTACCGGCCTTCCAATGGCACGTCCTTCTTTACATCGTAGTTGTACCTGAATGAAAGAAAAACAATAATTGCTTCCTGATTATGACACTGAATGCGAAATGATGAATCGAGATTTTTCTAAAATGAGCCTGTGGTGGTGGTGGTACTGATGGAGCTTATCATGCGCCGAGCAAAAAAAAAAAAAGTTATCATGCGCACACTTACTTGTCTGCGAATCTCTTTTGCTCCTGCTTCTCCGCCGCAGCAAAGAACTCCTCGACCTCCGCCGCTGCCGGAATCTTCGCCTCCGGATGTCTTCGCCGGAGACTCGCTGCCGTCGATGACTCCAGCTCGTCCATGTCTGCGGAAATCCCGCTTGACGGCGTCGTTTCTCTACTGCAAATTAAGAACGAATAGAGACCGTAAATTACACAATGAAGAACCAGGTGTAGCTACAAACGCTTATAATTTTTTTTTCTTTTGATCCGACAAACGCTTATAATAATCACAGAGAAATTTACATAGAGAACATAAGGAGTAATTAAATTAATGCTTAATTAAGAAGATAAACCGTCCGATATCAGGAAACGTTTCGGTTTTGTGGAATTGGAAAGAATTAATTGCGAGGATGATGCGAGAGTTAGTGAATTAAATGAGAACCTGAATCTGGATTTGACGAGCTTGGAGATCTCAGTTTCGTAACCCTCGGTGTATGATTCAACCTTCCAAATCAGATATAAGATTCAAATCAGTAATTAAAGCTAGAGAAACGTACTAAATCTAAGAAATAATTAAGCTAGAAAATTATGTAACCGCATTTGAACAAGAATTTGAGTGAACTTATGTAATTAAAGCTTGAGAAACGCAAATCTAAAGAGCACTAATTAAGTTAGAAAATTTAACAGCACTTGAACTGGAATTTCAGTGAACTGATCACCTTCAGATGTTCAAATGTGTAATTAAGTAAAGCTCGAGAAACGAAAATCATACGGATAATTAAGCCGAAATATCATTTGAAATTTTGAACTGATGATCACCTTCAGATCTATGGATCTCAATTCTGGATTCGTCACGAATTCGCTGGAGTCATTGCTAGAGAAACGAGACACCGAAGCGCGACCTGAATCCTCTGAAATCGCGGGCGCCGACACCGAGTGATTATCCGGCGAACTCACGACGTCGCAGCGGTTGCTCACGAACTGGTGGCGGTCACGAACATCGGACGCCAATTTTCTTCTCTTAAACGAGCCTGTTGAGCTCGTAACCTCCATAGCTGATCTTGTCTTCGTTGCTAGTGTAACTTCTCCAATTTCCTTGCATTTCCTCGCGCAGTCCCCCATCTGCGCCATCTCCCCTGTGATCTCCATCTCTCTCTCTCTCTCTCTCTCTCTCTCTCCTCCTCTCTCTCTACACACAGTTGTATATATATATGCACGCATATGTGTTTGTACTTATTATCTGAACTTCTCTAACGACATTCGCTCTCTCTCTCTCTCTCTCTCTCTCTTCTGTAAAAATTGGTTACAAGAGTGAAGATATTCAGGAAAGAGGGGATTAGTTGTAGTAGATATGATAAATCGGACGGCTGAGATGTTTTCTAGCGGTTTCTGTTGGACTCGGATCCTGTGTGTGGTCCTGACTCCGTTACTCTTCACGTTGGAAGTTGGGCTAGCTGCTAAATAAAATCGAGAAATATTCGAATTTAATCTCGTGTTTTTTTCCATTAAAAGCTTATTCAGGATTGTGTTGTTACATAGACAAATCATGTTTGAATAATTTCTTTGAAGCTTGCTAAGGTTCTCGAACAAGTTATTATTATTCAGTTCGTTCGGTTAATGATACTCTCTCCGTTCCAATTCGAAGGTCCAATTTTCCTTTTTTGGAGGTTCCAAATTGATTGTCCACTTTCCAAATTGACAACAATAAGTATCCTATTTTCCCTTTTTGCCCTCCTTGAAATTCAATTATTGGTTTTGCAGCTTTTTCATTTGCATTCAAATTTAAATTCCTTCCTTTGAGAATTTTATATGCCGCCAAGTTTATTCCCCGTATTACCTATAAATTGGAGCAAATTTTGCCGCTTGACATCCGGGATTTGGAAACAACTGGTACCAATTTAAATTGGTTAAAAAGCTACTACAAAAAATTTGAGGGGCAAAAATGGAAAGTTAAAATTCTAAGCATGTAATAATTGAGCTCTTTTAAAAAGTTGGAATTCCGAAGCGGGACTCTCAAATTGGAACGGAGGGAGTATTTGGCTTCATTAAAGCTCGTTCGAGATTGGTTTCATAAACAAGTTAAGCTCGGAAATATTTTTTTTAATTCTTTAAGTTTTCAAAGAAAGTCTAATCAACCACCCGCTTGGCTCGTTTAACACCCCTACCTCCGTTAGGCTCCGTCTAGTCACGTGGGCGTGCCGTTGCGAATATCAGGCCGGTGAGGATCACAGAATAATTACTGATCAGGTTGATCGGGTAACTAATGAATGGGTGCCACGTCATCGCCTGCACGTTAACAAAGCTATGAGTAGAAAAATTGGGTGAATCTGGGACATTGCATGTGCTTCTTGTGTGTGCATTTGATTGGGCTATGTCATGGGCCCATACACCTTTTATTTATTTTGACGGTGATGACATTTAAATAAGGAGATTAAATTTTTCCCACCGGTGGAAAAATCACACTTTTTCATCCACCACCTTTTTCGGTCCAACTGTGTGTTTATTGTTGAAATCACACTTTTTCATCCACCACCTTTTTTGGTCATACCGTGTGTTTATTGTTGATCTGAACCGTTCATCTTGTAAACCCCACGTAGCAGTATATCCATGCAAAAAATAAATTTGATCGGACATTAATAGGAGTATCAAAAATTAAATTTTGCTTTGTAAAATGGATAGTTTATCTTTATTATTATTGACAGAAATTAGATCGTCCATTTTATAAATCAAAATTCAAATTTTGATATATCTATCAACTATCGATCAAGCGGATTTTTTGCATGACAATACTATATTACGGGTCTTAAAATATGAACGGTTCATATCACAATAATAGACAGACGATAGGACCCATAATAGGCGGTGGTGGAAAAGTGGGGTTTTACATCGACGGTGGATAGAATTTATGAGGGTGATTGATGTAAAGTGAGGATTCAAATGCAAGGTACACTATTTGGTGCAATACCGAATAAGGCTCCGTTCCGGAATGTAAAAAAGTCCTTATTTTTTAAGAAGGCAATTTCAAGCTCAAAAATAATGGGCTTATTGAAATCTAAAAATATGCAATATGGATCTTGTTACGGTGCAAAAAAAAATCAAAAAAATATTTTTCATTTACACTATTTTTGAGTTTGAAAATGTGAAATAAGTACTTATTTTTTAAGAAGGTGTTGTGGAGCGGGGCCTAAGTAGGATTACTTCGGATTCCGTACAGATGATCGGAGTTGTTCGGTTTGTTTAAAACATATTTTGAGAGTATTGTAAGAAATCATTCAAGAAATAACTTTTGAACAAGTTTAGAATAATCCAAAACCCCATCCCTTATTTTTTTAGAATTTTCAATTATTTATCCTTTCCAAAATCCCACGTGGAAAATGTAAATTTAATAATTTAACTCACAAAATTACATTAGAAAAAGGATGAAAAAAAGGGTCCCATGTCCCCTCCTGCAGTAAGAATTTCTATTCCCCTGTAAGTTGGGAGTTCTTTGCACTAAACTGGGAGAATTTTGAGAATATGGTTTCTTCATTTCTTCCTTCGTGCATGTCAATCTTGTTTCACCATCTCCATATTCAATTAACTGTATTGATTAGTGTACTATATATGTAAAATTCTTATTACTTTTTATATTTACTTTGTTTCGATTTATTCATTTTAATAAATAGGAGTATTAATCCTGACTCCCTGCAAATTGTGGTGTTTACTCTTTTTTCCCGTGTATCAAACGGAATTAACGCTAGTTACTATAGAAAGGAAAGGAAAGGAAAGGAAAGGAGACAATGGTTTGAGCGGTTGCGAATCAACGAGGCTAAGCCGGAGATGTAGTCAATTTGGCATTTAAAAATCTAATTTAGACCTCTTTGTGTTGGGAATAATAAAGGACGGTTGATCAGTATAAATTTGACAGAGAGAAAGCACAGTTCTTCTCTTCCTGTTTTCGTCCTTTTTCTCTTAAGGAATTTTCGATACATGCTTGACTATATATGCAGCTTCCTGCTGGCCTTGAATACCAATGAGGCAATGAAGTCACTGGTCAAGGATGGTAGAGACAACATTGCTATCCATTAAAATCATTAGATGGAGTTTTTAATACATAACGGGTATCTTGATTCTTCAATTTTGTTACTTACGAAATTGAGATCTCCATTTCAATGCACGGCGACAATATAATTGTCACGTCATTACGTATTTTGAAAAGACCGACATTGCTTTTCAAGCACGAATAACTCATTCATCTCTTGACGACGCAGGTTTTTTTTTTAATAGCCGATACCACGAAACGAATATCTCCTTTGTTACAAAATTAGAAAGGAAACACACGTACATCAAATGAATGATGTACTGCCATGATCATCTGCTTGATTAAATTAGGTATATGTGGGTTTTAGGACTAGGGAATTAATCTGTTTGGGAGGATGAGAGGTAGATGAAATTTAGATGCATACAACAAACCCTATTTACACTCAAAACCAGATGTGTTTTAAACACTTTTATGATTGTATGGTCGCATTGCAATTAGGATTCCCATTGAATCATGGCCATTAAATTTGGGACGGTAATGCAGCAAGCCAAGCCACCAACAGTAACAGTTGGGGTTATTACGGGTGAATGAATGCACAAACTTTGAAATAGCCAATTTTGAAAACCATTTTCCCACTATTTTTAGATGCGGCATTTGAGTTATTTCCACGATATTATTTTAGTGGGTCTCAGTTTACGTCTCCGATTCGTCATACGCAGAGGCATATGAATGAATTTTGTTCAATGCATGGGAACACTATATTACAAAAGAAATCGTGTATATTGAGTAGTTATCACGAAACTAAAGACATCGTCCTAAAAAAAGAAAAGAAAAGAAAAGTTTCTATAGAGATGAAATAGTCCCCTCAAAATCTGCCATGTTTTTGTTTCAAGGCCAATACAACTCTTTTACATTTTGCGCTTTTGGTTATCAATTCTAAGCAACCGCGTGTCAGTTGAAGGAGTCGGCAACTCAAGAACCACGTTAAGTAAAAACGAATACAAACTTTGGGCATGGTAAATACCCATACTTTGACGGACTGAGGCATAGATGGCTATATTTCTAGGAGCAAACTCCGGAAGGAAGAATAACCCAACAATTAAAAGCATCTGAATTTGGGTGATTCTTGCCCCGAAATTCAAGCATTAATGACTGAATTTTGCACACGTTAAGGTCCTCATAAAAACAATTCACATAACCAGAAAAAATAAAAAAAATTGGTTGCAAAGCCTCTTCCAATGAGAGGCTTATGAAGCATTTCCCCAAGATATGAGGAAGAGTATTTACGAAATTGAATATTTTTACAAAACTATGTACAGTACTATTTATATAGGATTCGTTCATTTCAAGTCATGACCCACTGTATCGGTAAAATAACGATGTCCAAACATGTCCCACTATACCAATAAAATAGTTAAATCTCCCATTGATTCTTTCATTTGATGTCCAAACATGACCCAATCGAAACCCACAATACATGTATGCTAACGTAAAAATGTGTGTGTGGGGAGAGAGAGAGAGAGATTTAAACATTGGATTCCCTCTCCCCGAATGACAAGTCCCATGCAAAAAACAGAGACACAATAGTGACCAATCCAGCATCCCCCTAAAGACAAGGCAACTGCCGGCTCTTGCCTGTAGGAAAACGGTCGGACCCAAAACTATCCAAAATTCCAACACTGATGGCTACCCATCAATGGGTTTTGTGATTCTGTGCTTCCAAAATTACTCAGAGTTAGAGCCCTGTTCGGTTGCTTTCATAGTTCTGCTACCTCAGAACTATCCTGTGTACGGAACCCAATCATTCATGCAATTTAAGCAACAAATCAAAATATCTACGAATATCATCCGTTAATAAACAATACGTGAATGGTCTAAAGAGTGCTGAGGTTACAATGCAATAGAACTGGAAAAGAGGAACTGCATTAGCAAATTGAGAGGTTCAAGCACCAATTGGTAATATTGTACATGAGGAAACGAAAGCTAAAACATTTCCTCAATTTCCCATTTAGTTGTAAATGAAATGGGTACCCTATACCTTAAAAGAACATGAATTAAGTTCAATAATACCAGATGCCAAGTATAGAATGAAGCTGCAAAAATGCTTTCCTGCTGTGAGGATAGAAATAAGAGAATTGGTTGTCTTTATAGTCTTCTTTGGGAGGTCTTAATCAAGGAAATTTCTCACTTCGAGGAAGTTGGAGCGCTCCTTGTTTGCAGCTTCGACATCTTCTGGAGATGCCACAGCAACCACAACCCCTTTATTTTTTACTGCATCAATTGCGTCTGCAAATTCCTTGAAGTCATTCAAGCTTTTTGGAGAGGGGGGAAAACAAAAACAAAAGACTCAAGTCAGGTCCAAACAATTTCGAGCATATGAAATCACGAGCAATTGGTTCTACAAGAGTAAGGACAAAATGACAGAGAGATGATGGGGAGATATGACGAAAACTTGTGGACAAAGATTCTGATTTTTGGAACATAGAGAAATGCAAATGATTAAGTGCCTAAAATGTAAGTCGTTCTTACACATCCAGATACCACTCTCACTATCTCACTCTTAACTCACTAATTTTGATAGTTATAATCCTCTTGGGAGAAACCTTCATGTGGACCTCAAAACAACTCCAATGCTAATGAATATTTTAGTAGTTGGAAGACAAAACACACAATAATGACAAGATGACAACAATGATATGGTATATCCTAAATAATTACTCCATGTAAAGCCCCCCAAGAAAATATTTCCCTATCAGAACCCAAGAAAATACATTTTCCATTATAATTTCATGAGAATGCCATGCAATGCATGGATCCCACCACAGGAATATCATCAAGCTCAAACGAGATAAACGGTGACAAGACAAGTTGTGCCAGCATTGATGGCTACTAGACAGTCCATGGTTCTCTGGTGCAGTTCAGGACTAAAAGTCATTCAATGCATTATGTCTTTGATTTCTCCCAGACGGAATTGATGCATCTATGAGAATCAAAGAATATTTACTTGGTTGATAATATCTCTTCACGCCTCTTTTGCCTGTCTTCTTCCGTGATTCCAAGCAAGTATCGCAACAAACTGAAAGGAAGAGTAAACATGGTTAATTCCATATCACTCAAAAAATTTCCAAAGAAGGAAACATAAATATCACAAACTGAGTTTGGAAGAATGTCTCTCCCTTGCCATCAGTGATAAACTACCAAGTCAATTACTAATTCACTTTCACCATCCTACATTTGACATTTTTTGGCATCAACTTATGACAAAAATCAAAAGTTTGTTCTTCACGGTACATTAGCATCATCACATGGTAAAAGTAAGGGATGCTACTTAACAAAATGAAGGGAAGCCATATACATTTCAGGAACCACATGAGGTCAGCACCTTGAGAGTTTATCACACAAAATCTATACCCTACCCAAAACTTTTGAAAAGCGTTCTCACCGTTAATTCGACCATACCTCCATGTGTCATAATACAGTCAGATCAATATTCTCCCAAACCTCCTACCATTGGGATTTTATATTTCTCCCAGAAACAGGTGATATAAAGAACAACAGAAAACAGAAACCAATTATATTTCACTCCAAATGCTATTGCCACACTGAATAACATGTTCTTGTATAGAAATTTTTATATGAAGCAAACGATTTATCACAAACAGCAAGGTGTGATGACTTCCAGAACAAATAATAGCAGTCTGCTGGCTTACCTACTATATCCTTTAGCATCTGGTAGCTGGTATGAATCCACATCTCCAATGGTCCCAATAATTGCTTTTGTGAGAGTATCATTGTCCATTTCCAAATCTCGCAGAAAATCACCAGTTGCATCATATACATCAAGTGTCTTCAACAGGTTGGGGTCCCGATAAGATAAGAAGGAGAAGACCCCTATACACAGAAGTTAAAAATAAGTGAGAAACTTGGATGTAACAGTTACAACAGTTGAACACATCTACCCAAAAAAGTACCTGAGTGAGTGTCAAAATCACAGAAGCCTCCGTAAGCTCCACCACTAACACGTACACGGTCCCACAGCCATGTGTTACTGATGTGTTTCGAGATTACATATGCACTCCCATTAAGCTCATAACCAGTGTCGTAGATGTTAGCCGCTTTTCCAACATAATTGACCTGCAAACGTAGGAAGTGGTTTCTGGAACACCAAGAGGAGAAAAACGCAAAAATATATTCAAGTTGGACAGTCAACAGTGGATATATATATTACCTGAGTAGGTATGATGATGGCTTCATTGGTTAAAGGAAGCCGAGCATTCCAAGAAGCTGATTTAACAGGAGAAGTGCTTGGAAGCAAGTCAAGAAACTTGCTAACAAATTTCACCGAGTTTGTAAGGTTTTTCCCATCAGCAGTCAAATTTATTAAGCAACCATTCCTTGAAATTAAGGCCCTGCGGATCTCCTCAAGAGATGAAGAGACTCCATCCCAGTCCTCATCAACTTTCTTTCCAAGATCCTTTAGAAACTCCAAGAAACTGTCAACACACCAAAAGTAAAAAGGGAATGAGTTCAGCTTGAAAGCTAGAACCTTGATGTGTTTCAAAACACGTAAACCTAGAACCAGTCTGATGTCATCGGCACTAAAACTGAATCGTGAAAATGAAGCCCAGGGAAAAAATTTCCTTCGAGTCTTCAATTTTAACATCGACGTAACGACAGGAGGGTCCAAGGAATTAACTCTAAATTTTCAAAAGACCTACAATTACATGGACCTGAATTAACTAGTCACTTGCTCAGGAAGTAATGAATGTCACATATAGCACAAGATATACCTTTGCAGGGCAAAAGGCGGATAAATGACACCACACACTATTCAAGCATGGAATTCTAATCAATTAAGAAAACAGTCCAGATATACTAACCTGGCGCCACCCATTTGTTCACCTACCCACCCTGCAACATTTAACTTCGCATCCATCCTCGCAGCCGCAATACCATGACCACTGCCTCTTATTCGGGCCTGAAAATGAAACAACCGATTAATCAAATAATCAACATGAATAAGGTTCACCTTAGATGACGATTTAATCAAGGAGTGCATAGATACCTCCAATCGTGCCTTGCTTTGGGAAACAAACTGCTTAAACCGCTTCTGGTCAGTAAATTGAACATCTTGAAGAATGCGATTGACCTACAACCAATCAATGCTTGAGCTCCTCAGTCAACTTAATAACAAGTCTCTTATCATGGTAAACTGAATTACAACCAATAGAAGTCCATCACTAGTGAGAGTTAGTAAGCCTGACTATACACCACGGGGAGCATTCACATACAAGCAAATGCGAACAAATATGAAGACAGGCAGTTGTAGACACCCTATTTTGGACTTTCCAGAATAGTTTATTTGCGGTCTTTGATTCCCCGATGATGATTGAGGTCAAAGAACATCCCGAGGTTGTTAGTGTGTTTGAGCTTTGAGCGTCCTGAACCTCATCCGAACCCTTTCGAACC
>JAOTQK010000003.1:17870880-17891946 GCA_025642025.1 Rhododendron ferrugineum
GTCCAGTCTACAAGCCTTTTCAAAATCAAATCAAAACGTGACCAAGCGTTTCAAGTTCGGTTCCTTGGGTGTTTTCCACAAAACCCGAGTGGCGACTCTGAATCGAAGCATTTCGCTGCGCATTTTCAAAGAGGGCACCCCGTTTACAAACTAAAACCGCCGGAGATTTTAGGGGCGCGTGCCCACAGCAGTACGCCACTCAATATTGACAAATGGGCACAACATAATTGAATGCAACCATGGTAAATCCAATGCAAAATAGGATACATAGTCTGCATTTTGTTGCATTGATTATTCCATCAATACCTTATCAAGGTTTTAACATCCATGAGAATCAGATGAATATGAAGAAGGTGATCACACAGAAGGTGACCAATCCATGGCACAATGCTTTGTGTACAGCCCTCCTGCTATGAAGAGGCCAACCCATGTGAAACCACGCCAACCTGGTGCATTACAAAACATTACTTGAGCGAGCGAGGTCATTGGTCCACCTCATTGAACTCCAGCTTCCCTCCTCGCTGACCGAAACACCATCTCCTTGACTATAAGATGCTTGGTTTGCCTCAGAGCCTCCCGCAACCAAGGAGAGAACCACCTCAATGAGAA
The DNA here is from genome assembly GCA_025642025.1 of Rhododendron ferrugineum. NCBI lineage: Eukaryota > Viridiplantae > Streptophyta > Magnoliopsida > Ericales > Ericaceae > Rhododendron > Rhododendron ferrugineum. Next base: position 17,871,490 of record JAOTQK010000003.1, read on the forward strand.
AGGTAAACACAAGACAACAAAAGGAAAGTTGAACAGAGCTGACACCTTCCATATCATCCCTGTCTCTGGATCCATTTTGCATCCCGCGTAATAAAGCCTGAGGCTAGTATACCTACCCTTTTTGCAACCTTGTGATATGACCCACGAGGTCTGACCCAAGCACAGATGGTTCCACCTATTGCAAATGGACCAAATGTCCATGGCTGATCTGGCTTCCCTAGTTCTGTCACACTCTGAAAAAAGGAACTTACCCCACTATCACATAGAGAAGGATCCCATCATCCCACTATCTCTCGTCTCTCCGGCTGAGCTCCAGACACTCTCTCAGAGAGCTAGAGCTAGAGCTAGAGCTAGAGCAAGTTAAAGTTCTGTTCCTAATAAATAGTGGAAAGAAGTGAAAAACTGAACAGTAACGACCGAAGTCGTCGAAAGTTGGTGGCAAATCAGTTTGCAACAATCCTCCTTTAGTACAGATAATATGAACTACGTAATACGGAATTATAAATTCACTTGCAAATCACAAAAATGATGATATACCAGGTTAAACAAATCTTCCGTGCGTCCTGACATCGCTTTCCCACGAACAATTATATGGCTACAGGGATCTTCCTTTCCCCGTATTGATGATGTGAGAGGAGAGACAGATATTCCTCCCGTTTTCCTTCCAATTAACTGATTCAGTTGCACAAAATCCATGTCTTTTGTACCCATCTCCATCAACGATTGACTGTCAAGGAATATGAGTAGATGCTGCTTAAATTTTGAAGCAAAATATCTTAGGTACTTATGTTAGCCAAATACGTGAACAGGTCAAGGTCTACCTTTTCCTCAACTCTTGGTAATTGTTTCATTTGTATCATTTTAGCATGTTTGTTTCCAGTCTCCCTAAGGTTGACTAAATGCTTTAAACTTAACTCTACCGAAGGCAACTCTTATTATCATCTATGACAAACTTATTGAGCAACAATAAGGCATGAAACAAGAGCTTATGAGAACCAGTTTGACTTTCATGCAAGGATTATTGGCATCAACGTTATGTTTCTAGGGTGACTTATAAAATCCTCGCAAAACAAAAGGACCCTCCTATTGAACTAAAGAGGTTCCCTCATACACATAACTTGTTCTCTTGGTTCTGACGTCAACCAATACCGGAGGATGATGACGATGCCTGGTTTAAAGAATAATGCCCTTGAATAATAGTAATTATTTCTAACCCACGTAGGATGAAATCTTGAGTGATAATTCTAAATGTGCAAAGAGAACATGGTAGAACCAATTCTGATTTCTGAGAACTTGAGATCACTGGCGGGAAAGACAAAAGGAGCTACAGCCAGTATAAAAGCAATAATGACAAGGAAAGATTGGACAAGAGACCGGCCCCAGCGCAACTGGAAAGTCAAAATCACTGACTGCAGAGGGAATATGCTTGCAGTAATAACTAACAACAATGGGAATTCACCCAAAAGCGAGCCAAGGGATGTCATTTGGTACATTGCTCGTACTTAAGAAATCAAGATTCCCCATGAAAACTTCTGATGTTGGCCCACAACCTACAAGTCCCATGAACGACCCAAAAAGCTATCCCAGGGATATCAAGATCTCCCACTAAAAACTGTGGTCGGGGACCCAGGAGGGGATGTTATCACGACTGCAATGTCTGAAAGAATACTTGGATAGACATCATAGAGCCCTCAAATCAACTGAACGGCAAAAAGTTTCTTTATTTTGAGTCCCAGCTGTAAGAAAGGAATTCTGGCAACTTGCGTCAACCAATACTGTGTCATGCATCATTCTACCTCAGTATGTTTTTCTTTATTTATATCTTTTTCATGTTACCATTAGGTTACAACATCCTAACAGTTAGCATGGAATGACACGCTTGACAAGAAAACGAAACAACAATTTAATGACCAAATGGATTCGAAGGAATCTCACCAAAAAAGTGGTACAAGAGGAAGAAGCTCTTGCTTCAGTGAACTCATATTGAAGACGACTTCAGCGTACAGCACATCGTTGGTGAAGAGGTCATGCTGCAAAATCTTCACCCCATTTATATCCCCAACCTACAATCAATGAGTGCTAGCATATTAGCTCAGTAATGTTTTTCTAACCCTTATACAGAACACATTGGAACTTCAACTGCAAGGAAATAGCACTATAATTACCTCAGTGGGAACAAATATAGGCTTTCTTGGAATATCACTCAAAGAGAGGCTTGGTACAGCTTTTAGAGCTTCTGGGGGGTCAGGAGTTTCCTGCTTTAATCGTAGTTCATGCGTAGCCCGGGCGAGCTCAGCAAGATCCTCTTCAGTCATACTTGCTTTAACTTTGTTTAAAGCTTCTCTTTCAGCTGCTTCATCTTGAGAAGCCTTCTCTGGATCAGGCTGACAAAAATAATACCAGATTTCATCTAATACCATCACAAACGAAATAGTACATTACAATAACCTTGAAGTTCCTGGCACAAATGCTCACCTGCATTTCCACTGTTACAAGGTGAGAGTTATTTAAGATGTACTTTTCTATTAAAGGAGCAAAAACAGCTTTGGAGCCTTCCTTGGCAATTCTGGCTTTCAGGTCCACCAGGGGTTTCTGATATTTTAATGGTTCGAATGGATCCCTATCATATATCCATTTTCCCTACAAAACAAAAAGAACAAATTGAAAACAATTAAATGTGCTTTGAGGAATAACAAAGGAAGTCCATTCTGGCAAACAACAATTACCAAAAAACAAAGCATACTTACAACGGAGCGAAGCATCAAGGCCAAGCCACGAGGGAACGACCCGGTATTATTTTCTCTCAGAGCAAACTCGATGGTATTCATGGATGCCTCCACAGCATCGGAATCAAATCCTTCCTCTGCCAAGTTTTTTAACGAATTCATTATCAATTCTTCTACCTTTTGAATGTCATCTTCAGACACACCCTTTAATCCTAAACAGAACTGCGGCTGAAGAAGGTCAGAATCCATCCCACCCCCAACAATGGCATCTCCCAGACCACTTTCCAGCAGGGTTTTTCTTAAAGGAGAAGCAGGAGTACCCAACATTAGATGATCCAGAAACTCCAGTGCTAGCTCAGTTTCCAAGTCTAGGGGCTTTTCATCTAGCAACCAATTAAGGCAAACCATGTGCTTTTTCTTCAAGTTGCCACCTTCAGGAGCAGGATATTTCTCAACAATCCTGACTGGCTTTGAAAATAGTTTTTGAGGTTGGATTATAGATTCACTAGGAGCTGAACTTGCATCAAACATATCTAGATACTCTGTACAAGGAAAGGGGAGCATGAGATACTGCATTTTGAAATGAAGTTTAAACATAAAATAGACTTAACTATTCTTAAGCAAAAGACAGATGCTGCATGAATAGAATTACAGTACTAGATTACAATACACCATTGAATGATCATGAGTATTAAACACTAATGATTTGACCTGTGTTAGGCAATAGACACTTTGGTTGGGTACGGTCTACGTGTCCAACACGTATGGTTCAACACCAAGAAGCGTGTCTAAAAATTCAAGGTTACCATCATGCAATTTCCATGCCATGCATGAAATGCACCATGTCACCTTCTAACTCGATTTCACCCCAGAGCTAACAGATAAATAATAGAATCTTAAGAAACATACCGGCATGTCCCCTTAGACATGGGAATTAAACAAATTTGACGCTCACACAAAAACTCGTACCAGACACCCAAGCTGTAACCAAGTCCGTGTGACAAAGGATTGACCCAAAGGATTTGAAACAATAGCAATTTCAACTTTAAAGCAGAAATAGAGGAGGAAAAGCATTTGATTCACGGTTCGATTGGCTAACCTGTGGTTTGTAGTGCAACTAATGCACAGAATGAAGCAAACTGAATTACAAGAAGACAATAAACAAAACCCCAGAAATAACATTCTACAGAAATTAACAAGATACATAGACAAGTACAGTAACTTAGATTTCAAATAGATAACACATATTGTACCTTGGCATACCAACGACTAGATCAATTTTAGTTGGGTGTTAATGAAGCAACCCAGAATAAGTTGAATAACCTACATTAATCCTACTAAGGTGATAGTCTACAGTCTCAATTGGCAAGACCAGTCAAGTTTCCTAAATGCTGCTAATACTTGCACAGCTTAATTCATTTCACTTATCCCCCAAGGCAACCAAACAAATAGTAAAGTTTTGTATCGAGTTATATCAAAAGAGAAAAGGCCGCAATCATAACTAGATCAAGAATAAAAATACCACTCAAAATGCGAAGGCGTTCAGTGGGGTCGTCATCACCATAAAACCATATCCTCGAGTTGCTGGGATGATAATAGTTACGATGAAACTCCTGCATATTTTTACAGAAATAAAATGCATAAAGCCCAAATGACAAAACAATACAAGATTGATAGCTCAGTGGACAAGTATTGCTGGATTAAACATACATGACTAATGTGTTCACAAATTAACTCTTCCAACCTAAATTTGCATATTATCCATGAGTACGCTTCCAACTGATCATAACAACTTGATCATGAAAGCACAAGCCAAAGAAAAATTCACAAACCACCCTGCTTTGGATTACCTTGATCTCGAAATATTGATCGTTACATATGTTAGCAACAACAGTTGCTATCTATCCCAAAAAATTTGACCGTACAAAATCAAAATGCGTAAACAAACAGAAAGAAACAAGAAGATTTGACGTCTAAACTGAAAGAAAATTAGAAAATTAGAAAATTGTGGGAAAGTCAAATCAACATAACACAAGCCACAAACCTTGAATTCCTCAAAGGAAAGGTTGGGAATAACTTGTGGATCACCCCCACTATCTACACCATATGTATTGTCTGGAAAAAGAGCCTGAAAAGAATAGAATTCAATCCCTGTTAACAAAACCCTATTATCCAATCTTCTAAGATATCAATAAAACCACACAATCCAATTTTTACATAACAGCATTAAAACATAACTGAAGTAGATTACGAAGCCTATCATGATACTTAAAACTTGTTTTAGAATTACTAATGCCTTGTTTGGATCAAGTTTTGGAAAAAAAATTCCAACTCAAAAAACACTCATTACCCCTACTTCCAATCATTACTCTCCACTCATTACCCGTATCTCCAATTATTATTCTTATTTCTCTCTCGACTCATTACCCCTACTTCCAATCATTACTCTCATAAAAAAATTCTCAAAAACTCATCCAAACACCGCATAAGAGTATCATTCAGACTCACGCATGCAAAGTATAATAGAGAATACAGCTGGAAAGCCCGCATATTGGCTACAATATCTTCACCTATGCACCTTTTTTATATTAAGTGAGATCTAAACTCCAACCATATGCATTGAAATCTCAAAAAATATTGCATCTGGAAAACTAATCCCCATAACTTAATAATTTTAAATCCAGCATAAGTGTCTATGGAATAATTTTAGTGCACAAGCAGAAAGCCACTGGTTACTATACCCCTGGAGCGTGTCACACGCAAGGGCTGTAATGCTGTATAACATGAACTCTTCTAACTCTGATGAGTATCCGTCTAGCTAGACAGTTGACGCTTGGATAAGGATAAGGGATATTTGTACATGTGACTTCAGATTTAGCCAGCAAGCATGTCATGTCATGTAATTCACTATATCTTATGACAACGCATTCAAACGAAACAATCGTTTCCCCCGTAAACACGATTTAACACTGAAAATTACTCCCAAAAAACCTAACAGAGGAATATTTTGCCATTACTTGGACAGGGGAAGCTGAGTCCCCATAACATGGCTCAAAATTTATAGAAAGATAACATATCAACCCAACAAATAATCATATTGAAAGGAAAAACTATTCTGACATATTCCAAGTAAATATCGTAAAGAAATAAGACTGTTTATAATTCATCTTCATCATGGAATGATATCACGAGCAAAATACTTGCCTGTTGAGTTATCCGGCCCATTATGTTATCAGGTTGAGAGTATACACCTTTCATTTCATTAAAAACAACACCTGTAATAGAACTCAAATTTCATATAGAGAAAAAAAAATTAGTTAAGTAATTGCACAATAATACCAGAAAAAATTCAGAAGAACGCAGCACAAAGAAAGGGTGGAAGATAGAAATAAACAACCTTTATAAGTTATGTCCTCTGCAGGGTTGTTAAGCTCATAATGCCAACCCTCTTGTTGAAAAGTCTGGAAGTCCTCAACGCATTTTGGAAAGAAGACGGCATCCAAATATACATCTACCAAGTTATAGAAATCCTGCTCAGAAAAAAATGGCAAGTTGGCAACACATTAACATGAAACCAGTTTCAAAGACAAGAACGTCCACATTATTACACAAAAAACTTTACAGATAGTTCTACCTTTGTATTAGTAGAAGCAACTGGATAGCAAGTCCTGTCGGGGTATGTGAATGCATTCAGAAACGTGTGCAAGCTCCCTTTCAACAGTTCAACAAATGGTTCTTTCAAGGGGTACTTTCTTGAACCACACAATACACTGTGTTCCAATATGTGAGGAATTCCTGTGGAGTCTTTCCTGCATTTACAATTTAGAGACAGTGTAATAAAGGGATACGAAATACACCAACGGCAGTTATGTACAGAACCCACTACAACTGAATATAGATCCTCTATATTGAACAAGTAAGTTTCAATTAACAAACCACGTTTTGCTCAACTTTGCTACTCACTTAAGGATTCCCAGTACACTGCATCAGCAACACGTCATTTTTGCATTGGCCATTTATAGGATTCGTAAGTAGATTTATTGGTCTCAGACCATAATCTATACCAAACATGGGTATCCAATGATAGTAGGCCGAAAGGGGTCCTACAAGTTTAAAAAAGCAAACTTTTCTTCTTTTTCAAGAACTAAAAACTTAAAGCGGCCCTTTTTACAATAACACCACAGCAGCTGAGCATTCAGCAATTGGCAAAATTACCCAAATATGTATGCTAGTTAAACACTTTTCACTCCATTGCACTTCCTCCATGCAAGGAATGGCCTCAACCTTTTCAGGTTTCTAAACACCACGACCCAATTTGCAATTCTACTATCCTATCCTCCGAATTCCTCAAAAGCTAAGGCTAAACCTCAACACAATTATAAAACCAATATACCAGCCCAGTTTACACAGCACCAAATCGTCCCACGTCTGTATTTAAACACAAATGACAAGTAAATAGATTGCATACTTACGGAGGAGTGCGAAAAACAATGCCAAAGACCTTATTCTCGTCGTTATTAGACACCGACATGATTTCGGCACCAGTCTTCTTATGCTTATAGAGAACGGCTCTCGATTTACACTCTTCAATGAACTCTTCTGATACTTTCTCGAACCCGAGCTTCTTTGCCACCTCATCATCCGCACCAACTACTTCTACATCCACCAAAAACAAAAAAACCTAATTTAGCAACAAAAAAACTGAACTTTTTACCTAATTTAGCAACAAAACAACGAAAATATCCACACAAAAAAACTAATTTAGCAACAAAAACGAATTTATCCATCCAATAAAGCTAGGGTTTTGAAATTGAGACGTGGAGTACTACTACCTGGAGAAGGCTGAGTCGGGGGAGTGGCAATAGCTCTTGGGGAGAGAGTGGAGAAGTGCTTTCTGAGTTGAATCGAAGGCCGCGTTGATGACGTGGAGATTGCTCTGAGGTGGTGACGTAGGAGAGAGCGGGTGCGGAGGTTTGGGATTGCGCGGTGTCGTTTAGGGAGGGGAGAGAGGCGAGCGAGGAGGTTGCGGGAGGAGCGAGAGAAGAATCTGGTGCAGACGAGTGGAGTGCATGAGAGGGAGCGGAGAACGACGGCTCTCTCCATCGGTGTGCTCATTCGATGGGGAACCGACGATGAAGTGGAGAGAGAGAGAGAGAGAGAGAGAGAGAGAGAGAGAGAGAGTGGCGGTGTGGGCAGAGGAAGAAGATGATGAGGAGAGAGAGACGTGTGTTTAGGTTTTGGGTTTTTGATTGGATTGGGAGGGAAATATCAAGGAGGAAAACGTAGTTTAACGAGGTTAAAAATGGCGCAAAGGAGTGGGACTGTGGGAGTGGCTTGGGGAAGAGGTTTGTTGCCAAATTCTGGTCCAGAAAAATAAGGAAAAATGAGAGACGAAATTGTATGGTGACGCCCGAGGATGCTGCCAAGCACACCGCTTGGCAATGGTGCCAAGTGGCCCATCCGGCCATTTATTTTGACAATCGACGGTTCAAATTTATGGATAGTTCAGATTTTTATGTACTTGGATTAGATCCAAGTCATCTGTGCTGAGATGAGCGGCCAAATGAGCCACTTGGCACCATCTTGCTTCGCAGTATTTTGTTAACCAAAATGGAACAGAAATATTAGAGGCCGTTCCAGTATTGAAAAAACGTAACTTTTGAAAAAAGAAGGTAATTTCAAGCTCAAAAATCACGTGTTTACGTAAATAATTTTCCTACCACTATGGATCTTGTTTGATAGATTTCATCGAGATCTTTTATACGGTGCAAAAAAAATTAAAAAATTATTTTTTATTTTCATTATATTTGAGTTTGAAAATTGAAGAAAAAATACTTTTTAAAAAAGAAGGGAAAGTGGAACACCCCCTTACTCCATCTGTACCGCCATGTTAGATATTTTATGGGATTGCGTGTTAATTTTAAATTGTTTATATCTTTCAATTTATAATATTTTGGGTAGGTTTGGATAAAAAAGTTATGTGACTTGTTTTTTTGTCTTTTTTTTTTTTTTGCATTTTTTTTGTTTCGCATCAAACTTTTATGACTTATTGATTCGTTTCGACAAGAAGAATCGAAGAAGTTTTCACTTAAAATTTTTTGAATAAAGACAAAAATTAAGTCAATAAGACAGTATTTTTTTTTACTTGTTCTTGTCTTTTTGAAAAAAATTATGAGTTTCAATCATTGTTTTTTACTTTTTCGATTCTTCTGGATGAGAAGAATCAATAAGTCACAAAAGTTTGACACAAAATTATTGAATACGACAAAAAATTTGAATAAAGACAAAAAAAAATTCATGTTTGTCTTATGAAGCCAAATTGGGCCTTTATGTGATTTTCAAAAACTTTGTTTGTAATGATGTGTATTGTATCATTTTTCAAGTGATAAGGGTCATCGGGCAAGTTAGGACTCTCTCTCTCTATGATGAGAGCCCCCTGGATTAGGTTTTCGTAGTCTCTACGCCACCCTGATTCCTTGCTTTTCTTTCCCTTTCTCTCACATTCTATGTTATCTTTCCCGTTCTAATCTTTCCCCACCTACCATCAGTCCACCTCTCATCTTTCCCTCACCTTTTTCTTCTCCTATGACTTTCCTCGCCATTTTCCTTTTTCTTTCTCTTAACTACCCTTTCATGGCCTCCCTACCTGACTCTATTTCCCTGGATGATAGCTCCGAGGGATCCAATGAATACCCAAACTTTGTTCTGGTGGGCAAAATCATCTCTTCTCGTAAACCCCACAGACAAGGTGTTTTCAACGTCATCAACAAAGCCTGGCGTACCAGGGGCAACTTTTCCATCTCTGTATGGAGGGACAGCTTCTACGCCTTTACTTTCAATCTTGAAGAAGACCTGATCAAGATCACAAACCAGGCCCCATGGTCCGTGATGGGGGTCTCCTTGTCCTAGCTCGCTAGAACCATGATATGACGATTGAGGATCTTGATTTCTCTCATTCTCCTTTCTGGGTGCAAATTCACGGTCTTCCTCTGGGACAGATGAACAGAAAGAATGGTGAGGCTATAGCAAGTCTGATTGGAAAGCTGGATTCCTCTGGTATGAAGGCTTACGATACCTCCACTTTTAAGGATTATCTTCGTCTCAGAGTCATAATAGACATTACTAAGCCTTTGAAGAAGGGTTTCTTTCTGAAACGGAAGGAAAAGGAGGATTTGTGGGTCAGGTTCAAGTATGAGAGATTATCCGACTTCTGCTATGCCTGTGGTTTGATTGGTCATGGCTTGAACGATTGTACGAAGAAACTCGCTGGGAATTGGTCTGGGTTGGAATATGGGAGCTTTCTTAGAGCAGAAATCTCCATTATCGAGACAATCAACCCCGAAAAACCAGCTCCGACCATCTCAAACTCATCCTCTGAGGAGTTTGTTGCAGTAGATTCTTCTCTAGCCACGGCGGCGCGTGAGCCCGCCATGAGTCAATCCACCGATGGTACGATCTCAGTACGGAAGGATAAGGCCGTTATCCTTTGTGACAAGCCAGCTGGTAAAAATTTGCCTGGAGATGCTACGTGTCCACCTTCTATTCCTGTTACGTGCTCGCTAAGAGATGATGGTATTTCGGCTCCTCCTTTTGTCGTTTTTACTGATTTCAAATCTCGTCCCATTGACCCTACTTTCACAATTACCCAGCTTAGGCCAACCCGACCCTTATTCTCCTCGGGTACTGATTATTATGTGGAAGAGCCACCCGACAGCCCAGGCCGAAATAGCCCAGCTCCTATATTGGGCCCCTCTTCTCTAAATAAACCCCTTATCCAAACCCTTTCTCATGTTGTTCCCCTATCCACTCCTTCCACTGATCTCAGCCCACACATACTCCTTAGCTCACTTCCTCTCACTAGTCCAAATAAATCTGTTTCCAACCCTAACCCTCCTTCCACAGTTGGCCTATCTTCTATCTTTGACAAACTCCTGTGTCTCAAACAAAAATCCCCCCTCCCTCCACTTCAAGCACTCCTCCTCCACCCAAAATCCACAAAACCGATCATTCTGCAAAGGCTATCTCCTCTCATGTTCTCGATACCCCTTCCACTGTCCCTGAGGTGCTTGGCCCCTCCTTCCAACCTGGGAATTCCTCTCTTCCTCATCTCTCTGGAGTTTCTAGTGTGAATCGAAAATCTACTACCCGTCGTGTCTCTCTTGGCAAAAGGAAAAAGCCTCCTGAATGAGGTCCCTATTACTTCATCTTTTTAACAGAACCAACAAGATTTGTTGGCTTTCCCAATTGAGGTCTCTCCGATTATGCAAGGGGATGGGAATTCTCCCATGGAAGTTCGAGTGTCCTTCTCTGACTCTGAGGCGTTGGTGGCTGGCCCGAAACAGCCACACGAGAAATGGTGATGCTCTCCTGGAACGTTCAGGGGTTGGGTCGACCATTGACGTTCCAGAATATCCGAGGGCTATGCTATGCCCATCGACCTGCTTTGGTTTTCCTGATGGAAACCAAGAATAAGTCAGCTTTTGTTGACAAAATAAGGTGCAAAACCAATTTACTGCATTCTTTTTATGTTGATCCAGTAGGTATTTCTGGGGGTTTGGCTCTTTGGTGGGATGACTCCATTTCGGTTAGTATTATCCATAGTTCTACTTTCCATATTTTCGCTAAGTTTCTTCACCCCTTGGGGGGAATAAATGGTTTCTGTCCTGCATCTATATCCACCCAGATGCAGGTACAAAAGCCCAAGCTTGGTCCCAGTTACGTTGCTGCTCTCGTTCGGTCTCTTCTCCTCGGCTTTGTATTGGGGATTTCAATGAGGTTTCTTCCTCAAAGGAAAAGTTTGGGGGCCTTCCTGTCTCCTCTTCCCGTTTGGAGGCTTTCAATGGTCTTATTTCAGACTGCTCTCTTTTGGATTTGGAATTTAAAGGCTTGAATTACACTTGGTCGAACAATAGAGAGGGATCAGCTAACATTCGGGAAAGAATAGACAGAGCTTTGGCTAATGCGGATTGGCGTGTAATGTTCCCATATGCTCAGGTATTCCAAGATGCCATTATTGGTTCTAATCATTCTCCTTTGGTGTTGAATTTTTGTGTTTCCCCTACTCATGTTCCGAAGCCTTTTAAATTTGAATCTCTGTGGATCACTAGTCCTAATTGTATGCCGACGATTAGGGATAATTGGTCTATTCAAGTACAGGGCTCTGCTATGTTTCATTGGAATTTCAGGCTAAAGGCTCTCAAAAAAGTTCTCAAGAATTGGAGTAAAACAGAATTTGGAAATAACCGGACTCGTCTTGCGGAACTAAAGGACCAGCTTGCTTATGTTCAGAATTTAGCTCCCACGACTGCGAACTTAACTGTCCAACAGGCTATTCATAAGAGTATGGAGATTATTATGGCTAGAGAAGAGATGTATCTCCACCAAAGATCAAGGATCAATTGGCTTAACTATGGAGATTGGAATTCTAAATTTTTCTACACTACCTTGATCCAAAGAAGGCAAAGGAACCAGATTCTTCGTCTCCAAGCACATGATGGGTCTTGGAAGGAGTCCGATGATGATATCAATCTGGAGATTGGGCAATATTTTTCCTCTCTATCTGCAGACGTTGGGCCCAGAGATTTCTCTTCCACAATTGACCACATCACTTCAAAAGTCTCAGATGAGATGAACAGGTTTCTCACGAAACAAGTTACAGATGAGGAGATTAGAGTTGTTGTCTTCCAATTGGGTGCTTTAAAAGCCCCTGGCCCTGACGGATATCCGGGTTTTTTTTCCAAAAATTTTGGAACGAAATCAAAGAGGATTCTTGTTTAGCAGTGAAGAGTTTTTTCCAAGGGGGTTTTCTCCTAAAGAAACTGAATCACACCAACATTGTTCTCATCCTAAAGGTTTCCCATCCCGAGTCTTTGTCTCAATTCCGTCCGATAAGCCTTTGTAATTTCTCAGTGAAGATTATCTCAAAAGTGTTGGCCAATCGTCTGAAGAAATTTCTAAACTGTATTATTACCCCTTACCAATCAGCTTTCGTCCCGGGGCGTCAGATCCAGGACAATATTTTTGTTGCACATGAGGTTTTTCATTTTCTCAAAAGGAAGAGGGGGGTAATCAGTCGTACGCTGCCATTAAATTGGACCTTAGTAAAGCTTACGACCGTGTTCAATGGGATTTCTTGGAGGCAGTTATGTGTAAAATGGGTTTCGGGGACGAGTGGATTAACTGGGTGATGCAAATTGTCTCCACTGTCTCTTATACTGTTACGGCGAATGGCAAAAATCGTTTCTCATTCCTCCTCTGCCGTGGGCTCAGACAAGGTGATCCTCTCTCCCCATATCTCTTCTTGCTCATTATGGATGTTTTCTCGATTATGCTTTGCAATGGTATCAGGGATAACCTCATTAACGATTTAAAGATAAAGAGGGGTTGCCCTCTCCTCTCTCACGTAATGTTTGCTGATGATGCTTTATTGTTCGTGAATAAAGAACGACGGGGGTTACAAAATCTCAAGTCTATTTTGGATCAATTCTGTGTTGTATTTGGCCAGCTTATCAATTTTGACAAGTCATCTATTTGTTTTTCTGCCAATTCTAGTGAGGTAGCTAAAAGGGATGTTTGCAACCTTCTGAATATGTCCACTATGGGAGAGGACTCTAAGTATCTCGGACTACCTTTCTTTTGGGGGCGATCCAAATCTGAAGCTTATTCGTTTCTCATTGAAAAGGCCATTACCAAGATGCAGGGGTGGAAAACAAAAGATTTGAATGCAGCGGGGAAAGAGACTCTTATCAAGCATGTTGTCCAAGCTATTCCCTCCTATGCCATGGCCTGTTTTGCTCTCTCTCAGAAATTTTGCAATAAGCTCAATAAGTATGTAAGGAGATTTTGGTGGTCTGGCTCACCGGATGAGGCCAAGATTCATTGGGTAAGTGGTGATGATCTTTGTAAGGCAAAAAGTCAGGGAGGCTTGGGTTTTCGAGATTTTAGGAGTTTCAATCTTGCCCTTTTGGCAAAGCAAGGGTGGCGTCTCCTTCAAAATCCTAGTGCATTTTGGGCTCGCCTTCTCAAGTCTCTTTACTTCCCTAACGACAATTTCCTGGAAGTAACGAAGGGCTCTCGGCCTTCCTGGGCATGGGCTAGCATTCTTCAAGGGAGGGAACTTCTTATGAAAGGAACTCGGTGGCAAATCCATAATGGAATTTTAGTTGATTTCTGGGCTGATAAATGGATCCCCTCTCTGCCTTCTTTCTGCATTCAATCTCCAAAACCCCCGTGGGTATCTAGTAACAAAGTTGCTGACTTTATTAATCCCATCACAGGGGAGTGGAGAATTGAAAAGCTTAGACTGGTTCTAACAGTGGCAGAGGTCCAAGCTGTCACTAATATTCCAATATCTATCTAGGGTGGTGCAGACTCAATAGTGTGGGGTCTCCATCCAAGTGGCAAGTATACAGTCAAGCGGGGTTACCAAAAGGCTTGGTCCGACTATATTAATTCCAAACCCGAGCGTCCTTCTTCCTCCACTGTCCCTGAACCTACTTTCTGGAATTTTCTATGGAATTTGAGGATCCCTACCAAGTTGAAGCATTTTTGGTGGCGGGCTTGTCGCAATAGATTAGCAACCAAGGAGAATCTTGTGCATCGGAAATGTGCTACCTCACCAATTTGTCAAAGTTGTGGGAGGGCGGTTGAATCTGTCGAACATATCCTCTTTCTCTGCAAGCGGGCAAGGAAAGTCCTTTTTGCTAGCCCACTTGCTGGGGTTTTTTTTCCAAACGAGATAGTTTCTACTCTGGGTTGGTCTATGTGGATCAGAGAGGAAATTGATAGGGGAATTTGGAGCCTGATTATTTCCCCAAAGTAGTTTTCCTATGTTGGTTTATTTGGAAGGCAAGAAATGAGCTTATTTTCCACTCCACGAGTCAACCCCCACATGTTACTGTTGCTCATGCTTTTGGGGCATGGGATGAGTTATCAGCTACAGAATCCTCAACCAGTCACTTATCTAGGTCTCCCCCACCCTCCACTTCTCTCCACTGGATTCCCCCTACTGCTGGCTCTCTGAAGATAAACTGTGATGCTTCTTGGTCCAAGGATCTCAATAGGGGATGGGGTGGTATTATTTCTGAGAGACAATCATGGTAATCTTATCGACGGAAGGAGATTCAAGATCTCAGCTACTTCGGCTTTTCTTGCAGAGGCCTCTGTTCTCAGAGAAGCATGCCTCTTCGCCAAAGCGTTGAACCTGTCCTCAGTTTGCATTGAGAATGATAATGCTCAACTTATTTCTTTGAGTGTTTCGGAGCTTGTCCCACCTTAGGAAGTTTTGGCTATTATCTCTGATATCCGCTTACTAGCTAGGGAAGAGGGACTTTCTTTCCGTTGGACTCCTCAGGAGGGAAATGAGGCTGCTCACTGGGTAGCCTCCTCTCAAGCTTCTAGTTTAGGTCCAAATTGGGTGGTTTACCCACCAGAATTTTTGTATTCAATCCTATGTAAAGATCTTCGTTAGTCATCAATGAAAGTCTGTTAAAAAAAAAGGTTCATCATCGGGCCGGGCCAGCCCAGCCTGCCAAGTCACTGTCCGAGCCCGCCCACAGACCGGGCCGAGCGGGCTTTTTCTTTTTTGCCGGCTGGACTACCTACCATAAATTGAAGCCCAGCCCCAGCCCACGGGCTAGTCCAATTGACAGGCTAGCGGGCTTAAATTTCCTTGGGTACAAACTAAACTAAGGGAAAAAAGAAAGGGTTTTGTGGGATTTCAGGCTAATGGGCGGGTACCACGGGCGGGCTTGTGGGCGGGCTCACGGGCCGGGCCTACGGCTGGGCCGAGTAAAAATTCATAGGCCCAAGCCCGCCCATTACAAACTACGGGTTGGGCTAGCCCACCCGTTGGACGGGCCCGGGCCGGGCAAAAGCCCGATGGGCCAAGCGGGCTTTGGGCAGGCCGCTGGACGGCGGGCTAAATGATGACCCTTACGTACACATCCTTCTAAGAGGATTATAATCAACCACTCCCCGTTCTCTTGAACTTAATTTAAACTTAACTAAAATCTGAGAATTTTATCTTTATTTGAATTTTTTTCACATTTGTTAGTTTTGCGCCAAATTTTTTTAGGTTTTTGATTCGTCTCAACGAGAGGAATATCAGAAAAGTAATTTTTTTTACTTTTACCCAAGTATTTTGAGAAATAACTACTTTTAAGCAAAAAAAAAATGACATTTTTGCGCTAAAAAGTGGTTATTTCTCAAAATACTTGGGTAAAAATTTTAAAAAAATTACTTTTTTGATTCCTCTTGTGAAGACCAATCAATAACCCACAAAAGTTTGGCGCAAAACTAACAAATGCGAAAAAAATTCAAATAAGAACAAAATTTCCAAATTTAAATTAAGTTCAAGAGAACGGGTTTCATGCTAGACCACAAAAGTTTATATTCTTGTGTCAACTTTTATCTTTTTTATTGACTTTTTTGAACTGCAAATTCATACGGAGTATGTTTTACCACATGAATTCATCTATTGAACCACCAAAATCTCTTATATATGCACGTAAACTTGACTCAAACACCTGAGTTACAAACAAAACTGTAATATGTAAGCTTCCTAGAACATAATGCAGACCACTTGTATTATGATGGTTTTGTTTCTTTCAAGATAATGGAAATTCGTCCAGATTTTTAGTAGGAGTGATTCAACTATATATACACATGATTGCTTTTAGACTCGTATCAATTGTTTTAGTTCACGAAGTGCTTTGCGATATCAGTACTGGTCTATTTGGAGCAAGTTCATTCGTTAGTCTCAAAATAGTCTTTTCAATTTTAGTTTTTGTCTTGTTACAGTGTCAAAAAAAAATTAAAAATAACACAATTTCGAATCATGATCGTTGGATTAAACTCATTTTATTTTTTATTGCAACCCAAATGACTTGGATTATGCAGAAGGAATGGAGATAAAATACGCAAAAATCAGTGTGCACTCAACTTTACACTTTACACTTCCGGTACTTCAAGTACCTATGGAGAAAGAACAAACCTAAGGATGAACAGATTCGAATACACATGAGCTCAGAATCATCTAATGTATGCGAATTTCACACGATAATTCAATGTAGAGCCCATACACAACGAACGATTTGGATCGTATCCGTAGCATTGTGCACATCCATTACATGCATGCCCGTACGTACGTAGCATTTTGCCATTTTTGATGGAGAAAACTTGGTTCAACTACGCCAATAATTGCTTTTCCTAGTAAATGCTATTAAACGCGGCAAAAGCAAAAGTAAAGCCAACAATGAGAATCAATCAAGCAACAAACAATCAACCAACCTCAGAATTCTAATCACACCAACCAACCTGTTTTCAAACCACTGTCTCTCCATTTCCCTTTCCTGTCTCACCTCCTCCCAAACGATGGAATCAAACAACAACGACGACGACGACAACGAGATCGCATACGAGTTCCTCCCCTACTTCCGAGCCTATAAAGACGGACGAGTGGAAAGATTCTTCGGCATCGACAGAGTTCCCACATCTACAAATCCCAACTCCACTGTCTCCTCCAAAGACGTGGTCGTCTCGCTGGAATCCGCTGTATCGGCACGCCTCTTCAAACCCACCACCGTCGGACCAAACCGAAGACTCCCTGTCTTGGTCTATTTTCACGGCGGAGCCTATTGCTTTGGATCACCCTTCTGCGCCGAGTACCACAACCACCTCACCTCTCTCGTGGCCGAAGCTAATGTTATCGCGATTTCTGTAGATTATAGACTGGCCCCAGAATACCCAATTCCGATTGGTTATGAAGATTCGTGGGCTGCTCTCAAATGGGTCGCGTCGCATTGTAATGGACAGGTACTCTTTTCTTTTCTACTGGCGAGACATATTAAGAACTGATTAGAAAATTGGTTGGAAACAATGAATTTTATTATTTTCCCACCATTTCTTGCATAATATTCCTAAGTAATAGGATTCGCAATTTTCACCCCTTTTCTCCTAATTTTTCACCTTCCAAAGGGGTTTTAAGATATTTAAGAAATTACAAAGCTCTAGACTCCTAATTATAAGATGTTGCATCCCAAATTTGAAAGCTTTTGCCTTTTGGCCATCATGGATTTTAGCCAAGGATGGGACCGGGGGATCTAGTGGTGGCGACCGCTACGACAAGAATTTTAGAAAATGCAATTATAACATGTAAAAAAAAAATTTATGCCCAACTTATATAGTCTCGCCACTACTAGATTTTTTTAGTATATATTTCGCCACTACTAGGGTAAAATCCTGGTTCCGTCCTTGATTTTAGCTATCAAATTTTGATTTGTTGGTTTACTCTACTATATCATTTTGTATGCCTCTTAGAACTTTGTGTAGTGCCTCAATATATCATGTGTCTTTTTGGTTATAAGGGCCCCGAAAATTGGATCAACGACAATGCGGATTTACAAAGAGTTTTTGTCGCCGGAGACAGCGCGGGAGCAAACATCGCTCATAACACGGCGATGAAAGCAGGGGAGGAAGAATTGGCGGGGCTGGAATTGATTGGGGCTTGTTTGGTCCACCCGGATTTCGCCAGTAAAGAAGGGCATGTGCCTAAGGCATGGTTTTTTGCTTGTCCTGATACATCCGGGCAGAGTGACCCGAGGATTAACCCGGCGGTGGATTCGAGATTGGGCAAAATGAGGTGCAGGAGGGTCTTGGTTTGCGTTGCGGAGAAGGATTGGGCAAAAGAGAGGGGATTGTTTTACTACGAGGCGCTGAGGAAGAGCGAGTGGACCGGAGCGGCGGAGATCGTGGAGACGGAAGGAGAAGGGCATGTGTTTCACTTGTTTAACCCGAATTGCGAGAATGCTGTGAATTTGGTGAAGAGGTTGGCACATTTCATCAATCAAGAGTAAAGGTTTAGATGATGATATGAATAATGTGTTTTGTGTAGATTGGTATGTGTCACTTATGTTACTGCTCTTATGGTTTTTGTGTGAGCCTTTCAAATTTTGTACCAAATGTTCTTCCTCACCACTGATGAGTTTTCATTACTAGGGTCCTTTGTATTTTCATAGTCTTTATCGTTTTGCGTGAAACCGTCATTTAAATAGACTTTTTCTAAACAAATTCTACACGATATAACCTATATGAATATTTGCGTGCACAAATCCAAATTGACATATAGTTTGAATTACACAAATAAGAAGGGCGGAAAAAAATAAAATAGAGAACCCGACCAAAATCTCCTCTCAGTCCTGTTAATGACATCTTCCTCTGTACTATTTTTTACAAAGTGTGAACCTTTATCTACGCTGAGATAACGTTAATCTCTCTCACCACTTGTGTATAGAATACCATATACTCGCATAATTTCTACTATTAAAAATAGAACTTGGAGTTGTGCCATTAGGTACCTGAAGCAAGTTAGCAGCCATTTAAGAGAGATGACTGAAAAAAGATTCCATGAAAATGTTCTAAATGCAACCATGATGCACAGGTGAAATCCAACTTTTCATCAAAACAATATCTGTAGAAGTAACTATTTGTCTAGAGGATTATGCTGAAGGGATTTAACCAAGAGGGATGTGAAAGTTCAATTGTGACTGTTGATGTCTTGATCCATTTTGCAGTGATGCATGAATGTAGTTGCATTCATCTCTAGAAGGCGACTAATAATGTGATACTTTGGATGTATCAGATTTCTTCACCTTAATGTTTCTCTAGCTTTGACAGTTGCGCCTTTATCTCATTAAACTCATTGTCAATTGCAAGGCATATCTTGATCTTTACTTGATGGAGATCACTGGTTGAAACTAGCAAATATTGTTTCAATTTTGCATGTGCACCTTCCACTCTTGAAGAAACACGATTTCCAAAATGAGAACAATTTTCAGTCCAAGCATGCACAAACCGCTCCTTAAATGGAAGCCATGTCTTTCTAATGTAACACAACACTTTTTCCTTCTCCCTGTACAATAGCTCAAATAATTTCCAAGTTTCATTGAATGCTTGTTCATCTTGAGAGCTTATCACTTGGTTCCAAGTAGTCAAAAATGTGGTCCAGTTGTCTTAAGAAAATTGAAGTACCTTCGTGATGACAAAGAAAATTGAAGTACATGCATAAAGACGCACAAAAAATAAAGTTTACTTAAACATTTTTTTCACAACAATAAAGTCATAAATATGCATAAGAAAGGGAAAAAGTCTCATACTCCCTCCGTTCATTTTTTAGAGTCCAGTATTCTATTTTGGGTTGTCCCTTAATAAGTGTTCATTTTGTAAAATTAGTGGATAAAAGTTGGTGAATTTTTCATTTTGCCCCTAAAAGTAGATTTCATTTTGAAAAATTAGTGAGTAAAAATATAATGATGATGTTTTTATAGAGGGTAATGAGAGAAAGTGGAGGTAAAAGTTGATGTGAAAGGTACAATGATGATATCTTTTTATAAGTTGGAATTACGAAGCACAACACTTAAAAAGGGCAGAGGGAGTAATAGACAAGTTTAGTACAGACCAAAAAAATTGGAACCCTATTCCCCTCGTATTCTGCTGCCCCTGAGGCAAGCTACCGGAGAATGTATATCATGTCATCCCAAGTTTGAGGTGTGTTCCCCCCCACCCCACACACACAACCCATTTCCACATTTACCCCAAGAAGAAACTTAAGAATACCAAGAACAAAGTAAGAACAAACACAATGTTTCTAAAGAGAAAAGTTGGAGAGATTGAAGGTGTGAGTTGAATGACTTGACAAATTGTCCTATTTATAGGAAAATGAGGATTCCCGCAC
>JAOTQK010000003.1:17926004-17938373 GCA_025642025.1 Rhododendron ferrugineum
GGGGGGGGGGGGGGGGGGGGGGGGGGGGGCGGGGGGAATAACAATTTACCCCATGGTTCATGGGTTTAGTACAGAATATGAATAGGCCACTAATAAAAGAAATAAATAGGTCACTGTAAAAAAAAGAAAAGAAAAAGAGTACTCCAGTAGAAAGGAGTAGCATACCTTGAATATGACAAGGCTCCTGTCAACTTTGTACTCCAAAACTCCTAGTCATGGAGATGTCAAATTGAAGAGAAAGAGACAAAACGTAGAATGGGAATGACAAAAGTCTGTTGAAAAGGAATACGTAACAACAATTTAGAAAAGAATTTACCAAAAAAAAATAATAATTTAGGAAATAAAATCAATAAAAGGGCAATTTGAGAACGTTAAATTAAGGCTACTACTTTTGAGAGCAAAGGACAAGGAAGTCCATTTGTCAATGAGAGCATTTAATGGTCGTGACAGTAAAAAAATAATTCGTGGCATTATCGGCTCTCAAAACTTATTCATGGAGGAGTCGTGAATAAATTTTACGACGCTCAATCTCGGCTTTTCAAAGTTTTTGAATGATCCGAATTAAAAACAATCTAGTAACGGTAATAAATAATTCAAATCATTCGAAACACTTTTAAACGGTTGAAATTGCGCAAAACTGTGAATAATTTGTTCTCTTCGCAGCAAACTTCACCATTTAAAAATTGATTCTACCAAACCTTTTTTTTTTTTTTTGATCCGTCCCAAACCTAGATTTGGAATTTTCATCGTGAAGAAGAATCAGCTCTTACGTCATGACTCACCAAACCAAGAGGAGAAACCACTTGCCAATGACTGTAGGTCCGTATTAAAATGGGCATGAATACCATCCATCAAATGCATCTCTCTCTCTCTCTCCAAAAGCCGGCCACTGTAATTTCCTTCCTCCACAATGCCTTCAACCACAAACAACGAAGTAACACATGATTTCCCACCCCTCGGAATCCGGACATTCAAAGACGGCACCGTAGAGAGACTCAAAGGCGCCGAAATCGTCCCCCCTTCGACCGACCCAACCACCGGCGTCCGATCAAAAGACGTCGTCATCGACCCGCAAACGGGGCTATCTGCTCGAATCTACAGCCCCAAAACCGCAAACCCAACTCACAAAAAGCTTCCCCTCCTCATATACTTCCACGGCGGCGGTTTCTGCATCGAAACCGCCTTCTCTCCGACGTACCACAACTACCTCAATTCACTCGCCGCCGAAGCCAACGCCGTGATTGTCTCTGTTGATTACAGAAGAGCCCCTGAATACCCACTCCCGATCGCCTACGACGATTCCTGGACCGCGATCAAGTGGGCGGCTTCTCACAGCGAACGAGGCGGGGATGAGGTATGGCTAAACGACTACGTCAATTGGGATGAGGTATTCTTTGCAGGAGACAGCGCAGGTGCTAATATAGCTCACAACATGGCGGTTCGGGTCGGGTTGGAAGGACTGGACGGGGCAAGGCTTGTTGGGATTGCTCTGGTTCATGCTTATTTTTGGGGGAAGGAACCAATTGGAAAAGAAGGTGACAACATCATGGGAAAGGCCTTGACTGAGAATCTGTGGCTCTTCGTCTGCCCTTCGTCCAGCGGGTCAGACGACCCGTTGATGAACCCGGCGAAGGATCCGAATTTTTCGAAGCTGGGTTGCGATAAGGTGCTGGTTTGTGTGGCTGAGAAAGATATGTTGAGGGACAGGGGGTGGTATTACAAGGAGGAATTGGAGAAGAGTGGGTGGCGGGGAGGAGTGGTGGAGGTTATGGAGGCTGAAGGGGAGAACCATGTGTTCCATTTGTTTAATCCTACTTGTGAAAATGCTGCGGCCATGCTCAAAAGGGTGGCTGCTTTCATGAATTGAGGACAAAGCATCTTAGCCAATATTTCCTAATCTGATCTCTTAATAATTATCTTTTGGATTAGTTTGTTGTGTTGTTGTAGTTTATCTTGTAGTGTAGTTTATCTTTATCTTCTTTTCCCTATCTTTTCTTATTCAGTTAAGTTGATTGTAATCTTGTCCATCCAAGTATGGATCTCCTGGTGTATATATATTGCTCCCATGAATATGATAAAGTAAGTTTTGATTTTGCTATCTTTTGACTCATTTAATAAAGCATAAAATTAGCCTTTCGTTCAGCCCCAAGTGCATTGAGTAATCTCTCATCGGTGTCACTTCAATTGTGGTCCCTTATAACCCTTCCACCGTACCGGCAGGCGATCGTGTTTTTCATAGATTTCTCCATTGCTCATGTCAGCATGATGTTTTTTCTTGCTTCTTTTGATTGAATAATAGAATGCCTCTTGGCTGTTATCAATAGTGGAGAGATGAATTGAACTTTTTTTTTTTTTTCATTTGTTCCCTGTCGTTTCCTATACTATTTCAATCATTTTGTTTAAACGTCCTTTGAACCGTGTTTTTGTTGGAGAAAATTATCAATGGCTGTATGCTCCAACACCTTTTATAACTGCACGTTTGTGTATAGTTTTTTTTTTTTGAAATTTTTTGAAAATATCAATTTCATTTCATAACAAGCCCGAAGGCAATACAGACTCCATTAAAGATACAAAAATGAACCAAAACTATCAAGACTTCGACACAGGCACCCCCTACATAAGCAAGACCGACGAAACGCCTAGATTAGGAACCAATCTAAGTCTAGGCAGTAGAGAATCCCAACGGACCCCAGCTCACACCCGAGAAAGCGCAAATGGAATCTGGACGACATCATGGCCGTGGACCCGCACAGTGAACCGTGGCTACTGAAACACCACCGGAAAACCCAACCTAATATTACAAACAAAAATAAAGAAACCAGCTAGAAAGAACCCATCATCCTGAGATGCCCCACTTGATCGGCCCACTGAGTCGCACCACTGAGTCACCAAGAGAAATCGAGTTGAAGTGAGTCAAAATCTGATCTAATAATGTTGTACGCTTCGGTGGAGCATATATATATATATATATATATATATATTTAACTCCATCTCCAAACCGATCCGATGGAGTAAAATTTGAGCCTAAAATGTCCATAAAGAGTGGAAGCACATATATGGTCCCAAAAAAAAAGATGAGAGCATGGATATCAAGAGTGGAAGCACATATATGGTCCCAAAAAAAAGATGAGAGCATGGTGATTCGTCCATCGTATGGTACGCAATTTAACACTACAAAAATACTCCTATTTAGCCTGGAAGATAGAGAGCTATATATGTGAAATAACTCTGTTTTCATTTCCTCCCTAAAATAAACGAAGCAAAGGTGTTAGTTTCCCCATGAAACACCCCTAATGAACCAAGAGAGTGACATAATATTCCTTTCTTAATCACTTGTCAATGACTTTCATCGTTAATAAAAGGGGGGAATGATAACAATGATGAGTCTCTCCACGGTGCCGTCTTTGCAGAGCCGAACGACGTTTGGGAGATCGAAGAGTAATTCGGGTGTGCGTGGGTGAAGCCATTGGGGAAGAAAACTCCCCACTGATGTATATGATATGACAAAAAATAAGAAGAAGAAGATAGTCTCTCCATCCCATATTGCTTGTCATGTACGGAGAATCCAATGGAAATAATAATGCGGCCACTCGACTTGTTGGTATAATTAATGGTATCGCGCTTAAAGAAAGTCACTAGTCAAAATACGTTTGGAACAATCACCCAACACTGGAGATCTGGTTTTGGTAGAGTTCTTCTGGATAGAGTTGGCGAAGTTTGCGACGTGGCGAAATAACAGATGGTCAAATTATGAGACATAAAGATATTATATGCATTGAAATTATTCTACTCATATCTCTCCCAATAAAACTAATATCTCTCCCAAGTTCCCAAAAAGGGTAAAGAAAACTATAACACGACGATATGGTATAGAAACAAGATTATTTCTTCATTAATTCTTCTGGCATTTCCATTTTTCTAGTTTAATCCCTTTCACAAATTCGTGATTCAAAAGGTAGAGTTGGTGTGCAATTACTCTTGCTAAATTAGAGCTCCACCAAGGGTTTTGGTTCACTTGTCTATCAAACTCATCTCATACTTTTATTAGGCAGGCAATAAAATCAATTAATGTTGTCTCGCGTTTCTATTTTCAAATTCTCATCCAATCAACTTTTGGTTTCATTTTGTATGTTTCACGGGATGTGCCTGCTAGACGAGTGGGTCACGGCTTCATGTGCTCCAGATCACTCCAGAAGATGAGGTTTATATACTTAGTCGTGAGTCCCATATAAATATGTGTTACTAGAGCGATCCAGAGTACACGTGGCAGTGTTCCTAAACTACTGTATAATTAGACTGACTAGAGGTATTCAATACCCTACTCCTACTACACATAGATTCAGTTGGGGATCAAGCGAATGATGGATCCCAGCTGCTTCGCTCCCTCTCGCACCATTGCTAATATAGTGCCCAAGGCCATGCCAGACGTTCAATTCGGGGGACCCGGGATGCTGTCGAGCACCCCGTGCTAGGTTTTCTATTCAAGGACACTGACATGGTTCCTTGGGTAATCTTGTACAAGAAGGAGACTAGTTTTGTCTTAAAGCCACAAGCCGAAAGGATAGACAACCAGGAGACATATTCCAGCATAGAAAACAAGCTGGACGTAGTTTTGTCTTGGTTAATCCTTTTGTTTCAAGTTTTTATCAGAATCGTCATCAAATAATTTTGCTCGGTTGGTAGTCAAAAACTATGAAGCTGGATAATCTCTCTATAACAACAATACAGAAATACTATACAAAATGTGGACCGAAGAGGGGGATTTCTCGCCGCTGTGCACCAGGTGGTGCATGGTGACGGCCCGTTCTCTCAGACGGTAGGTATGGCTCGAACCGGACATTCCATTAGCAAATAGGGAGCCCCTATATATGGTCACGCTCAAGGGGGAATTACTATGTTGGTCGCTCCCTCCCACCCTTTTAGATTATCAAAAAAAAAAGTATGGAGCAATATATGAGACACCTGCCTTAGGCTTGCTTCTCTTCCAAAATGACTGATGCATGCATGGATATGGAGATGCAATAGGTGACAACCCACCCCCCCCTCTGGAACCCCTTGCCGACAGTTTCACCTGCTCACCCATTCGTAATTAAATTATATCCACCACCGGTGTAAAATTATTTCCTTCTAAATCAATTAGATTGCACCACATCGTTATGTTCTACTAACTAGAACCACTGTTTAGAACCCCTTGCTGACAGTTTCACATGCTCACTCATAAATGTGGTATTACAAAAGACATGCAGTAAAAAGGACTGATCATATCCATACATACGTTGCAAATATAATAGCCACATGTAGGCAAGGATGGAACCAAAGGGTCTAGTGGCGGCAGTCGCCACGACAAGAATTTTAGAAAATGTAATTATTACATGTGAAAAAAAAATTATCCTCAACTTATATAGTTTCGCCACTGGTAAGTTTTTTTTCCTTATTTTTTATTATATACTAGTCATAAATTTTTTTTTCAAGATAGGAGACCCAAAAAAGTATTCCAAAATTAAATTCAATGAGCCAAAGTTAAATAATATAAATGATAATGTGTAATTAAGAAAAAAAAACTTCACATTCTAACCCTAAAACAACTCACCCTAAAAAATTAAGGGAATTTAATTATAATGTCACTCCCAAAAGAGAGTGCTTTTGGGAGTGTAGTTATCAATTTGGGAAATTCACATAGGGATTTGGATAGTGACATTATAAATTTGAGAAGTGGCATTATCGATGCCCAAAATTAAAGTTAGTTTTTTTTTCATACTCCATGTGCGCGCAAATGACAAACATCATTTACTATAATTTTTGCTATGTTATTTTATTTTATTTTTTTAGTATACATTTCGCCACTGCTAGGATAAAATCCTGATTCTGTCCATGCATGCATGTACGTACACCCAATTGATCATTTTTCCCAAATGCCAACTACATGCGCTGCCTCTAATACATGTCTAGGAAAAATCTTATCTTTAATAGTATCAAAATAGTACCTACTATTGTTGCATTAACAACGCACCAACACCTTCCAACCGTTCGATCTTCGTGTTGATAGTCGCATCGCGTGCTTCGTGTCCATTGATTGAGGGATGAAAAATACCGTAGGAACGAAGAATTGAACACTACCTTCTCACTTTTGCAGCAATAATCCGTTCAATACTTCAATGTGCTTTGGCGCGGGTTCATAAAATTATGACTGTCGGCACTATATCCATGGCCTTTTCGGAATCGGGCTTTTTCAAATGAAAAATATCTTCCCCATATCTCCGCCTCTCCTCCCCATCCATTGTTCCTCAATTCGATTTCTCCGCTACGACAACCAAGACCTTGTCACGCCCTAGGCTAGAAAATTTCGGATCCATCGCGGAGTTCACCGACAGGTCAGCCAACCCGGCGCTATTCGGACATGCAAAACGCCACAACTTCTTGACACGTGCTCTTCCATCCACTTTAGCATCCTCGGCGTCAATTGGCTCTTTTCCCAAGAAAGCCGGCTGAATACAAAAAAAATCCCTTTCTGGCTGCCATCCAAACCAAACGACCCGACCCGGATAGCCATGTTATGAGCTAAATTAGCACCATCACTATCTCCCACAGCAAAAAAAAACCTGCACTATCTCCACCGCAAAAAAACCTGCCCAAAATCAGCAAATCTCTCAGCCATTCATCCTCACCATTTCCACCCGAGTGAGATACGACCCATTTCACTGTGGCCCACAAATCATCGTACCCAATTGGGAGCGGGTGCTCCGGAGCTCTTCTGTAGTCTACAGACACTACAATGGCATTAGCCGTGGAAGTAAACAAGGAGAGGAAGTTTTTGATTCGGGTTTGTGGGTTTGGGCTTGTAGAGTCGGGCAGAGAGTCCGGCCTCGGGTTCAATCACAACATCTTTTGAGGTGACACCGGTTTCCGGATCTGCAGGCAAAGGGGGTTCGGTTTCGGTGCCGATTAATCTCTTGACTTTGCCATCCTTGTATACCAGACACCAGGGAGATAAATCATGTTGGATTCCGAGATTGTTTGAATGCATTGTAAAGAGAGAAGAACAAAGAAAAAAAAGAGTGCTGTGGTCTGTTTACATGTAACACACAGAGAGAGAGAGAGAGAGATTAGTTACAAGTTAGAGTTTTTAAGGTTGGAGCATGTAATGTGGGTCAAGTTTTCTTGGTGCTCTGCTCTCGGAAGTGTATTGAATGCGCTAAATGGCTTTGCCCATTTTGGTTAGTACTTCAATGTTGTCCCCCATTCTTTCCCCTACAAACTTACTTACATCCCCCTCTTTGTAATCTGATCAATTGGGATCCCTGAGTTTGTTTTGTTTTTGTTATAATAATAATAATAATACTCCCCTTTCAAATGGATCAAAATTCACAAAAATACTACACACACAATATCTCTCACACAACCTCTGACGTCAGAACACTTTCCCTTCTCCTTCCCCTTCTCGTTCAAAATACAGATTACAGTCAGGAGAAGCAAGAGAGGGGCTCCCACCACCACCACCACTAGCGACGATGCTTCCCACCTCCACCGGTGACCACGCTTCCCACCTCCACCACTAGAACTCAACCCCAGCGCTCCCCACCGCCACCACCACCAGCTTCTGGGCAGTTCGACATTGTTACCCCCGCCACCACCACCGACTTCTGTGAGAGATGTTGTGTGTGTAGCATTTTTGCTCCCCCAATTTCCTCATCATCAATCTCTCTCTCTCGAGATCTCCAGCGATTTTTTCATCATCAACGGGTCTTGTGAAATATTTGGGTTTTGGAAGATGACTTTACACTGTCTCTCTCTCACGGCAACTGTTGTTTTTGCAGCCATGGCAGTGGCCTCTTTTTGTCCAAATAAAGGCGGGTATGAGCCCCTCTCTCTCTCTCTCTCCCCTATTTTATGATGATTTCTGAGTTTTGATTTTAACTGATTTAAGCCGATCTGGTTGAGGGTTTATATGGCCAGTTCGTGGTTCATCTGCTATGGCATCATCAACCGGGGATCCTTTGATTGGGGCAAACAGATTGAATATTCAAGTCTTCTTCTTCAGCGGGGTGTATGTCGTCGGTGGTGGTGGTGGCATCCCCCCTCTCTCTTCTCCTGACTGTAATCTGTATTTTGAACGAGAAGGGGAAGGAGAAAGGAAAGTGTTCTGGGCGTGGGGGGTGTTTTTTTTTATTATTATCAAAACACGGTGTTTTATGCTGACGTCAGCGGTTGTATGAGTTGTTGTGTGGGAGATATTGTGTGTGTAGCATTTTTGCAAAATTCAGAGGGGCAGGTGACCCCCTGTCTATATTGGCTCCATCCATGCTGCCATGTTGCAGGCGCAGGTTCGCGCTTACTACCGGGGCAACCCATTAGTTGGTGAAGCATACAATTTTGTTTTCCCAACAACAGAAAACCAAATATACAAATGAAATAAAAAATTTGTACATCACCAAACCATACCAAGAGCTTTTGCAACTCACTTTCACTTTGAATTGGTATGTCATGGAAATAACTTATTTTAAATACGTAAACAAGATTTTGCATAAACCAGGTGATAAAGCACTTAGGTTGTTTGGCTAAATAAGCCGAATGGCTTATTTTTTTGTTCTTATTCAAATTTTTTTCGCATTTGTTAGTTTTTCGTCAATTTTTTTGGTGATTATTGTTTCGCCATGACGAGAGGAATCTAAAAAGTAAAAAATTACGATCGAAATCTAATTTTTTTGAATAAAGGCAAAAATAAGCCAATTAGCCAATTTTTTCGCCTTTATTCAAAAAAAAATTGAATTTTGATCGTAATTTTTTACTTTTTAGATTTCTCTTGTCATGAATGAGCAATAATCCCCAAAAAATTGACAAAAAACTAATAAATGCAAAAAAAATTGAATAAAAACAAAAAAAATAAGCTAAGTGGTTTATTTAGCGGAACAACCTAGACAAAGGATTATTGGCCAAATACTTAAAACACACAAACAGACACCCTCCTTATTGATCCGGAGATCTCCCGCTACTAGACGGTGGGATTAGTCTCCAGAGATTAGTCGAGATACGCTGTTAGCAAAAGTCATTAATTTCTGATTAAGTGATGTAATAGTGTTTTAGTAGACTTAGTGATTAGTTAGTGGAGCTTGACGTATCAAAAGGAGAATATTGACCTTTATAATAGCAGTATTGAGTGACATGGTTTGTTTTCCCACAAATGCCACAGGGGTCTCTGGGAAATCTAGGGCCTCTTCCCCTCTACCTCTGTTAAAATTCCTAACCTGAGGTTGAAAGAACTGAGATTGGGGTAAGAACTGTTGTTGAGGTTGAGGCAAGAACTGTTGCTGAGGTAAAAATAGATTAGAAGATGGAAACTGTTAGATACAGAGGCACTAGTATTTGAAGTAGATGCAGAACCATTAGTAACTAAAGTTGATGGCATAGAGGTGGTATGAGTGGCAACTAGAGCAGAATTTGTTTCAACAGTTTCAGTAGAATCATGTGACATTTGAATATCCTCACCACTCAGCATAGTTACCAATTCATCAAACGAAAGATCTGTGTTGCGGCCACTTGTTCTGATTCCAGTTTTAAAACCATTAAATGCAGGAGGTAATCCATGTAAGGTATGAAAAACGAGATCCTCATCAGACAGAGGATTACCAGCAGCAGCTAATCTCTGAGCACAAGACTTTATGGTGTCAATATATGACTACATTGATGAAGTCTTGGTGAGACTATAGAGTTTGCTTCTCAACTCATGGACATGAGTTCGTGATAGAGAATTGTATCGAGTGTTCAAAGAATGCCAAACCTCATAACTATGATGAAACCCTAACACATATGGTAAGGTAGTTTGAGACAATGATGCAGTTAAACAGGCCAATAGCTGTGAGTCGATGAGTTTCCAGAGAGCAAAGTCAGGATTTGTTACCATTTCTCCAGTGGAATAGCGAATCTGAGTTGAAGGACATGCAACCGTACCATCGACATAGCCAAGAAATCCATTAGCATTCAGAACGTTCTCAACTTGCGTCTTCCAGAGAAGAAAATTGGAGCCATCGAGTTTGATATTCACTAAGGAATGAAAAATTGGAAACCAAGAAGGCAAGCGAAGGTGGAAGCGTGACTGCAGATGTCGCCATTGAAGAGGATTCAAGATCACAGAAACAGTAACGAAGAGATCTGAGAAGAGGATCGAGAGACTTTCGTCGTCAATGCTCTGATACCATATGGAATTTTACAGGAAAATGAAGAAATCAAGAGAAAATCATGAAGAACACTGAAACCCTAAGTTGAATCAAAACATGAAATTGATTTTTGCCTTTTCTGGCTTAGCTTGATACAGACGACATGAGAGGTATATATACCCAACTCAACAACTCACAACCGACTTACAACTTGACAACGTCAAGCTCCACTAACTAATCACCAAGTATGATAAATAAAGCACTATTACATCACTTAATCAGAAATTAATGACTTTTGCTAACATACGCTACCCAAAAGCCTACCGTTATTATCGTCGCGTGCACTTGGCTTAAGTTGGTACTCTCAGTTCATGAAAGCAGCCAATCTCTTGAGCATAGCCACAGCATTGTCACAAGTTGGATTAATCAAATGGAACACATGGTTCTCCCCTTCAGCCTCCATAACCTCCACCACCCCACCCCACCCGCTCTTCACCAATTCCTCCTTGTAATACCATCCCCTATCCCTCAGCATATCTTTCTCACCAACACAAACCAACACCTTGCCACAGCCCATCTTCGAAATATTCGGATCCTTTCCCGGGTTGAACAACGGGTCATCCGACCCGCTTGATGTTGGGCAAGCTAAGAGCCATAGTTTGTCACCCATCGCTTTGCCAGCGGCGTTATCGCGTTCACCACCAATCGGTTCCTCCCCCCCAAAATACGGATGGATTAAGGCAATCCCAGCAAGCTTGAAACCATCCGGGTTTTCCGACCCGACCCGGATGCCCATGTGATGAGCTATATTAGCCCCCGCGCTATCCCCTGCAAAAAACACACGATCGAAATCAACGTATTCATTTAGCCATACCTCGGGACCACCTCCTTTGGAGTGAGAAGCGGCCCACTTGATCGCGGCCCACGAATCGTCGTAGGCAGCGGGAACAGGGTGCTCGGGGGCCCTCCTGTAGTCGACGGAGACAACAACGACATTAGCTTCCGCGGCGAGTGAATTGAGATGGTGGTGGTACGTGGGAGAGACAGCGGTTTCGAAGCAGAAACCCCCTCCGTGGAAGTACACGAGAAGGGGAAGCTTTTCGTTATCAATTGCGTTCGCGGTTGTTTTGGGGATGTATATTCGAGCAGAGACCCCTGTTTCTTGATCGATCACAGCGTCTTTCGATCGGACGCCGGTGGTTGGATCGGTGGAAGCGGGGACGATTTCGGTGCCGACAAATCTCTCCACGGTGCCGTCTTTGTAGACCCGCATGAAGTTGGGGAGTTCGAAGAGTAATTCGGGTGTGGGTGAAGCCATTGTTGTGGGGGAGAAAACTGGAGAGAGAATGAGGAAGTGGGAGTTGGTTTTATTTGGTATTCTCAATGGGGTGGATGAGTTTAGGCCAACTGGAAAGATGAGGCTGGTCTAGATAGTGGACCCCATGAATGGACCGCGTGGGGGCCCCGCCGAATGGAGCCAGCTCTAGTCTTACTCCGATTGATCGGAAACATTAACTTCGTGGAACTTGTTTTGCAGGAGAAATATGCAAAAAAATCGGCTCGACGGCTTGCTCCGAATACATATAACATGGAAATAATGGGTTCTAGCAAGTTTGATCTAGTATTTTGGATCCGGTGGTGTTTCTATCAGGTATTTCATGGCATCCGATCGAACTATTTTTTTGCATACTCTCTTTACATGACAAACTTTACAAAGTGAACGTTTTTTTTATCAGTTAGAGTCACACCAAAGTGGGCCCCCCACTTGACGCGGTGCTGCCCCATCACCGGACTGCAATGGGAAGGGCTATATTCGGAATTTCCCCCGTACCCCGTGCGTTGACGACTTGACGGTATAATTTTCAACCATGACACCGAGGCTGCGTTCAACCATGAAATTAGTCTCTAGAAGAGAGTGAGGCTCCCCAAATTAGTTGAGATACTCCCAAAAGGCTGGTGGCTTTTTGTGTTTTCATTGAATATTTTTAAAAATATTTGGATAAAAATAAAAATAATTACTTTTTTGATTTCTCTCATCGTGATTTATTAATAATTCATAAAAATTTGACACAGAAATAACAAATGCAAATTTTTTTACAATGAAAATAAAATGCCAAGGGTGCGTTTGGTAACCTTTTCAGTTTCAATTTTCAGTTTTTAAAAAACTAGAAATAGAAACAGGTTTTTGTTTTCATAAAAACAAAAACAAGAAACATGT